>CM049186.1:18992608-19532939 GCA_026770425.1 Boechera divaricarpa
CATACATGTTAAATAAATTGCACATCTAATAACATGTTTGGTTGGACGAAAATACACTTTTTAGTTATAACATGTTATTTCATAACATATGCCAATTTTTTTTTTTTTACGCAAACAAACTGATTCTTTGATTTATAGGAAAGGCGAAATACCTTGAATATCAAAGTTCACAATGTCTGAAAGCCAAAAAGGCTGAACAACATCTATATTAACAAAATAAACAAGACAAGATAAAAGATGTTTGGTCATTGCATCGGCGCAAGCATTACATTCACGGTAGGCGTAATTGAAGGAAAAGTTTCCACCTTCCCTTTCCTTCACTACATATGCCATTTTTTTCTTTTTCCATTTTTTCTTCAACATTCAATTCTTCTTTAATCTTTGTTTTATCATTGTTTTTTCCTAAAAATTAAATCACCTCATCATCTATATATATACTTGACCAAATCATAAAATATTATAAATGAAATGTAAAATAACATGTTATATGGTACATTGGTATAACTTGATACAAAATTATAGCATTTTATAATTTCAAAATTTATATTATTCTTTTAATTATTTCTGTTTGGGTTTAAATATCCGTCTCATACTATACGAACTAATTATATCACAATTTTTAGACTATAACGGCGTATTACAAAGGTCTTACTCTAATACACGATAAAGATGCGCTTTTGAAACGTTAGCACATACAACTTTAATATGGCAATTAAACTTTATGACATACAAACGACGAACCAACCCTTATAATAATATTATAATCTGAGGCATCAATCTATAGGAAGGTCGTGACCTGTGATGACGCAGCAAAGGGGAAAAAGAGGCTTCAAAGTGGAATCAGACACCCAATTTTTACAGAACAAAAGTCTAACCTGTTGTCATTTTTAAGTTATTTTTTTGGTCTAAATTACATTTTTTTATATGAATTAGATTAATATTGTGGGTTAAAGACAACATCAGATCAAATCTAGCTTTTTTCAGGAACAGTTTCCACCTTGAGATCTGACCATTTCTTTATCAACTTGCTAAAGTCGATCTCTGTGTGGACGATCCATAACTTATTTTTATTAAGGCTGCTTATTTTTGGGAATCCTCATTTAAAGAATACTTATCTTTTCTTTCTTTTTTTCTTATCAAGTTAAATATTTTATCTTAAGTATATACTCCATGATATTTAGTTAAGTTTCACCAGAAGAAGAAAATGTTAAATATTTTTGCGATATTTTTCTATTGCATCACTATATTCATCAGTTAATCTTACAATTTAAAATGGTTGAACAAAGGTATTTATTCTTCTTCAAAACTAATTTATTTCCTGTTAATAACGATTAACGATCAATCTTATTAATACTCTTCTATCCATGAATCAAGTTGTTTTAATATGATACAATTATTGTAACAAAATAAAGTATATATATCGAAGAATACGTGAGGCTATTGGCTGAGCTTGAGATAGCCGATGCAAAAATCCAAGATCCACTGCGTTTGTCTTTAATCGCCTAAAATCCAAGAATAGACTTTCTTATCTCGTGCATGAGACATCTTATCCAAGTTATTATAAATCGTTAACTTTGTATCTGTAAAGATTTTTCGGTGAAAAAAAGCTTTGAGAGAAGAAACGTGGAGTTGAGTTGGAAAGAATAAATCAAACCTTTTCACGATATTCACCCAAGAAAAAGAACTTTACGATCGGAAAGAAAAGAAAAGAGTCTGTTTGTCATTGCATGGATGGGCTCTTTAAGGCCTCAACGTACTGTTCATTCCAGCCCATAAATCTCTTATAAGTCTTATTGATTTCTAACTCAAAATTAAATGATAATGCATCATTGATTTTATATATTATTTTATATGCCATTTCATGTTTGATATAATATGAACATTTTCTCGAGATGATAATGTTCTGGTCTATCTTGTCAAAAAATTAACTGTAAAATCGACAATATACACTATTTAAACCAACCATTATGTTTGGTCTAATATGTTTTAAGTTATATTGGTTTTTAACTCAAAACTAATAGACGATAAATAAACTAACACATATTACAGATGTGATCTCATTTTCAATGTAGGATAACACAAGTCTAGTTTTTCTTGTAAAAATGTTTATATTGTGAACTAGGATGAAAAAAAAATATATAGACTATATAGTAAACACATCACTATTCATACCGGTATAACAAAAGAATAGGTATGAAACATTGTTAAATTTATCCCAAAATGGTTGATTGAATAAGCTTCAAAACTACCTAATTATATTGTTCGACTTTGACTAGTACAAAAAGTAACCTTATGATTGGACTAATAAACGGCCCATTATACATTAAGGTGTAGCCCATTTTGTGAACTTTTACAAAACGACGTCGTCACGTATTATTCTCCAGATTTCATATCATATCCCTCAGTTTATCTCATGTTCCTTGTTTATTTAGTTAGGTGTTAATTTCGTCTCCGTCTCCGTTTTCTGATACTTTTACTTTCCACTTTTTTTTTTTTTTGGTCTTTAACAAAAATGTAATTTTTTATCATCGCATAATCAATTCGAACTAAAAAAGAAACTCGAAAGTGTTTACGCGTAATTTCTTCTTTATTTTTTTTCCTTTTTTCACTGATTGTTTTGCATTTGCTTTTTTTCGTTTTTTGGGGTCGAAAAAATTAGGGTTTTTTTTTTTTCTTTTCGTTTGGTTCTGTTTGTTAATGGCGACGACAACGCAGGGGCCGCAGACGGCGATTGACGCGGCGGTTCTTGATGATATAATCAAGCGACTCACGGAGGTCCGGTTAGCTAGACCAGGAAAGCAAGTCCAGCTCTCGGAAGCTGAGATCAAACAGCTCTGTACTACAGCTAGAGATATTTTTCTTCAGCAACCCAATTTGCTTGAGCTTGAGGCACCCATCAAAATTTGTGGTATGTTTATTGGCCAAATTTGTTTTTGTTGATTTTTTTGTTGATTTTAAGGTCATCCGAATTGATTTTAGGGTTCCTATTGTTTGTTTGATGGTTTCTCCTGGGTTAATGTCTCCAAAAGTGTGAACTTAGTGGGTTTTGGGATAATGTTGTTTGACCATTTTGAAACTTTTTGATTGATGTTCTGTAGCGACTAGAATCTGAGTGAGAAATGTTTTGGCTTTTTTTGGATAATGATTTGAGTGGATAGGCCTAAACACTCGAGTTTATCTTGTTGCTATGAAATTCTAGTATATTCTTTAAGGAAATTTATGTAATGGTTGTAGGATCCTAGAAACAGGTAGAAAGATTGTTGATGAATCGAATTTATAATGCTGGATGGTTCACATTTGAGTATGAGAATTAGTTTTCTTCAAATGTTATCTGAACAGAGGATATGTTGATTTTGTGGAAGTTTTATCGATTTGAATAGATGAGAGAACATGGAGATTAGAATATATTTGCAATCCTATTTTCCTCGGTAATTTTGAGTTTAGTAAACGTGTGAGTTTATAAAAAATCCAATCCCGTTCTATGATTTCCCTTATGATTTGTGGTGTAAATATCTTAAACCAGGTGACATACATGGGCAATATAGTGATTTGCTGAGGCTATTCGAGTACGGTGGCTTCCCTCCTAGTGCCAATTATCTATTTCTGGGGGACTATGTGGACCGAGGCAAACAGAGTCTTGAAACAATATGTCTCTTACTAGCTTACAAGATCAAATACCCTGGGAACTTTTTTCTACTAAGGGGAAACCACGAATGTGCTTCTATCAATCGGATATATGGATTTTATGATGAATGTAAAAGGAGGTTCAATGTGAGGGTATGGAAGGTTTTCACAGATTGCTTTAATTGCCTTCCTGTTGCGGCGCTTATAGATGACAAAATATTGTGTATGCATGGTGGACTCTCGCCGGATCTCAACCATTTGGATGAGATTAGAAACTTGCCTCGTCCAACTATGATTCCGGACACTGGGCTGCTCTGTGATTTGCTCTGGTCTGATCCTGGGAAAGATGTTAAAGGATGGGGAATGAATGATAGAGGGGTTTCATACACCTTTGGTCCTGATAAAGTCTCTGAGTTTCTTACAAAACATGATCTAGACCTTGTGTGCCGTGCGCATCAGGTAATATTAGATCATGTCACTCTTTGATCCTACTGCTTTTGTGATGTTAACAAGGAAGTTGAATTTCTGATGGCAGGTCGTGGAGGATGGCTATGAGTTCTTTGCTGATAGGCAACTCGTGACGGTGTTTTCAGCTCCTAACTACTGTGGCGAATTTGATAATGCTGGTGCGATGATGAGCGTGGATGAGAACCTTATGTGCTCATTTCAGATTTTGAAGCCCGCTGAGAAGAAGACCAAATTCATGATGTCCACAAAGATTTGATCCTTTCATTGAGGTTAGTCGATAGACTGTCCTTGGCAAAAACAAAAACAAAACAAGTGAATGAAAGGATTCTCTTTTAAACATTATTCTAATGGATTTTTCCAGGCTAAACTTTTTTCATGGGTCATTTCGGCTTTCCCTCTTTCGCAGATGGATTTGGCTATGCTTGAGAAATCGATTCAAAACATTGAAGATTTGGCTTTAAAGTGTGTACTGTTGATGGTAGTGAGAACTCTTAGAAAGGAGCACAAGACCTTAGTCTTCTAATCTTTCTTCCCCAAATTCACTTTCTGCATATTGTTTTCTTTTCTTCTTTTATGGGCTTTTTTACATGATTTTCATCTGCCTGTTGAAAAGCACATAGTTGGTGTGTACATGCATATGATCGTTTCTTAAGTTTTAGAACACCAAATGAAATGATTTATTGAAAAATCAAAAGTTTAGTAAGATGAGCTTTGTCTCGTCGGCGGCATGTGAAAGTGAATGTACATAAGTGACGCATATGGACATCGGGCTTGATTGGTAAGATTTTTTGTAGAGTTTCATGCTCATTAAAAGTCAATCAAGAAATTTTTTAAGAGCATAAAGTAGAGGATAGAGGACTTCTTAATGCTCTTTAATTGAGCTTTTCCAAGGCTTAGAGGCTTTAAACATATTAAAAGACATATTTGCCCTTAATCATTGAAAACCTAATATATTATTGAAAACCTAATATATTATTAAACATATTATACATTAATAATTACAAATTAACATAGAAACACAAACTTAATTTGAACCCAGAATTAAACAACAAGATTCATTCAAAACATAAAAATCATATTTTTAACTTATCTAAACCAAAACGAAATTGGAAGAAAATAAAAAGAAAAAGAAAAAAAATCAAATTGAACGCCAAGTTATTTCAAATTCTACACTCTTCAAGACTTTTTTTCAATTCAAGATTCTAAAATCTTGGGATTTTATGGTTTTTCTGTTTTGTAAAATATTGTTCTCTTCTAAAAAATTCAAAATGAAGATCATGTATATTTTAGTAATTTTGTATCTCTATGCTCACTGTTCTACCAATCAAGTTTTTAATTAAAGCTTACCGCTTTTATAGCATAATGCTTTTGGAGCATAATGTAACATACTGCTAATATTTTATTAAAAACCTTCCCAATCAAGCCCAATATCTTCAATTAATCATCATAAAAATCGAATGAGCATCTAAATTTCACAAGAACAAGTTTCACACATGTGCATGTGAAGGAAAAGAATAATGTGGGCTATTGAAATTAACCAAGAATCCACTCTAATTTAGTATGATCATGTGTGAAGTGATACATGATCCGTTTGGTGGACTCTGGAAATAGAATAGAATATAATAATTAGAGGGGATGAAATTGTATGTTGTTCTTTGTTGTGGATGAGAAGTAAACACGGAAGGGATAATCTCGTAAAAGTAACTTTTTTTTTTTTTCTGTTGCAAACAGAAACCAAAACCACTTGTATTCAATTCTTTAGACACATATTATGTCATTATCATATCTTTGAATATGTTCATATTCTTAGTCCATTTCCTCACTAGAATTTGGACAACGTATCCGTTTGATCATAGTATCCTCAAACATTTCCTTACATAGTATTGTGACCATGTCATATTCACCTAGACTTTCCATTGTATTATTATATACATTATATTATTTAGGCCTTCGATTGTTTTAACGTAATACGTTTACATTTACATGAGGAAAACAAAATAATTCAAACAAAAAATAATCTTATTTGAGATATAATTATTTTAATTTTCATAAAATATTTTCGTAAACTGAAATACAAGCGTTAGACGTAAAGGGCGGTTTTTAACTAGGAGGGAGCGTTCGGCTTGGTCGGATTAACGGTTTTTCGGTTTGTTCATAAAAATCAAATTTCCACCGAATTGAACCGATAAAAAATTTGGTTCGGGTTGGTTCGGTCTTCGGTTTAAACGGTTCGGTTTATCAGTTTTATATAGCTTCCGAATTGAACCAAAAATCATTATAATTCGGTTTTTAATACTCAGAATAACCCGATGACACCAAAAGTAACCAAAAACATCAAACATCAACACTCACGTCTCCGCCTCCGTGATAGACATTGTCCTCCACATGCCGCCGATTCTCACCGCCTCACCTACTTCTTAAGCCTCATCGTTGAAAACCCGAAACCAACCTTTGTCCTCGTCGCCTCCGGCATCCAGCTACACCATGCCGGCAACTACGTCGTCCGAGCAAGACTCGACACTCCTTCTCAACTCATGTTCATGGTCCTAGACATCAGCAACGACACCGTTTGGCTCCCTTGCATCGGCTGCTCCGGATGTTCCACGCAGCAACCTCCTTCAATCCGAACTCCTTTTCCACTTACTCGATTATCTGCCACTTCTAGATTTGGAGATAGAGGAAGAAGACGAAGACGAAGATGTGAAACCAAACGGTGAGATTAAGTGTGAGAGAGATTTACTTACCTCATTTATTTCGGTTCGGTTCACTGAGAATCACGATTCTTTCGGTTCGGAGTTTTTGGTTTATGCCGAAAGTCCATGCCTACAAATTAAAAAATGTATATATATATATATATAGACTGACGTAAACACAAACAAACAAACAATTGAACACATGATTGTACAAGTGTTATATTGTCTGACCAAATTGTGCTCGAGTTGGACCTTACAAGTTTCATCGAACTAAGCATTCATTATACACATGTGCGTCAAACCTCACGTTTTCTTGATTTGTCACTCGAATCAATACCGTATACTCATGATCTATCGTAAAAATAGAAATTTTTTCATCATGGACTTTCTCAAGAATCACCAGAAAATGCATGCAACTTCATAATAGGAGAATATGATTCTTTTAAATTGATTGATGAGCTTTTGCACGATAAAATGTTTGGATTTCAATCTTCTCTTCCAATTTTCTTCTTCTTCAGTCCTTTTCGCTCCCAATCTCCTACATGAACTTTCATGATAGGAGAATAAGATTCTTTTAAATTGATTGATGAGCTTGTGCACGATGAAATGTTTGGATTTCAATCTTTTCCTCCAATTTTCTTCTTCTTCAGTCCTTTTCGTTCCCAATCTCCTTCATGAACTTTCTCTATAAATAGAGGCATCAAGCATTAACATGCACTGCAACAAAACTTAAGAATATTAGTCATATAACCTTAAAGAAAAAAGTTGACAAAAAAGCCTTATAGAAAAATAATTAAAAAGATTGTTCTAGTGAATGAGTGAGGGATGGCAATAGCTTTTCGTACCTTCCTTCTTCAACTGGTACTCTTCTTCTTTGCTTCTTCTGCGGAAGCAAACGACCCGCGAAAGGTGAGAAAAAAATGGACCTTATTCTATATATACACATTCCACACACTAAAACCGAACCCTTTGTTGTGAAAATATTTGTTAATTAATATTAGTAAGTCTCGTTCAATTAACACTAATTAGAGACACTATTCCGTTTTGAGGTTACCTTTTATTTTCTTTGGTGCATCTTGACTATATTCACATGTGGATAACATGTGATGACATACATACAGATACTCCTAGTTTCCCATATCCAATGCTACTATTTCTATTTTAGGTCAAAGATTGCATAAAGAATAATGCTTGGATTTTGACATATTATAACTTCTTGCTTTGTATGGCACAGACATACCTTGTGCAGATGAAAGTGGGAGGGCATCGATATGGGTCAAGTTCCGGTCACCAGGAACTACTCGGCGAAGTTCTTGACGACGATAGGTTTTAATTTTGCCTTATTCTTTATAAGTCATCGGTTTTGATGAGATATATATGTCAAATTTCCCAAGAAAACTAATTAATCGTTTTGTATGTTAACACATGCAGCACCATAGCGGATGCATTTATCTACAGCTATAGTGAGAGTTTCACCGGTTTCTCGGCTAGACTCACACAAAGTGAACGTCAAAAGCTGAGGAGTAAGACCACGATTGTTTCGTCAAGTTTGCGTTTCCATTTATTTTATACATATGATCATTACAATATTATAACATGTAAACGCCAAAATTTTAGAATTATAGCCTAGTGCTACAGCCTAGATTGATATGTTCAATGCAAAGTAGGGACATGGTTATAACGCAGGGATTATGTTAATGTTTGATGCAGGGAGGAGAGAAGTATTGGAAGTGTTACGTAGCAGAAACCTGAAGCTTCACACGACAAGATCATGGGACTTCATGAATCTAACATTAAAAGCTGAGCGAAATCCCGAGAATGAGAGTAATTTGGTGGTGGCTGTCATCGACTCTGGCATTTGGCCGTACTCTGAGCTCTTCAGTAGCGATAGCCCTCCTCCTCCGGGTTGGGAAAACAAATGCGAAAACATAATTTGCAACAAGTACTATACATTCGTTAACCTTTCTCCTTTCAATTATATTTTCTTTTGGTATCTAGAACGTTTTCCTGACCATTGGTTTAGTACTACGTACCCAAAGATCTGAGTGGGTTTAGTTTGGGCTCAAACTATATCATACACACTCTTATATAAACCTTTAGTTATCATAAAGCAAAAACAAATATGTTTTAATTTCTCTCAAGATTGACATGGTTAGAACTAATTAACTGGACGTGTGAGAATTAATCTAACTGCTGAAAACTACAACTGCAGCAAGATCGTCGGGGCTCGATCATATTACCCCACTAAAACGTACGATTGGATTGAAGAGAAATCGGTGATTGACGTGACGGGACATGGCACGCACGTAGCCTCCATTGTTGCCGGCAGGAAAATAGAGCATGCGAGCTACTTTGGGCTAGCAGAAGGCACTATGAGAGGCGGTGTTCCCAACGCAAAGATCGCTGTTTACAAAATATGTTGGAGAAGAAAAAAAGGTAAAGAGGTTTCATCAGTTTGTCCAGAAGAGATTACCTTGAAGGCAATAGACGATGCCATCAAGGACAAGGTCGACATCATCTCGTATTCTCAGGGAGATTATTCTCCAGCTCCGCTGGACAAAGATCCTATCTCGTGGGCGTTCTTGAGAGCACTTGACAAAGGGATCTTGACTTCAGCTTCGGCCGGGAACAGTGGGAAATATTACGCTGTCAACAGTGGCGTACCTTGGGTCATGACCGTTGCAGCGAGCTTGAAAGATAGATTTTTCGAGACTAAGTTGGAGCTGGAAGGAGAAGACAAGCCCATTACAGTAAGTGAAACAGATAGGTTTCTTGAATCGCAAGTAGTCTCCCATTAGGCTTATTGACTTTCAAATAGTCTCCTAATAATTTCCGGCTTTGTTAACATCTCTTTGTTATGCAACCAGGTGTACGACACGATCAACACCTTTGAGACACAAGATTCTTTCTACCCACTTTTGCAAGAAAAAGCATCCGCTGAATCATCAAGAAAACGTGAACTCATCGCTGAGTAAGTCATCCGCACAAGGGTTTGTTGTGCAAATTGGTGCATATGCACAGGATCCGATTTCACAATTAACATTTCTTCAACTTAAAAATTTTTAAAATAAATTTGGACTTTTTAAAGAACATCTCCATTGATGAGATACTTGGAAGGATATCTCATCTAATATAATATTAATATTTTAATAAAATTTAATTATATAATTAAATTTTAATTCATAAAGAAAAGTTAAACCAATTGTAGAGAGACATGTGTGAAATGGATATCTAAAGAGTTAAGAGTATCTAAAAAAAAATTAAATGAGATACTCTTGTCATTGTCATTGTTTTTCTTTACTTTTTTAGTTTTTAGTAATTTTTTATTATGAGAACTCCATTGAGATACTACCGATTTGGAGGCTCTAATCAATCAAAAAAAAAAAAAATAGAACATCAATTTATATATGCTTGATTGATATGATATTTGCAAATGACTTCTAAATAGTTTGAGACGGTTCTGATATACAATCAGTGATGAATTATTATCGTCGAAATCATACTATTTGATACATGAAAACGTTTGCTTCTCAATTGTAGGAGCAAAAGTGACCCAATCTCGTCTAACCATGAGGACGAAGGAAAAGATGTTATCTTCAAATGGTCAGAAACCAAACACTTGGACAAAGCGATTAAAGAGGGAGCGAAAGGCGCAATCGTATTGGGAAGTAAACCTTACGACTTCAATGAGTCGAAAAAGTTACAGTTTCCTATCGCTTCTATATTTTTGGACGACCAAAAGAGTTATACACTACAGCAGTACAATGAAAAAGATCAAAGGTAACGATTGGTCATGTCGGAACAACTATGACTAATCGTTTACTCCACAAAGTTAAAAAATGATTTTTGTTTTGTATTGATTCCTATTACAGCAAACGTTCAGCCAAAATCCACAAGACGGAGGAATTTCCACGAGAAAAGGGCTGGGTTCCAACTGTTGCTACCATTTCGTCAAAGGGTCCTAATTGTGACGATTTCTTAGCAAACATTCTCAAGGTAATTTTTTTTTTTCGTGTATCACACGTCAACTTGATCACTAGAAAAAAATTAAATATGGTTTAATTCTCATATGGAGTTTTGTTTTCAGCCCGACATAGCTGCTCCGGGGTTAGACATCATAGCGGGTTGGCCCGAGAACGTGAATCTTCCGTCAGACGCCCCCGCCAACGACTACCGCCATCTTAGATTTAACATAATGTCAGGAACTTCCATGGCTTGTCCTCACGCCACTGGACTTGCCTTGTACCTCAAGTCGTTCAGACATTCTTGGTCTCCATCCGCTATTAAATCTGCCCTCATGACCACATGTAAGTTCGAAGACCAATGATAGCTATCTATCTATCTATCTATCTATCTATCTATCTACTTATTCATCAATCGATGGTGACTTAGTGTATGAGTGATATAATTAATCTGTATTGTAGTATAAATATTTTAATATTATTTTTGTTTTTACAGCCACGGAAATGACAAGTGAGGGCAATGAGCTTGCATACGGGTCAGGTCACTTAAACGCTGCAAAAGTCCTACACCCAGGTTTGGTCTACGAAACACATCACCAAGACTACATAGATTACATGTGCAAACAAGGCTACAACACCGAGAAGCTAAGATCACACGTTGGAAGCGACAAGATAGATTGCTCCAAGACAGAGATAGACGACGACGCTGACCTCAACTATCCAACCATGACGGCTCGAGTCCCCCTCGACACCGAATTCAAAAAAGTCTTCCATAGAACGCTCACCAACGTTGACGACCAAGAAGGCATTTACCTCGGAGAAATCAAGCACCCAGGTGAGATGGACTTTGTCAAGATCATTGTGGATCCTCGAGAGTTACAATTTAACGAGTTGGGAGAGACCAAGAAATTCACAGTGACTGTCACCGGAATATCGAAGCCGAATTGGATGTCGGGGAAGGTTTTTATGACAAGGAACACGTTGCTCACGTGGACGAAGAAAGACGATTCCCGCCAAGTCAGGAGTCCGATTGTCATATACTCAATATTTAAGGGAACCAAAGATTGCAAGTGAATGCCCCAAGCTGCCACTCTGCACTCTTTATTAATATATATATTTCATATTTAATAAATAAATTAAAGACCTTTGAGTCTTATCTCCGTTGATAACGAGTGTATGATTTAAACTTTTTAAATATATTAAAAAAATATTATATCTCCCTCAAAGGACAGATTGATTTCTGATATTACGTCTATTTAATACTCCGTATGTTTTTTTATTAATTTTAATTTGAGGTTAAATCATGTATGGTATGCCAGAGTTCACATAAACAAATCCAATGCAACACTTATTTTAAAATAGAAAACAAATTTAAAACGATAATTAATTGAATGGAGGGTAACTAATACACCTTATGTTTGAATATAAATGAATTAAAATTTCTCATGCGAGTTAGAAAAGTAAACTAAATATACTATATAATGCTCATACATATAAACATGTGTTTAAACATTACACATTTAGATTCGGTTTCAGATTGGATCAGATCCAGCTTAAACATTACACATTTACACTCCTAGACTAGACTTTTGCATTCTTATTAATGGTGATTTAAGTAGTTTTTACTAATTTTTTCATTCATAATAAAACGGGATGTTAAAATAACGCTCAAAAGGGAGTCTAATAAATACTCAATAAATGCCGTTATAGAACTTATAGCTTCGCACTTTTGGCCTAACGTTTTCATTGTTCACTATTTATGATTATATATTCACAATATAATTTATTCTATATATCCGATTCTCAAATCTTTAAGCTCTCGATATATTTCTTAGCTATTTTATTGAAATGTCTTCCCAAATATTGTTGATTTTCTTTGCATTTTCAGTTTCCGTCGTATGTTCGAGTAGAACGTTGGGGCCATCTCCGGACAATCCGCTTACGAAGGTACTTCATTTGTTTTTTTAATTATTCATATGTTTTTCTCTAAAACTAATATTCCTCAAAGGCAAAGCATAAATATTTTGCCCAATGTGACACAGATTTATATCGTCCATGTTGATTTTGAATTGTATCATGGTGACTGTAAGCAATACCAACAACTTCTCAAAAAGGTGATTCAAAAAAGGTAAAATTACTGGTTTCTAAGGAGTAGAGCAATGAGCAAAAACGTAATGATTTAATTTGAAGATATAAGCAAAAACATAAACCAAAACAAATAATAAAATATTATGGGGCAGATGAGGCTGCCATCCAAAATGGTATAATAATAAAGATTGACTTGGTATAAAAGATTCAAAATTAGTAACAATTCAAAAAATTTGGTTTTGTCCTTTTGTTTTTCATCAGGTCACCAAAAGATGCTCTAGTATATTGCTACAAGGAAGTCATGAGCGGGTTTGCAGCAGAACTCACCCATGAAGAGGTTGAGAAATTAAATGGTACGTTTGTTCAACAAAGAAACGAAAATATACATTTACTTAATACAAAAACACATCAAACCCAATTTTAGTTGTCAATTGGTTGAAGACTCGTACTGCTAGTAATGCTGGTTGAGACCACGAATCTCTGATTACAAGAAAATAAAAATACATTTAGTTTTTTTTTTTTTTGGTCACGTGAAAAACCTTTTTACCAAATAAATATCCGGTGAAAAATATTGATTGAGAATTTGTTACCAAATATTATGTCGTACTAACAAATTGTAAAAGTGAACAACCAAAATAATATTTGTAAGTTTAAATGTTTTCTATATATATATATATAAATGTGTGCAGGTGAGAAAGGGATTTATGATGTAGACGAAGAAAAAATATACTCCATGGACGTCGAACCTTATAGCTATAGGTTGCCAAAGGATATTAATAACTAGTTACTTAATATTGTAAGGGTTTTTCTTTTGGTTCGGTAAATTAATCTTGTAAGATTCACTTGAAAACTTGGAAAGAGCCAATAACAAAAGAAAGGATGATTTGAAATGAAATGCATTAAAGAACTAAAACTCAATCGGTCCAGATTTGTTGGATCCCAAAGCCTAACTCTAAACAGGTCTGAAGCTTATTTCATTTAAATGTTTACCATAGCCCAGCCCAAAAAAGTTTAAGACGACTTCATGAAAAGTATAAAAAAATAAAAATTGGTTAATGAACACAAACATAGATGTTCTTCAATTTCTTTCCCTTTAACCCAAGAAAGTGAAAAAACAATTATGTACATGATTTACTTAGAACTGTGAATTATTTAGGCTATTTAGTTGGTCCCAACCCTAGTATTATAACCATATCTCAACTAGAAGATGAACTCCATTTTACAAATGCAATATTGTCAAATGTTTGAATTTGAATTATAATCCACTTAGGTACGTATAGGATTCCTTTTTTGGACAAGAAAAAGGGAGCAAGTGCTTCTTGTTGAGCTTTAGGGAAACACAAAGAACAGTAAAGTTTTTTTTGTTTTATACTGTTTAGGTATTGTAAATGTTCTCTGTTAATTTTGTGTTGTCTTAAATTCTATATATCCCGATATACACATTTATTCCGCATATGATATTTCTTCTTTACTATATTAATTCGACTAAATAATTTAACGACACAATTGCATAAAACAACCTTCATTATATCTGATATTACTAGACTGACCTATCTTTTGAAAGGGTTGTTAAAAAAACTTAAAAACCAATGCTTTGATTTTTTATTACAGAAATGCCATTCAATTTATTTTTTTTTATAAGAAAAAAAAAAAGAAACCGTGTCGGCGACGCTCTGGAGATTTTCCCATCGCGTCGCCGACGCTGCCGTTGAGGAAGACGACGCCAAAGCTGACGTCGACGACAATACCCGACGTCTTCTTCGTCTTCTTCTTCGTCTTCGTCTTCTTCTTCGTCTTCTTCTTCTTCGTCATCTTCGTCTTCATCTTCATCGTCTTCTTTTGTCTCTCTCTGTCTCTCTCTCTCTCTCTGATTTCTGCTACAAATATGGTAGACTAACTTTATGTTATAGTAGAGTTAACAGTATGTGTAATGGTAGATTTAACTTTATGTGGTGGTAGAGTTAACAGTATGTGTAATGGAAGACCTAATTTTATGTTATGGTAGAGTTAACAGTATGTGTAATGGTAGACTTAACTTTATGTTATGGTAGAGTTAACAGTATGTGTAATGGTAGACTTAATTTTATGTTATGGTAGAGTTAACAGTATATGTAATGGTAGACTTAACTCTACCGTAATTGTTAACTAAACTCTACCACCACATCGGTAGAGTTTAGAATGATACGGTAGACTTTAAAAGCAACGGTAAACTCGCGGTAGACTTAATAAAATGAATCTTTAAATACATTCTTCGCTTGTCTTATCCGGGATTAGAGTTTTGCCTTCGTCATCTCTGCCATATTTCTAGACTCTTGTCAAACTTCGTCTTCTCCGACATACGACCACCGATTTTACTATAAGTTACTCGTCTTTGTCTTCTTCGTCTTTTTCTTCGTCTTCTCAATCGTCTTCTTCGTCTTCGTCTTCGTCTTCGTCTTCGTCTTCGTCTTCTTCTTGTTCGTCTTCTTTGTTTTCTTCGTCTTCGTCTTTTTTGTCTTCTTCTCAATCGTCTTCATCTTCGTCTTCTTCGTCTCTTTGTCTTTGTCTTCTTCTTCTTCTTCTTCATCTTTGTCTTCGTCTTCTTCGTCTTTTCGTCTTCTTCGTCTCTTCATCTCTTCGTCTTCGTCTTCTTCTTCGTCTTCTTAATCGTCTTCTTCGTCTTCGTCTTCGTATTCGTCTTCTTCTTCATCGTCTTCTTCATCTTCGTCTTCTTCTTCATCGTCTTCTTCATCTTCATCGTCTTCTTCTGTCTCTCTCTGTCTCTCTCTGTCTCTCTCTGTCTCTGTCTCTCTCTCTCTGATTTCTGCTACAAATATGGTAGACTAACTTTATGTTATAGTAGAGTTAACAGTATGTGTAATGGTAGACTTAACTTTATGTTGTGGTAGAGTTAACAGTATGTGTAATGGTAGACTTAACTTTAAGTTGTGGTAGAGTTAACAGTATGTGTAATGGTAGACTTAACTTTATGTTGTGGTAGAGTTAACAATATGTGTAATAGTAGACTTAACTTTATGTTGTGGTAGAGTTAACAGTATGTGTAATGGTAGACTTAACTTTATGTTTTATGTTGTTCTTTGTTAGAGTCTTATGTAAGTATTGTGTACTTGTGATTGTCGTTTTCTTTAGGATGGAGGTTGCCATATATGGAAATGGTGGGATGAGGCAATGATGGAGGAGTTCTATGACATGAAGGAAGAAATTTCGGACCTACATGATCGGATGAGATACTTTACTCTTGGAGACAATGACGAGGTTGTTGAACCGCGACTGATGTGGCGCAATGTCGAAATTCATCGACACGATATATGTTTTCTCAAAGAATTGTTCACTGAGTTTGATGCTAACCACAATGAGCTTAAGGCAATTGTTGCTACAAAACGTGAAGGAAATGTCAATGATATGAAGCTTATGTTAGGTCTTTGTTTAAGTAGATGTTGTTATGTTATGCTTTTTTATTTTTTGTTGTCGATCGGTATTAAACCTATTTCTATTCTATGCTATGTAATGTCTAGACATGGATCATGTTCGATTTATTATTTCAGTCTTTAGAGAAAGAAAACTCAGTTTGATGTAGGGAAAATAGTACACACGGCTTCTAGTCTGCTTGTCACTATATGAATATCGATGCAAAGAATTTGAGGTTATGTGGTTGTTTGATTTATTGTGTCTTTTGTGATCGTACATATGGAAAGTGAATAGTTGTGGCTATCATGGGGATGATGGATAGCTATATCATGGACAGGGAAAAGGTGAACCTTTTGGTCCAAGGTACCCAAAGACGATACAGTTGGCGGTGGTATAAACTAGGCGTCACAAGAGTTTTTTTTCTTGTAAATATTTGAATAAGTTCCATCACTACTGGGAATTAAATTCATGATCCGTAAACGTAAGATATAAAATGTTTCATGTAAAAAAAGGGTAGAGTTCTCAAGCTACCATATATAATGTGATCTCCCGTTATGATGATAAGTTCTTAAGCTACCATATAATGTGATTTTTCGTTGTTTTTCCCGTGAAGTTTTAAAACGGCATTAAAATTAGTGTTTCATCGAATAACCTAGTCTAATTAAACCTTAAAAAAATGATAAAGCAAACCAAACCAAACCAAAGGTGTAACTTCAGTTTATCTCTACGGCAAAGAAGGATTTAAATCAAAACCCAAAAGTCTCGAAAACCTTGGCATAAACTCTTGATGGACTCGTTCTTGATGGGGAAACTACATTTGTCTGTTTCAAACACGGAAAATATGATTAAAACTAGTGGCAGACTTTTCTTTATGTTATGGTAGAGTTTAATAAAAATCAGTTATGGTAGACTTTATGTTATGGTAGAGGCTTGAAACAAAGTCTACCACCATGGAGAGGTATACAAGTCTACCGAAATAAAAATTAAAATCTACCCCATCAGGAATATAAAGTCTACCAAAATTCCGGAAATCTACCAAATTAAGTCTTCCCCTATGTGAACAAAGTTTACCAAAGAAAATAAATCTACCGTGTCAGGCTAAAGTCTACCATAACTAACTGACCATAAAGTCTAC
This sequence comes from Boechera divaricarpa, assembly GCA_026770425.1. NCBI lineage: Eukaryota > Viridiplantae > Streptophyta > Magnoliopsida > Brassicales > Brassicaceae > Boechera > Boechera divaricarpa. Next base: position 19,009,987 of record CM049186.1, read on the forward strand.
CATCAATAACGAGATAAATCTACCACGGATTACAAAATCTACCATCGAAGTCACTTAAATCTACCAAAAAACCTAAAATCTACCAAAGAAAAGTCAACAAGTCAACGCTGGTTTAAAATCTACCGTTAAACAACACATAAGTCTACCGTTTCATAAAAAATAATATCTACCGTAACATGAAAACGTAAGTCTACCATGTCTTCTAATTAAACTCTACCGTAACTACGGTAGACTTGTCCGCGTAAGTCTACCATAACTGACAAAGCCAAAGTCTACCATTACGTTTACTATAAGTCTACCGTCAAAGCTGGTAGACTTTACCAAGTAAGTCTACCACTTCATAAAAAAACTAAAGTCTACCGTCATTCTCTGGTAGACTTTATCGTCCGAGCTCTTAAGTCTACCGTCATAGCTCTGGTAGACTTAAGTTTTCGCGCGCTGACGTGGCAGAAATTCATTAATGACATTTTCGTTATTACGTTTTTTGTCACCAAACGAATTGAGGGCAAAACGGCCATTAAAAACAGAATTAGGTCGTTTGAGTAATATCTAAATATTAAAATCGTTTTAGTAATAAATTTAAAAATATAGGTTGTTTTAGCTAATATTTTTATATTGACATTATCGTTTGAAAGCAAGTAGGAATTTAAGTGACTTTCACTAGCGAAAGTATATTAATCTTTATGTTTTAATAAATCTTAATTAACAGGCTTTAAGGAAAAACCCGTACAAATTGTCGGAATTTGCAGTCTTTAGATAAATTTAAAATGGATAAAAATAAATTCTTATATATGGAACTCAAATCTTAGTTTCGACCAACAAGACAATAATTGATGATGCTCAAGTAAGGACATAGTGTAGTTATCAAAAATGAATGATGTGTTAGTAGTATATACAATTCGATCCCACGTTAACTTATCACATCCATGAAACTCAAGTATTCAATTATTTAAAAATAATTCTATGTAATCTATATAATAATAAAAACTGAATAACTTATAAAGTCGCATTTTTGCATTTTTATGATAACTCTTCATACATTATATTTTTAAAATTTTGATTATTAAAACATATTGAAGTGAATTGTTGTAACTGTTTAGTTAAATCATTGCAATATTTGATTTATTTGACGAACCATTGTAACAATTAGTTTATTTGACGAACCATAGAGTTTATTTGGTAGTTATTAGGTTAAGAGTTTTGGTTTATTTGTTTACGGTCGTGTCTCTTTATGATAACTTTTCATTAGTTATATTTTTAATATTTAATTACTAAAATATATCTAAATGAATCGTTGCAACTGTTTAATTGAAACATTGCAACATTTCATTTATTTGGCAAACAATTGCAATCTTTGGTAGATTTGATGAATAGTTGCAACCTTTAATTAATTTGATGAACAGTTGCAACATTTGGTTTATTTGATGAATCATTGCAATTTTTTGTTTATTTGATGAAACATTGCAACATTTGCGGAATATAAAATATTTTTGTGCACATTAATCAAAGGTAGAGAAAAAGAGAGAAAAATCACTAAATAAACAAAAACAATTTAGAGAAAACAGAAAACATTAAAACACTAAAAACTCTATGTGTATATCTTGTATCTTAACCTAAAAGAAGATGGAACTTGGGTTGTCTTATCCCACAAAAGATTTCGTGTAACTCAAGACTCGATAAGTATCGAACTACTCTTTAAGGAAAGTGCCACAATTTGCAGATATTTCAAAAAAATTACTAAACTTACATTACAATTTGCAGATATTGAAAAAAATCTTAGACTTATCGATGTAAAAAAAATGTATGGATTGTTTTTAAAAATACTGTTTTTATCACTTTTCTAGAACTGTTTTTGGCTCTTTATTATTACTCTTCTTTCTGTATTTTTTTTTCCCTTACAAATGTTTTACCATCCTAAAAAATACTTCAAAAGAATGTTTTTTTAATCATAATTTATTTTTATTTTAGTTTTTTTGCCTATAAACATTTTTTAATAATTTTTGAAAAATATTTAGGATGATCATGACTATTAACTATATGCTTATGAGAATTGTGTCTTTTATCATATTTAACTTTTTGTTTTGACAATCTTGAAGAGTATTTTAGAAATTTATAAAGAAATTTCTGCAAAAAAAAAATCTTCCAACTCGCCAATTTTTGTAATTTTACCCTACATATCTAAAAATACAGATTAATAAAGAATATAACCCTTATATGTATCTTCTAAACATTTTTACGGTCGTATACATTAGAATTTAAAAATTCTAAAAGTGGATTTGGATTTCTTGTCGTGAGAGTTTCAATTTGATATATTATTTATCTAAATTTTACAAAGTTGACGGTAACAAAAATAAGATAATGAGTTTTGGGTCATAGGACATTTCTCGTTACCCAAATATGTTCTTAGCTCGTTCACAAGTTTGTATACCAACAAATTAAGAAAATGCTGAGAAATTAGGCAATACAAATTATTTATGTAACATATATCAAAAATAAACATCTAACAAAGAAATCAATTAAAAGTTAAAAAACATTCGAAATAAAAGACAGGTTTCTAACTTGTAAATTGAGAATATCAACTTACTATAATTATCTATCAACCAGCCGAAATAAAATGAGCAAAAGCATCAACATATATATAATATACCCACGTCGGAATCCTACTTATTACTGCAATTACTATGTGCAATGTATCTAAACATCCTAACCATGTGAAAAAATAATGCAATGTCAACTAAGCAGACTAAGCATAATAAAAGATCCAAACGGTATATTGATCCAAGGTTGGGGAGCAGAGCGCATTTGTAGCTAAGTGCTTCTGTAACCCTCAAGCTATGGCTCTCCTTGACTCATAAGGGATCTAATCCTCTTTTCAAAAGGCTGCCTCTCTCTCATCTTTAATCTCTATCTCTATCTCTAAGTCTTTTTGACATTCTTGATGTCAATGGTGTCCATTAGTTGAGAAAGTTACAAATGGATGATATATGATGATGATGGTGAACATGTCATGAGGTCCACAAGTCCCATGAGGACACGTATCATCCCATTCAATCCCTTTTTTTTCACATTTTCCTTTTTTGCAGTCGAATTATTCCTTGCGTGAGAGTAGCCTACACCATTTGGTTTATACTTTGATTTATTTTACATTGTACTGAATAATTCTAAGTGTTTGTTAGATACAGATACAACGGATCATACATGTGCTGTATCTTTGCAGAGACTGTTTTAAAAGGCATAGTCAAACAAATAACCGATGAAAAGAATATTAGGACAAATACCCATCACACGTATTGGCATTATGTTCTATCGGTTAAGTTCCGTTCAATAGATTCACAAAACGTTTATTCTTTGTATGGCCTAATTATTGTTTTTTTCTTTCTCGTAGTGAAATGCTGTGACTTAGGCTTTATGACGAATATATGTAACAGAACTCATTTCTTGTTCGCCTTAGGCTTCCACAACCTTAAGCACAGCTCGTATTTTGTATCTCTTTTTTAATTAAACATCATCATCTGAAAACTATAACCGTTAATTACTGCGAAATGTAACCAAAAGTTGCAATTTCAATGTGCGTTTGTAAATTCCAAAAGATCTTTGAATGAAACACTAAAAATTGTGTTTTGTAAAGTTAAACAAAATGTTTCATAATTGATAATTTAAAGTGCAAACGCAAATGCAAATACAAAAGAAAAACCATAGGAAGTATCCTAGTCGACCAAAGCCTTAATTTGATTATCACACTCAGGAATTATATGTAATTGAGAGTTCAACCGGATTTTGGTGTAAGACAAGTTAGATTTACTTTTGTCTAATATTGTCTTGTTGAAGATTCAGACAGGAAATTTTTGTAAAATTTGGGATATTCTAGTTTTAAGGGGCATGTTAATTGTGTTTAAGATTACAAAATGTATATTTTAGCCCCAATAATGTTCAAATGAGAATTTGAAAGATCTTAGTGCACTAATAATAGATCATTTGTTAAACCATCAATATTGGTGTCTACCCCTTTACATAATTTGCAAAGTTTCTTTTCCGAAATAAATATTTATATGCATCGGTTATGGTTGACTATATAGTTGGTAAACTAGCCGACTATTTAATTGATTAATCGGTATATTAATCAATTGACCGGTTTACTAATTAATGTATACAGCCAGTCAGCATCTTGATTGGCGATTAATCGGTTGATTCGTCGGATAATCAACCAATTTAATTTCAGTAATAAAATGCTTCCAAAATGGAAAATCATTTATAGCACGCAGTTACTAAAACGAAATTAGAACAATGTTTTTTTTTAATATTGTTTCAAATATAGTCAAAGCTGACAAGTGGTTAACAGTATCTATAAATAAGCTTATATGAGAGTGAGTAAGTCCCATACCTCCCAACACAAACAACTTCTCAAAGTAACTTCTCTCGTTTCTTTCCTTTCTCTACCTTATCATTTGAACATATATATCCTTAGCTACAAACCCTTTAACATATAAATACATTAGCACACACTCACAAACAAGTAGACAACATAAAGTTGAAAAGAGCAGTGATGGACAAGAAAAAGTCAGTATCTGGTTCCTCTTCATCATCATCCTCTTCGTCTTTGGATCATCTTTTTGGTCCAAGAGTCTCCCCTTCGTCTTCTTCATCATCAACAACAGGATTGTTCCAATCTATTTTCCCACCATCCTCAACGGTATGAATCAATATATATTATCATCATCATTCTAAAAGATATACATCGTTTTCACGGATTTTTACTTTGTTCTCAACTCAAGGAGACGCAAGAGCACTTGGGAAGTCGATACGGAGCTGCCAAATATCAACCTACAAATTTGGGGATTCCAAGTGAGTTTACTGCTTACTCTAGTTAAAAGAGTTTTGGACGTGTTAGTCCTTAAAAAGTTTGTTTATCTACTACACTTAAAATTAACAATGAAGTACTACTTCACCTCGACGCTTAGTTATTAAAAGTGAGAAATGTGGATAATGGGATACAGATGAAAGAGGAGAAAGGAGCAAAAATAAGGAGAGAAAGAATTACCAAAATGAAGAAACACAACCACCATGCAACTTGAGCTCATCCATATACTATGGAGGCCAAGATAACTATTCCTCTTCAACAACCGGCCCAGATGTTGTAAGTCCCTACTTTCATTACCAAACTATTTTTGTTGCATATCGACAAAAACACTAGAACTCGGATTAGGTTTCCAAGCAATTATCAGGCAGAGAATTTGCATAATACAAGAAAACAGCGTTATCGAAACGGAAGTGGATATATATGAGCTTATAATCGCATATAGGCAGAGTGATATTCAATATACGTATTGTCATTGTATATAATCATTTGGATATATACATATATATATAACTCTTTATGTTACTTTATATTAACTCTAATAAACTAGCTAATTCCGAGTTGTACAGCATAAGAAAGATGGAGAGGAAGGCGATTCCGAAAGTGCTCCAAGAGGAAACTGGTGGGAAGGTAACACAACAAACATTTTTTCTATTATAAATGCAGTTTCAATTTTGTGATATACTAATTTACATGTTATATATAGATCTTTTATATGAGGAACTCACTTATAGATAATCAAAATATGCAGGATCGCTTTATTACTAAATAAGAAACCCTAGCCGATGTGCACGATAACTGCTAAAGTGCTAAGGTACATGCATATATACATCATAGATTCATAAAAATGAAAGTGAATGTTTCAGGATTATTGGATAATTGTATAATTTGCTGATTTTTTTTTTGTTAAGATTATATTTATATTAACAAGAATAATAATTAAATAATGAAAATTGAATACCTTGCCTCACAGGTTTTACAATTAATAATATCTCTTTGATACAGTTCTCTCGTATTTATAAATCTTTGATAAAAAAAATTGTGATCATTTTGCAGGGACCTTAATTAAGTGAATATGGAAGTTGACGCATCGAAATATACCTACAAATGTAAACAAAAAAAAATGTAAAAGTATATATACTTATGTCTTAAAAAACGACATAAGAAAAGTAACAAAAAAAAAAAGAGTGTATATCTTACTGTATAAGATGAAATCAATGTCTATATAAAAGGGCTTGACATGTTGGTTCTTTATGTTTCGACAAAGGCAACATGTTAGACAAGTCTCTTTATATTGAAAATCAACGTCTGTCCAAAAGTCTTTGTATTTAAAATTTGATATGTAATCCAATATCATGCTGTTTCGTATGTAATTATTTTATATCATAGTACGTATACGTAATCAAACATTTCCGTTGTTAGTATTAGCAAAAGGTGTTTCTCCAATTTCTTTCTGCGATATAATTTGTACTTAAAAAAAAAAAAGTCTCGAATCTATAGTTTGACAAGATTGATGGATGATTGAGTGATTGGAACTATTGAATATAGTAACTAAAGACGAAGGAACATAATTTTAGTTTGAGGAAAGATATAACTAAGTGAAGCAAAGGACAATGACGACAAAACGCTTATCGTTTTGACTAAAACAGCCTAAGAGACGGCCCAATAGTGCATAGTTTGGGCCTGAGATTAAAAACGAAGAAGGAGAGGATTTAAAAACGCCGTTGCCGGGGATCGAACCCGGGTCACCCGCGTGACAGGCGGGAATACTTACCACTATACTACAACGACTTTGCTTATTCTATCCACTAAATAGGATTTATATAGTCCATTTAACAAAAAAACATCAAACGGACGCATTAGGATTAACTTTCAATTTCAAGCAAACTAAATGAAAAATAACATGGGCTTCTGCATTATTGATATAGGAAAGTCTTTTCTGGAAGTGTTGGAGAGAAAATTTGAAAATCATCAAATCAAAATATATTTGGTAAATAAAATAAATTTTAAACTAGAATACTACAAAAAAATTAAACCTTATATCCGAGACTTTCTACGCGATATGTGATCACCTTTTTTTTTTTTAACTTTCTATAAACCATTGATATGATAAATTACGCTCATTTAAGAAGATCTATCTAATTATAAAGAAGCTTATACAGTTTGATAATCCCTAAGACAAACTGTTATGCTGAACATCTGAAGTTATGAACATGTGGAAACAAGGGTGAAGAGAGGGTAAGGGAAACGATGCTCTGATTTAAGTAGTTCAACTTATTGATTTTGGAAAGTTTTTTAAGGCCATATAAGGGTATCAAAAGTTCAAATCTGGACAACATAAAAAAAAACATACATTTATCTTATATATTCAATACAAATAATCTTATACTATTACAATGGCAATGTCAATGTGACATATATATTTGGACGATTGTGATCCAAACTTTGCTTTAAAAATGTTGTTTCTGTACATGTTATCTTTACTATGCGACAGTCACATCATTGTCATTTAACTACTTTATTTTATTTTTGTTATTACCTTCCTAATTAACTAATAAATTTAGTTTTATTTGATAAAAACATTTTTCATGTAGTTATATGGGACCCTGTCCTATCAAGTTGTGCATACGAAAGCTAGTATGTATCGAATATCCGTGGATTTGCTCCTACTGAATTCCACCGTATTAAGTTGCATAATGTAAAAGTATGTTTCGAAGATCCGACAGATTTAACAAAACAAATGTAGATAAAAAAAATTAAATCGGTTTGTGACGATTTAAATAATCAGAACTTAAATCCACTAGGACTAACCTTTTCATAACTGAATTGAACCATAAAAATGCCAAACATGCAAACACAAGAAGATTAGCTATTATTAAGAAACTAATGAAAACAAAGAGACTCTTCCGAAGAGTCATGTTTCCAAGGCATTGACCATTGACGGTTCAACTGTAGTGCTATTGCTAAGCACAAAATGTCTATGTCGCACGTGACGCAGTCGTGTGTAACGGTGTACATACACCACACATGCTTTGTGATAAACAGTTGGCGTCGCACGTGCTATAGCATTGCAAAACCGAGTGAACGAGAAAGAATCATTCCTTTTGCATGTGGCGGGAGATATTTTTTGGGCCATCCTCTTTGCTTTGAGAGTTTCTAAACTCAAAGAATCCATGTTTTATCTTTTGTTATTTTATTACTTCATTGATTGTTCTAAATGACTACAAAGATTATAGTTTTATACAATTGTGTTCAGTTGTTTTGTAAATCAAAATTAGGATTGGACGTGTTGTTAGGTGATAAACCTCGAGTGATCATTTAGTTTTTTTTAGTTTGTTGTATTATTGGAAAAGATTAAAGTTGCTTTTAGTTCGTTGGTCGTCATTAGATCTAGTGGAAACTGGATCGTAGATTCATTCATTCTTTTGAAAATTTAAGATCATGCCAGAGGCGATTGCTGATATCATATTTCATGTAGCTTTTCGTACCTTTTTTTTTAATAGAAAGTAGACACAAGTGTATATTGATATTATTCACTAGTGATTAATTTTTCATATCTTTTAATCTAAGTATACAAAAATGTATTGATATGATATTTGCATAAGACGAATGTCTCATATCGTAGAAGAAAAATAATTAAAAAAAATATACATTTTAAAAAAGCAGTGGGGATGATGAAGTTGATAACTTGAGGTTCACGAGATCCAAATATGGATGAACGTCGGGACAGCTAAATCCACGAAGAAAGAGGACGAAGCATATGATTAAAATGGTCAGTTAAGATTCTCATCCTATGCAACTATCTAATACAATATAATTAATTTGTCTCCCTCCCAAACTCGTTCAAAATATTTTCTGCTGACTTGTAGTCTAATAATTTTTTTGAATCTGAATCTAAAGATGAGTTGGATTGTCTCTAAGCTCTAGATTACCGGATTGAACCGGACAAATTAAAAGTTAGTGAATCAACTATCTTTTACAGAAAATTTGAGATTTAAAATAAAACTTATTTGAATATTTCTTTTAATTAAAAGTAAACAAATTAATTCAAATTCTACTATCATTTCGAGATTTTGGTTTGTTGTATATTTTATATATATATATATACTATATTGAGTCATGTTTTAAGTTGTTTATTATGAAATTGTTACATATGAAGATAAATTATCTGTGACAATCTTACAAATAAAATCACTTCATATGAATTACTAAATTCTAAAAATACATTTCACTTTCTCTGTTAAATACAAAACAACAACAAAAATCATTATTTTCTTCTTGTTGCTTCTATATATTCTTCTAATCAATATTACGAACTGGATACTTTCTTATACAGTATGTAACAACACCTAATAAGGAAGTAGACTTACTTATTACATAGGGTCCCTTATTACACATATAAGGAGGTAGACTTCACATTTGAAATAGATGGTTGATATCTTCCTGTCACTATTTATTTATCCATCCCTACGAGCTTTCGGCGGGAAATTCGAAATGACATTTGCAGATTTTGTTGTTATCTTTCTTTTCTTTTCTTGTTATAGTCCACTCTACTTATATCTCTTTTTTTTTTTAATGACACTTCCAGAAAATAAATATTTTGTTTCTAATGTTTTGTGGGAATGAAGGCAGAGAGAAAGACAGCTTCTGTAAAGCATTTGCTGGCAGACACAACTCATCTTCACTTGCTTCCCCCCTCACGCTCTCTACCTCGCGCGTGTATAAACTCTCTTTGGCCAAAATTTATTTTATTTTTTTATCCAACTTCCACAAAATCTCATTGCCCATAATCTTTTTTTTTTTTTTGAATCAATTTATTTCAACTTTTTATTTGTTAAAACTCTCATTGCCCATAATTGCTTGTTTTATATGCCAAGTCTGATAATTCCCGTCGTAAATTACGGGGAAATAAAAATTGGACTCCAACTCACAATCAACTTTTTTTGTTGTTGTTGGTGTTGGTGTTATCACAAACTTAGCTTTATCCCTGGTTTTTAACAGATTATAAAGCATTAATATAAGTTTATCGACAATATAAGAGTAGACTCCGGAGACAAGAGAAGCCAACTAGGGTGGGGGCACAATTTTTGGGGTAAACATTATATTATTAAAACATAAAACTTTTGTTTGAGTTTCTTCGTTTAAAATAATAAGAATATGTTTTGTTATGTTTTTCTTGGTTCGATATTCCAAAGAGAAGAAGATGTGTTCCCGCTCTCCTTTTGACTTAAACGGTGCTGTCCACATCAGCAGGTAAAACCTCTACCCCACCACCAATTTTCACTTGTATCTTTTTTTTGTTTTTTTTTTTGCAAGGCGGGAAAACTTATATTTTTTATCCAATTCAGTTTATTAACCGGTTTAGAATCCGTCGTTAACTGCTGTTATCACGGCTCATTTTTTGACCAATGATAATTCGATTAACTCTGACGGGTGTATAGACGGACTGTTAAAATCCGTTACGTCAGACGGAGAGGGACGGGTGACTGATTAAAATCTGGTTGGGTGTTCTGCTGAATTGCCACGTCAGCTTTATTCAAATTTCCTGAGTGGTCACGAGATTTCTATGAACTCATTTTCTTTTTTTTTTCAACTAACTCATTTCTTCAAAACTTAAAAAAATTGAAAACGCTACAAAATAGGGTTCTTCAATGGTTACCACAAAAACACCCAACAGTCCCCAAATCTTTTGAACCGAGTGTGACCCTTCCAATTTTTTTTTCTTTTCTCTTTCATATTTTATCGATTATTGGAAATTACGTGTAATTAGTGGCATATTCATTTAACGTGTTGTTTCTTATTATAATTCGTCTCATAAATACTACTAAAATTAAGGAGCGTGATTATTTAGCAGTAAATCTATTAATGTGGGAAAGGAGATTCAAATGATGAGAAGAATTTGCCATGAGGAAAAGAGGAGGGAAGGCGTAATTATGAAGTTTTCGTTGCTTTTGATTATCCCACACACAAAATAATATTTTTAGTCTAGTAAGATACTGTAAAGACTGAGATTCTGTATAGTGTTTTAATTTAAACATTAGAAGACATTGGTGGAGCTGTTAAGTGACAACATGTTTGGGATTAAGTGGGTTCCACCTGTATTTCTCTTGCCCTTACACATTTCCACATTAATATCTTTATCTTATATAATAATAATAATAATAATAAAATAAAACCAAAGAAAAGAATGAGATATTTGCAATACTCTCAAATTTTTGCATATGAGTTTTATGTGCCATTAAAAATAAAAACATTTTAAAAATATTTATAGTCTCAATTTTTAACTCATATTTTTTTTAACTGAGTTACATCCATATCTTAAGTTAAATAAATTGTTATATGAGTTTGAATCCAAATGATAGTACATCGAGTATATTAGATGCGATAGTCTTTTAAAAATGTAATATGATGGTTTTTTTTAAATGTACTACTAATATGGAGTAGTATTTTTATTTATAAATACAAGTACTGTTATTTTTTTTGGTTTCCAAGGCAAATAGTTAAAAAAAAGACCAAAGGAAAATATATTTGAGGTTCGTCCATCACGCATTAATTACGGATAATTATATTAGGGAAAAAAAGAAAAAGAAAAGCAGAAGTGATATTAAAGTGCTTTAGAGCTGTCTCATAGAAACCCTGAAACTTAATAAAAGCAACCATGTCTTCAACATTCTTCATCTTCCTCCTCACTTAATCATAGTTCACACCCTCACACCACTACTCTCTCTCTCTCTCTCCCCTCTGCTTCATCTTCTCTACTATGTCTCGCCTCCTTCCTCTTCCTTATCTCTCCGTCAACCTTCCTATCATGGAGAAAACTCCTTCTTACGACTTAACACCTACTCGACTCGGTTTCCCTAACGAGTTCCCTTACGAGTTCGACTCTCCTTCCTTCTCCCCTGGTTTCACTTCTCCCGGTGACTCCACTGAGACGGAAGATGAGAGCAGTGACGATGAAGAAGACTTCCTCGCTGGTTTAACTCGCCGACTCGCTCCTTCTACTCAGCGTCTTACTCCTCCTCTCTTCAAGACTGAGGTATGAACGCTACAAAGATCTCTTCTTTCTTATTAAAATTTTTCACACTCATGCTTACTGATTTTTCTGTATTCCTACTCTGCAGGAGAAACGTCAAATCGCAGCTACTTCACCTCAGTCAACACTGAGTGGACTCGGAAGCTTTTCAAACTCAGGAAGTAGAAGTCCTATCCTTCCATCTCCACCGGCTCCTACGACATCATCCCGTAGAGACAATGCGTGGGATGTGATTTCTGCAGCTGCTGGAGAAGTTGCTAGACTCAAACTCGGAAGCTATGAGCCTCATCATCTTCCTCTTCAAACCCCTGAGTCTCTACTCCGCCGTCAAAACGCTGCGATTCATGCTGAACTCCAACAGCAGCGTCTCGTTGACCACTTGTGGCTCTGTTCTCAGTCAAGAATCCCGAAGAGAGTAGTTAACGAGGATGTCCTATTCGAGAATCCGAGATACGTAAGACAGAACAAAGCTTTTTCTAATCCTACATGGCTGCCACCGCAACACGCCGTAGCTCCACTGAAGCGTCCTTCTGCCGGTACCGGAGTTTTCCTTCCCCGGCGATACCCGACAACGACCTCTTCCGATTCTCAGAAGAAACAAGGTATGATGTCTTCAAGATTCTGTTTGCAAGTCTGAGTCTTCATGTGTCAGAAAGATTTTAATTTTATCTCTTGCATCTCTGTACCAGTCAACACTCCAGCTGTGTTGCAATCAAAAGTTAATCCGCACAATCTCAACTTTGATGAGTTCAACAATGTTGTTGGGTCAAGGCGTAGCCAGTTTGATTACGGTAATTACCCTCATTTACTAACCTTTACGTAAAGCAAAAACGGAGTTTGAGCTAACAACTACTGCATTTATGATTTGAACAGAGTGCATGTTGGCGAGAAGTGCACTACTTGCTCGTCAGGGAAATTTCAGAGCAGTTAGTGGTGGTTGTCTGAACCAAGAAAGACGTCTTCCACAGGATTGGATGTACTGATGATTGGGTTTTAACTTTGATTGTTTTGGTCTTAAAGAAGGAGCGTTTAGTTTAGAAGTGGTTTGGGTTTAGGTTATAATGTTATGATTAGTAGTAATAAGGGATTTGATAATGAAGAATAAAACTAGGGGATATTATTATAAGTGTGTTACATTATAATATATGTATTTTTAGTTATTAAGACAAAGCTCTCTGTAATTTTTTTGTTGACCTTGGGAGGGTTTGAGGGAGTGGAGTGAGGGAGAGGAATGGAGTATTTTTTTTTTCAAAAATGTGTTGGGTGGGATTTGTTATATGTGTTTACTTCATAGTTTATTCTGCTATTTTTTGGAAAATCTAATGGGGTTGTAATAAAAACATCGGAATTATATTGTTTGTTTATCAATTATTATCTTTAATTCTCATCGTTAGCAGTACTAAAGTACTTCGATTTACTTACGTATGAGTTGTGATTGGGCAAAGTTACGGCTTCTAACGTGTACTCGTTGAAAATTTAAAAACAGAACAATGGTTACAATTTCAATGAACTACTACTAGTGCGTACTTCGATTCTTGGAATCAAATCAAATGGGTAGATACGTAGATTTTCTGAAAAAATGAAAAAAATAAAGAAGCATGATGACATGGAAAAAGCAAAAAAGAAAGAAGAAAAGAAGATCTGGAAAGAAAAGAAAAAAAAGAAGCCAAAGAGTTGCGTAGGCGTGAAGCAGTGGGCAATGCACAGACTTTGAAATACGGAACACCTTTATTTTTTTTTGGTTTTTCATCTCTGTAAATCTGATCTATTATTGTCTACTGTACGTATCGGTGAGATGTAGGTTTTACATCAATTCTGCTTTTTTATATTTGATGTTATTTTGAACTTTACTGTTGGTAGTACAAGTTTCATTCTTTTTAATAGTAAAAATGTTATTGATACATACTTTCTTCCAAGAGTTATATGAATGTGTAAGTTGCTTCCTATTACTTTAAATCAGAACTTGATTCGATTTGTGTTATAACTTGAACCAAATATAGTTAAGTAGTTGTGTGTCAGTGATATGCTCAAATTAATACCCTATGATGATACTAAAGCAGTTGCTGCAGTAAAGTTAGGGGTCGAACACAAGAACTCAAGAAAACTCACTCAGTAGATGAAAGAAGCAGATTGTGCTAAGCAAACAGTGAATGACGAGAAAACAAATGATCAAATTAAACTTAGGTTGAATTGATATGGATGGGAGCTAGGCTCAGGGAAATTCTCAGGAAATCAATGATAAATAACAATTAATCAATTAAGGTTCAATTCAATTAAGCGCCGTTCTTGAACTCAAACACGAAAGTATAGTTAACCAACTGTCGTTGTGAAAACTAACTAAGTCTAAAATCTAGAATTCCAAATCTCTTTGCAAATCCTACACAGTAAACCAGCAATCAATTCAAGTTTGATATGTTCACAATTCGATTAAACCAAATCTCTTTGTAGATAATAGAATTGCTGCTTTAGTTTTATCAGACATTCAATTGCACTGTCGTGCCTAATCGATTAATCTAGGTTCTATGTTCTAAGTGATCAGGTTAGAAATAGCTTTGAGAACAACCTATGGTGAAGAACTATTCAGATTTTGAACCCTAACAAATCAATCATCATAAATCAGAGAAATCCATATGAGAAAACCCTGAACCTAAAAAGAGACTACTCAGACATGATAGATGAAACAAATACCATAACTGAATAAATCATGAAATAAAATATAACAAAAGAATAAAAACAAGGGTTCGGGATCTTCTCTATGATGAACAAAGTCTTGGATCCGTCTCCCTCTCAAAAACTCTCAAATCTCAATGGTGGCTCAAGAATAAGTGAAAAGTAAAAGTCTGCAGCCCCCCTGACCTAATGACTAAAAACTTACTTAAATAGGTCTAAAAACACGAGCTGGGTCTCTTTGTAAATAAGGGAAAGTATTGGGCTTCTTATGGTGAGAATTCTCTTCCTTGGATATCTCTCTATCCCGCGTCAGTCGTCGGTATCGATCGATACCGGGATGGTGTCGATCGATACTCGGAATGGTGTCGATCGATACTCGGAATGGTGTCGATCGATACTCGGGCTTCAAAACGGGTACTTTCTTCGGTTTGCTCCAAAAAGGCTCCAAATGTCTCCAAAATCTCCAATTTCGTCCCAAACGTGCTAAAACCTGAAAAGACTCTAAAATGATAGAAAAAGCACTAGAAAGACTCGATAAAGCGACTTATATCATGGCTAAAAACGGGTAAAATCCATGATATATCAGTCAGCAAAACAAAGCTAGGATTGAGACCCGTAATTATTTGATTTTCAAATTTCGAAATTTTCAGTGTTTGGTGGTTGCTCAGTGAGGTTGTGTAGGTCCATATTATTATCCTCGGCGTCACGTTAAACGCAGTTATAAATGATGCCAAAATTTAGAGAGTTTAGAGCATTCAAGGATGACACCGGCCAAAAGTTAAAAATAGCTGCTTAAAAAATGATATATAATATGATAGCGTTGATTGTTGCACACAATCCGGATAGGGCCAACATCAATCACACTTCTCTTATTCACCATTGAACCATAAAAGCGTTATTTGCTACGTCCATATTTAGGACTTCCAATTTCAAACCTCTTGAAGTTGGAGTCGGGAAAGAAACAAAACAAGTGAAGCCACAAAAATCTAAAGACAAAAGAGTATAAAACATGTGTTTGGTTTTGGGAGATATGAATCCACGCAGCTTTTCTCGTTTGACTCGGTCAAACGTCGAATTCAATGTAATACAATGTATGTTTGATTTTTATATTGTTAAATACATAAATGAGATATGTTACTTTACAAAGAATGATGTTACATGCTTGCATTAACCGTATTGTAAATTCGATCGGATACAAATTCTTTTTTTTTTTTTTGTTAATTAGTTTATTTTCGTTACTACAAAACTAAAACATCACAATTAACTTTTTAAGCAAAATCATTCTCAAACCAATTTGTAAGCACGCATGTAATGTATAGATATTCACCAAAATCGGGGATGCCTGATTAGAGTGCACATTTGAAACTAACCAAATTATGTAAATAAAAATCAATCAAAATTATTGTAGAAACTGATAGGTTAGACTATGCTGTACTAAAAACTGAATAAAAATGATATTTCATTGTAAAATATATATCAATATATGATATCTTAAAATAGATATAATATTGTTTGTTAGTTTGATATCAATCTTAATTTAGACGCATAATTGTATATTGAGTTTTCACAAATTGAAAATTGAATCAAACTACACATGTCTATAAAATCTGAAACTAAACAAAGCGAATCAATATTAAGGTTTTGATTCGGATTAGTTTCGTCTCTAATTGGGTTAACAAATGCTCGAACCAAACAAACTTACAAACAGAACGATAGTATAGTAGTGAAAATGGCCGCTCCTATGAGTCTATGACGGTGGAAACTTATTATTATGTTTTGGTAGGTCATCATTGTTGTCTTGTTGATAATTTTTCGAAAATATAATTATTATTGAGACATTATGTCTCTCAGAGGACGACAAGGCGTCCATAAATATGGTAGCAGTGTGAGTAAAGCAAAAGCCATAATCAATCTTCGTTATCTTCATTCATCATATCGGGAAATTTGGATTCCTTTCTAAGCAATTGGATAATGTTTCCTTTCTAAATTCAACAATAAAACGATAATTACAAACGGAGAAATATTCTGAAAGTACTAAAATTCTAATTTTTTAATTATAGTAAATTTCAAAAAGGAATATTTATATACCTTTTTAAGGATGCTAACTAGGTAGTCCTTTGCTTAGAACCGGTGGTTTAGAAGATTATGTCGAAATAACCCTAGTAGGCCTGTACCTAGCACCGATAGCTCTATTAAAAAATACAGAAACTTTAGTTTACGCATGACTTGAGTTTCAGATTTGAGCATCGATTATATGGAGCTAAGCTTAGAAAAATATATTATTAATATACTGGTTTAGACGAAGGGAACTATGGATGACAACAACAAAAAAAAAAAACTAAAGATGAGAGATCATAAAAAAAAAAAAAAAAACTATGGATGAGAGATCCTAAACGTTTGGTTTTAAAAAAGAATAGTTAGACCCAAAGAATACTTTTTAAATTAATCTAATTAATCAATAAAACTCTCTTTATTAAAACTGAAATAATAATATGTCGATCGAAAACTCCAAAGTTTTCTCTAGCTTCGATAGGTTTCACAAACAAAACCTAACCGTATTTATCATAAAACGGAAAATAAAATACTCTAAAAAAAGGAAATAACAAAATAGAAATTTTAAACTGTTTCCTCAATCACAAAATAGAAAAATGTGTTCGTATCAAATAACAATATATCCAGAAAATATATATATATATATATATATATATATATATCAAAATCAACTCACGGTGACATGAGGCGAGCATAAGCCTCATGTCAAGATTCTTATCAATGCAAGACAGTCGTTCATTCACTAGTCGTTCTAGCGTTAATCACATTTTGCGGTGAGAAACATTTTTGTAAAGTTGGTGAATTTTCTTCGATTTTTATCATCATTGATTGTTATTTCATTCACACAATAAACTAAATTAATAGAAACGATCTCATTAACAGAAACACCACTATGGTTGTGTTCTCACGATTCATATTATATATGGCATTATATGCATAGAGTGGTAGATTTAGGGATCCTTCAAGTCAAAATATGTTTCATGAGTGCAATGATAAATAGTAAACATTCATGAATGTAAAGATTACGAATTATATAGTTCAATGGCTCATTACGAACACGTAATAGAAGAAGTCGACGTGGTTAAGAAATTTGTTATTATCTAGTAGATGTCGTTGAGACTAATAGAAAGTGCAAATCAAACATTAACTAATTGTATCATATTATGTCCAACCCAGTTAAATTATATTCTCTATTTTCCTGATTTTTTAGAATTTTCCATATATATTAAGAAACAATAAATGTTTAATTATATCGATGTTATTTTTTTATATTAAATATTTTTCAATAACTATGAACCAATAGTAATCTAATAAATATACTTATTTTCAATCATTGCGTCTTAAGTTTACGATTTACTAATATCAATCATAAAAAAATAATAGAAAATTATTTTTTGTGAAACCAAATAAAAAAACTAAAACATCAATTTTGTAGGAGTATATCATTGTTAGCCCTGTCAATTTTGAATTTTGATCCGCACCCGCGGGCCTCGCGGATTTTGATCCTCGCGGGACGAGTTCGGGTTCAGTTAAAAAAATCACATTTTTTGCGGGTCTCGTGGGGCGGGTTCAGAAATTTAGCGGGTTAGCGGATTGAGTCCCGCGGGCCCCGCGGGTAACCACATAACACGTGAAGTCATATACAGGCGTAAGTCTAAAATACTAAGTATACATGCGTAATCCAAAATATTAACAGGCCTAAGTCCAAAAATCCCATAAAAAAACAAAATCGATAATTTACTTCTTCCTTTACCCAGTTACCCTAAGTCCCTAAAAAAACCTAATCTAAAATCGATTTGGGAATCCACTCTCACTCTGAAATCTGAAATCGATCCCAAATCTCCAACACTAATCTCTCTTTAAGTATTATCTCCAAGCCTCCAAGCGAACAAAGCTTTGACCACCGAGCAAAGCTCCAAGCCTCCAAGCGATTTGGGTGTTTCCAGTTTCAATTTGTTACGCCTTTGGATCTAAAAAATGTAGATCTTTTGTCTCTCTCTTCTGATTTCTCTGTATCTGGGATGTTTTTGTTTGTGTGTTAATTACATTTATATATAAATGATAACACAAACGCAAAGAATTGTGGTCTAGATCGTTATCAATATATGATTTGATTTTTAAGTGATTTGTAGAAGAAAAAGAAAAACACAACTTGAAAAGGGAAGACGTGACTTGATGTATTAAGTTTGTCAAGAGACATGTTGTTTATATATTGAAAGAGAACTGAATTTTGGTTTCTTTTTATTTAATTATATATAAAATATGGATATAAGATAACGAAAAAGACTTGCTTATTCACGTTTGGCTAGATGTGTGTAAAACTAATAAACTATTTTAACTTTAGTTAGTATAAACTAAAAGTATCTAGTTTGGTATATAACTTGAAATGGAGTCTCCGAAGTCTTAGTATTGTTGAGTGAGTTTTGAAATGTGATCTCGAATCATAGTAATGTGCTGCTTTTGGGTTCTAAGGCTAAGTCTCAAGTCGCATGTTTTTCGTACATTGTAGTTATTGTCTTCTCGTTCTTGATTGGTTTGAAGATGTGTGTAATTATGTGATGAATCTTGAATTTGGATTTTCGTTTTGTGTACTTGCATATTGTTGAAATTCACATATGGTCCCAAATTTGTTTTTGCTTTCATTCGGTTGCATTATACTATGTTCCATTGTTGTTTTCTTTTCTATTTTGTAGCTTTGGTTAGTCTACTTGCTCAGTTGCTTGGTCGTTTTTGTTGTGAGGATAAATTTAGTATGAGTCTCTATGTGACGCTTATAAGTAGTGGTTCCTTGCTTATGTGAATCATATGCATAATTTTTCAAGCAATGCTTACTTGAAATGTGACGCTTGGAAGTCTTTCAAGAAAAAGACTTCCAAGGTATGGGAACACTTCATCATCATTACAAAGGTTAGTAGTGTAGCTGAACTTAGAGCCTAGTGTAAGCATTGCTTGAAAGATTATGCATATAATTCACATAAGCAAAGAATCACTACTTATAAGCGTCACATAGAGACTCATACTAAATTTATCCTCACAATACAAAAACGATCAAGCAACTGAGCAAGTAGACTAACCAAAATTACAAATAGAAAAGACAACAACAATGGAACATAGTATAATGCAACCGAATGAAAGCAAAAACAAATTTGGGACCATATGTGAGTACACAAAACAAAAATCCAAATTCAAGATTCATCACATAATTACACACATCTTCAAACCAATCAAGAACGAGAAGACAATAACTAAAATGTACAAAAAACATGCGACTTGAGACTTAGCCTTAAAACCAAAAGCAGCACATTACTGTGATTCGAGATCACATTTCAAAACTCACTCAACAATACTAAGACTTCGGAGACTCCATTTCAAGTTATATACCAAACTAGATACTTTTAGTTTATACTAACTAAAGTTAAAATAGTTTATTAGTTTTACACACATCTAGCCAAACGTGAATAAGCAAGTCCTTTTTGTTATCTTATATCAATATTTTATATATGGACAAAAGAAGTCCGTATAATTAAATAAAAAGAAACTAAAATTCAGTTCTCTTTCTACATATAAACAACATGTCTCTTGACAAACCTAACACATCAAGTCATGTCTTCCCTTTTCAAGTTGTGTTCTTCTTTTTCTTCTACAAATCACTTTAAAATCAAATCATATATTGATAACGATCGAGACCACAATTCTTTCTTTGCGTTTGTGTTATCATTTATATCTAAATGTAATTAACACACAAACAAAACATCCCAGATACAGAGAAATCAGAAGAGAGAGACAAAAGATCTACCTTTTTTAGATCCAAAGGCGTAACAAATTGGAACTGGAAACACCCAAATCGCTTGGAGGTTTGGAGCTTTGTTCGGTGGTTAAAGCTTTGTTCGCTTGGAGGCTTGGAGGTAATACTCAAAGAGAGATTAGTGTTGGAGATTTGGGATCGATTTCAGATTTCAGAGTGGATTCCTAAATCGATTTTAGATTAGGTTTTTTTAGGGACTTAGGGTAACTGGGTAAAGGAAGAAGTGGATTATCGATTTTGTTTTTTTTATGGGTTTTTTGGACTTAGAACTGTTAATATTTTGGATTAGGCTTGTATACTTAGTATTTTAGACTTAGGCCTGTATATGACTTCACGTGTTATGTGGTTATCCGCGGAGCCCGCGGGGCTCAATCCGCTAACCCGCGGGGTTCAACCCGCTAACCCGCTAAATTTCTGAATCCGCCCCGTGAGACTCGCAAAAAAAACGGTTTTTTAACTGAACACGAACCCGCGGGGCCCTCGGATGCGGGTCAAAATTGACAGGGCTAACCATTGATATGAAATATCCAAATACTTTTTCTTCTCAAATTGATGAACTCTCTCTCTATATATATATATATTTATTGGTGTTATTTACCTCTGTTAATTGCAGGCTTGAAGGTGTCTTCCATAACTTAAAACCTGTGCAGGTTCTCTACCATGTGGTATAATAGATGATGTTCGTTTTGTCAAAACACATAGCCAAAGTCCAGATTCTGAGTTCTTACAGTAACAAACACACTAACAATCAAGAGGGAGGTGGCACTGATACTTGAAGACTTCAACACTAAGTTACAGGTAAATTATTGTGGTCTTGTATCTTAGAAAGTCTAATGGAAGTGAGGCTTATTATAGTGATTCCATTTGTGGTCTGCAGGAGAAGAACATTGAGAGGGGTTGCGTTTCGGAAATTTGGAGATGCTCTTGGAACCATATGGGACTTTTTGCATTGTGATGCCTATCTTATGTAATAAATGTGGAGCAAACAGAACAAGTGTGGTTCCAATAGGTTGCAAAACCTGAAATAAATACATTTCTAAGATTTCTCTTGCCAAACAAATTAATCTCCCTTCTATTGAGTTTTAACTATCATCTATAAGACCAAACACATCAAATTTGCAACCATTTAGAGTTGGTTCACATTGCTTAAACTAGGGGTGCTTCAAGTTCGACTGCTTTATCCATCAAACCTTGCTGTGGACCAACTGTAAAGTTCTTGATCGTAGAGATTTCATAGTGAGTTAGAATAAGTCGGTTGCGAGCTAAGAGAACATCTTATGGTCATGTAAATCTGAGATCAAGCATTATATGTAATTGTGTTCAAAAAATTGTTTCAAAATTATTGGTTTGTGTTCTTCTGAACTTGCACACCAAATGGTTTTTAATCAAAACATTTATAATTATAGAATTGAGAATTTTGCACAATTTTGATACTTTTTATAGAGGGATTTGCATATCAAACGTTTTTGGAAGGTCTTTGCTACTTTTACAAAGTTTCTACGTGTTTGAACAGATTTACTTCTTTTTTGTTGGTGAAGATTACTAATTAGTAATCATCTTAAAGTAAATACTGAGACGATAATTATGTGATCTGAGTATATAAGTCTAAAAGACACAGAGAAATCAGTAGTAAAATGCGTTTTCTTTATTTTTATTTTTTTTTGCCTTGAAGAATTTCCCCAGGAATAGTACTTGTAAAGTTTCAATCTTCTATGATCTGGTAAAAACAGAATTAACAAAGAGATATTGAATGAATGTTAGTCTCTAAAATTAGCTCAAAGCCCTTAAATCTTGTCTCAGCATCTGACTTGATATACCATTGTTTACCATTCCAGTAAATTTCGCGCGAGCATATTCACAATGAAACTGATCATCAGCCTTCAAACTATGTTCAGCTTGTTGTTAATCCCACTCCTAATCCAAGCAATATTCTTCAGGTCCGTTGATATAGAGATCAATTCTTGGTCTAACTCAGCAGAAGAATGTTCCTCATAATCCACAAACTCTGGTCCCAGCACCGAGTTGCACGATGATGACAGTGTTTTGTTGTCTGGATGGTTGCAGCAACCGCGACCGCATTTTGAAGGGATGATAGGTTCATAACAAAGAGACTGGAGAAATTTACCAGCCAATGAGTCAGGTCTTGATGCTTGAACCAAAGGTCCCTTACATGGAGCCATATGGTGGTTCATGTATCCTGGTTTACAGACACTGAAAGCACCCATTCGAGCCACTGGGCGATAAACATCAGGTTTACTCTTTTGTTCCCGAGGAGGCTCGTTTGCTTCATCATCCATTTTATCGTCATTTAATACGGGAGGCGTAAACGAATTGATTTCTTCTCGAGGTAAATATTCTTTGGGGGATGCCTTTGAAATCTTTCTGACCTTTGATGGATGCATTTGATATATTTCTGTATCAGACATCCCTTGATGATTTTTCCAGAGATATGCCGGTTTACGTCTAAGACTTGAGTTCCAGTGATTCTTAATGGCGTTATCTGTTCTCCCAGGTAAGAGTTTTGCAATCACAGCCCATTTGTTCCCATGAACCGCGTGTGCAGACATTATCATATGATCCTCTTCATCTGCATTTAAATCATTTTCATAACACAACATTAGACAAAATGTGAAACACATAAATCCGATGTAATCATCAAAAGCACATCTCTAGAGAATGCTAAAGCCTATGAACCCTCTCCATCTACAAAAGATTCTGATTCTGATAAAAAGTTCCTATCCAGAACATGAGCAGCAAAGAGACTAATCTACTACAAATGAGAACAAACACTGTTCAATGTTTTCCTCTAATAGGTGCAAACATCGTTTCTTCCAATTAATTGTTAGTTTAGCAGTAATTTTAACCTCACAAACTCCTTCAATAGAGCAAAATCATAGTTTCAAATCATATTATAATCTCACCAATCTCTTAGAATAAGCTAAAACACCATTACTGATTCGTACAACTGAGAAATTCATATGAACCAAGTCCACAACAAAGATCCTGAATCAACAATAGTAATATCAAAGCATGCGATAATGAAGATGATAATACATCACTCAAAACATAGATAAAGAGAAATCAAAATCTACTGAGTTACATAAATCACAAAACACAGAAAAAATCAGAGAAATCAAAAACACCAAATCCGGAATCTAGAATCAGCGAGAATCACAAAGAAGATCGAGAGCAGTGTTACCAGAGAAAGGTTTCCGTTTGAGACAAGGATCGAGCTGATTACACCACCGCAACCGGCACGATTTCCCAGACCGACCTGGGATTCCACGGGAGATAAAATTCCAGTTTCTCGGGCCACACTTGCTAACAAGCCTCGTGAGAGCCGCATCTTGCTCCGGCGACCAAGGTCCTTTCACTTTACTCCTTCCGCCGCCATTTAAGTCACCTTTCGCTAACTCCGCGAGCTCTGCCTCAACTGCAGCGTTAATCGCATCTTCCGATCCATCAAAACCGGTAGAAAGATTCACCGACGGCATTAGCTCCGGCGGCTGAGAGATTGCTGCGTTCATCGGAAGCTAACTAATTTTCGTCTTTGAGAATTAAAAAAATTTGAAATTCAAACACTGTAACCAACCGGGTCCTCTCTGCCGAGCCTAACTGCAAAGTTGAGTGGGGATGTTTTGGTGTTTTGAAATTATTAGTTTACCCTTTTCGCTTACTCACCTTTTTTCACAACCGTTCCGTATGACTCAGAGTCAGAGTTGACCTTTTCATCTTCCAAATTAAATTTGACATTAATCAAGTTTGGCGGAATTATTTAATGGTTAGATTTTCAATTATATAAATATATAGTATATTTTTTAACTGAATAACTGAAAAATTATTTGGTGCAATAACTGAAAACGACGTGGATTTTGGGTTATTAAGCGATTTACTGAAAAAATCGTATTTCGGATCAAATTAACGTACTTCATCATTACTAAGTGAAAGAAGAGTGTGCATCTCGCTATCATACACAAAAAAAAGTTGGTGATAAGATGAGTTATGCAATATTCTTGAGGCATTACAAAAGACATTATTATGTCAATTGGTTAAGCCTAAGTCGTTCTGTTAACATGTTTGAAAAAGCCAATTTTGTCGAATTTAACCCACATATGGCTAATGTGAAAGACTGCCAAGTGAACTTAACCCACGATATATCTCGATAAATATATATCCGAAGTCCGAACCCTCGATGAGATATCTCACTAGTCACTTCATAAAAAGAGCCAAGAGACTATATAGTCTCTAACTAATATCTTAAAGTATTTGTTGTTATTTGGTATAAATCTCAATCGATGGATTGAGGAAGTGTATTGACAATTAATTATAAAGGCATACAACGGTAACAATATTAATAATGAGAATATCGTGTATTCCTAATATATGTCTTTATAATTGATTGTCAATACACTTCCTCAATCCATCGATTGAGATTCATACCAAATAACATTTGTCTCGTCCTTGCAAATATAATTAGAAAATGGCAGGCCAAGCAAACCATAATCTCCATCCTTTAAACATGCCATGCTCTAAAAAATAAAATCATAATTTTAAATTTTAATCATGATGTTAGTGAGTGTGTGTATAATATTATTGCGTGATAAATGAGGTCAATTAAATCAGCTGGAGCAACTTTGAGTATTCAAACATTTACCCATAAAATGAAATCAACGTTATTAACAGGAGAATGGACGATTAATTTCGAATCTTCCTTTGATAAGTGTAACATTTGGGTCAAAAAAGTAAATAGCCTAGTAATTTCACTCTTGCGCCACTTTGCACCATCCGAAAATTTCAGGTCTACCAAAATTTATAATTTTAAAGTAGTCAAAATCTAGTCATCATACATAACACATACGTTTTATACAACTTGTCAATGACGGTTGAAATGTGTCAACAAACTCATTCAGATAAAACTAGGTGATAACCAAACCATAACTTCGAGGTCGGGACTCGGGATCGAAAATATTTCTTTGAAGAAATTTCCAATTAGAATTCAATTTTGAAATTTCTTTGAATTAAAATATAGTTGTGTTCTGTGATTCTTCTGCATTTACATTAAAAAAAGGCGTGTTTACAGCTTTCAATATTTCTCAAATCGTGTATCAACGTTTCCAATATGATTTTACATCTTTTTTTCAGAAAGTAATTAATCATAATGTTTTTTATTTGGTCTTCTTGTCAAACCATTCGTTTTTTTCTTATTTGATTTGTTTACTAGTTCTAGTAGGTCTACTCAATACAATGGCTGAACTATAATGAAGTATTTTCTTTGTTAAGTATATTTTTTTATCTAAAATCTTACTATACGTGAGAAGAAAAAAAATACGATATAAAACTCGTGGTAATCCACAATTCCACATGTTCACTTGACAGCCTTTTCAAACATTTTGGAAGAGAAAACTGATCATAGGAAGAGAGTGGGCCAAATATTTTTGGAAGCATAGTTAAAGGCAGGTCCTAGAAGATCAAGATTAAAATGCAGTCATATGTTTGGGAAAAAAACGATATAATGTCCACATATGTATTATATATCAAATCAAAGGTTTAGAACTTCGTAATCTCTTTGGACCAGGGATATATCAAAACACATAAATTAATCCATTCTCTGCTGTCAATAAGAGGACTTAATCATGCTCCCTCCCCAAGAGCTCTCCAAAATCGACTAGTACAATTACCGACACCGGGTTAAACGACCAGCTTCACTAACCAGCCAACATATATGTTAAAGTGTACTGAATATATATATATATATATATATATATATATATAATGATGTTACCCGTCTAGAGCAGGAAAGAGAGGTAGTGAGCGACAAGAACATTACTGTGGATCGGAGTTGTTGTCCTAGGAAGAGCCGACAATTTCATATATGTTCTCTACACTCACTTATTTCCAAATGACTCTCTTCTGTATAAGATTCTAATCAATATATATTTCACTTTCATATATATATCCACGCATGCCCATTTTACCCTACCATTTGCATGCATTTCTGCACCCTATAAGAAAATAGTCATATTGCAGCATAATTTTTGCAATAATTGTTGCATTCGTTAAAATTGTGTAACAAGTTCTGCCATAATTTTGCAATGATGAATGCACGCCACAATTTTATTACAAGTTTATTGCAAATAACGATAAAAGTTTCCGTTGTAATTTTTCGTTACAAATTAGCAACATTTTTACGACATGCGAAAATGTTTTGCGAAATTTGCAAGAAATATTCAACGATTATGAATTATGGCTATTTTGTAAGAAAATTATAGTAAATATATGTGACAGAATATGTGACACCTTTGTCACTGTATTTACAACAATTTATAACTCTTTTGCAACATATACTTTCTTAAAAACTTACGTCTATATATATATTCGCATCTTTTTAACTCAATTCCTAGATGAAACATTAATTTGCATATTTAACATTGAGGTGGATATAAGATTATTTGGATTTTGTCTTCTTTTTTTTTTTTTGTAAATGGCTCTAAACTAAAACTAATTTTTTCAGTTTGGTTAGGTTTAGTTCGGGTTTACATAAAATATAATTAAATGATTATAAATAAATAACTGTAATTATATATGTTATGGCTAGTAGTTAAGGTTCGTTATATAAGCAAAATAATAAATATTAAAATACATGTAACAAAAGAAAAAAAGGTAGTGGAAATCTCGTATTCTTGCTATCTTTTCCTTTTCTTTTTTTAAAGATATATTTTATTCAATAAATAAAATTTACAGCATCCTTAGTCTTTTTTTTCTTCCTTCGTTCTTCTTTATTTGATTTTGGGTTTACGATGGTTTCCTCTTATCTTAGTTTTTGGATTTACTTTACTTTGCGTTTCCTAATCGTATAGAGATTTGGGTTTTCATTAGATTATTTAATTATTTTGATGTTTGCCACTGATTCCGTTTTGAAAAATATCCTAGATCAATCTGATTGTGATGTCTAGCATAAGGGGAGCGAGTATAGTTGGTTTCGTTTGAATTTTAGGTGCATCTGTCTGATTCGCATGGCTTAATGCTAGATTCTACTAATACCGTGACATGGTTTGTATACTGTTTCCTTTTGTTCTGAAATTTACCTATTTTGAGTGACAAGGTTTCATATCAAAAGTTTAGTATCAGCTCTATTCCTTGTTTGATTTGGCATTGTGCTCTCCGTTTTTTGGAATCAAAGTTAAGATTGCTTAGACAATGATAGATTATATGCCTTATACTTAGTCTCTTGTTAAAAATAGGATAAATTTACAAAATTTATAATTATTTTACAAAATTTATAATTATTCTCTCTTACAAATTCCTAAGTTAATTAGTGTATTAGAGATAATGCATAATCTTCACTTTCCGGTTACTGATTTATCAAAGTTGTTCAAGGAAGCGAAGATTAGATTGTTTTGCACGTGAAAATTTTGAAGGGAGAAAATGACAATCATGTGATGCCTATAAGCCAGTTCATTATTGACATATGTACAATGCAAATTTGATCGTATTCTCTAGAATAACTCCCTATATGTGTGTGTATATATATATATGTAAATGATGTCTATATCATACTGCTATCATGTATAGACGATATAGATGCATTATATTAAAAAAAATTGGGGGTCAATCATATGACCATATCTTTCCCCTAATCTGGTCATACGGTTGCAAGTATTATAACGCAATACAGAGAATCATTTAGGTTTCAAAGTGTCATAAAACAGCCACAGAAAACAAGTTTATCATTTGACGTTCTGAAATTATATTTGAAGAGTCTATACGAAGGGTTTGATGCCAAAAGAGAAGGGGAACATTGATGGACCACACTTCTTTGTATTATTAAAATAAGCCAACAAAATTTAATAAAGCCAAAAATAATTAATAGTGTCACCCAACTTGTGGGGAATATCTAATTTTTGCTAGGGGATATAATATAGCGTGTTTTTGTTTGGGTAGTTAATTTATCAAGTAAGTCTCTTGCTTTATAACAAAAAAGGAGAGAAAACATTTAGTCATTTTGACCCATTACCCATCATGAACATTGAGTTGCAATTTAAGAGTCCATAAGAAAACTACAAATTTGTGCTCATGTTTATGTGTCAACCGCAAAATCACCATATAATTTGACAGCGTATGCTACGTACTCATTCCTCGTAACAAAATAAAGTAACTTACAACAATTAAATAAATAAACTAAAATGTATACTTATTTAGAGCCCATAAAATTTTGTATAGAAACGTAGATGTCTGCTTTACTCTTTAAGTCAATATAAAAATGGAAAGCGTGGGAAAATAATATAAATAAATAAAGTTGAAGGATCAGAAGGTGGAAACTAAAAGATAGATGGTCATTATTTAAAATCAAGAGGAACATGGTCCATTGACAAAAACCACATTGCTCTCAACTTTTAGAGTGAGAGAGAGAGAGAGAGAACAAAACCTTCATAGCAACTAGAGAAAGGATCCAAAGGGATCGCATTGATCCTAATTAAGGTGAATTCTCCCCATAATTGTTTTCTTAATAATTAGCAAACAAATCACAAAAATTTGCTTGGTTTTTGGATCATGCTATCTCTTTGGATTCATCCTTCGGTAGCTTCCTCTTCGGTCAGATTCTTTTAAATCAACCATCCTGATGCTTCACCGAAAACCTTTCTGGCTTAAAGAATCCCCAAGCTTCGATCTCATGCCAACAACAATATACAAACTCTCTTCTTACAGTTAAGTTTTTAAAAAGAAGGTAAGTTTCAAATAGTTTTGACCTAAGCATGCAAAACCAAAAAAAGGAAGTCACCTACCTGTCTTTTTTTTTTCTTTCTTCTTCGTTTGATTTTGGGATCGAATTTCCAATTGAAATTAGCGTAAATATATATATATATATATATATATATATATATTCTATGAAAGACGTACGTCATTTTGAAGTTAGTTATAATTGGTTAAAATATCACTGAAAACACCTCCATGGCCATTTCCGGAAACTTTCGTTCTTTCAATATATTGATTGCTGCATATTGGTGT
Source organism: Boechera divaricarpa (assembly GCA_026770425.1). NCBI lineage: Eukaryota > Viridiplantae > Streptophyta > Magnoliopsida > Brassicales > Brassicaceae > Boechera > Boechera divaricarpa. Next base: position 19,039,408 of record CM049186.1, read on the forward strand.
ATATATGTATATATGTCATATCAATTGTGTTCCCAAATATATGGTATAACTTTATATTCATTCGAGACCATTTTGTTATTCATGCTTACTTAGGCTCCATTCCGAATGGAGATATACAAACTCGGTGCGATTTTAATAATAAAAAAAAATTATGTATATATAGATATATATATATATATATATTTTGTTACTCTTAGAACCGTATCGTACGATTGAGACATTCGGATCTTGAGCGATTTAAAATCCCAAATCCCAAAGTCGTTGGATCTGATAAAATGGCTCACCAGAAAGAACTTTGACTAATCGAGGACAGGTTGGTTAATGTACTATTATTGTGTCGTTAGATTCACATCTGATAAAATGAATGTTTTGGACTTAGAACAATTTGACCTCTTACCCTAATCAAGATACTCAGTTTGTTATATATAGGCAATGTTTAATTATTTTATTGGCTCTAATCTAGCGCCTATATTTTTTTCTTTTCAATATTTGGTAATAATCTAAACTGCAAAGTAAAAGTCCGAACTATTTGAAAATAGCAGCTCACGAATTAATTTGAGGACAATATCATTTGTTCCATGGTTGACTAAATTTATTTGCAAGCTTGCATAATTAAAAAAACTAATCAGTTTGTATAAAAGAAGAAAAGAGCAAAATAAAAACTACATAAACTAATCAAACTAGAAGTAGGAAAGGAACAGAATTATGGCATTGAATTTGATGTTGTTTAGGTGCAAAAGATTTTGGTGGACCGACAGATATGGAAGAAGGACGATGTATTTGTTCATATGCGACATATGAAATTCCATTGTCTCCTTCTACCCCTACATTTTGCTATTTACGTATGCTCTTGGTTATTTTTACGAGACTCAAATTCTGTTAATAATTGTATCTTTGTTTTCAATAGGTAAATATTGTTCCAAGATACTACCAAAATTTTACTTTTATTATAAAGAAGGGTTACGAAATTTTCCTACGGTATGATCATTCTTACAACTTATTAAAAAGGCTTCTTCACTGTGATATTTTTTTTTGTGAAACACAATAAAAATGTGATAATTTTGTTTTTTTTTCTTTACTTTTTAAGTATTTGAAAACTTTGATTACTTTAAAATACAACGGTATGCCACTTCACTAAAAATTAACTAAAAACGATCCGGAGAAGCATTTGCGAGCCAAACAACACTTTAACTTCTGCTCAAATTCAAACTTGTGTAAAACCAAAGTTTTCTCATGGTGATTCAAACTTTAATAAATTTACACCTTGGTCTTAGTATTCTCATGGTGATTTTTTCTAGCGGTCCATGCAAATTCACGGACACAAAACTCAGTCAGTTTTCAGAGAGCCTATGATTTTGCCAGTCCAAAGTTCAAACTGTTACGATGTTGGCTGGATTTTAAAAGTCTCCTATCTTATTTATTTTTGCAATTACGATTAGATCCATTATGAGTTGTAAATTTCAGTCTTCATGGGCTCAGTTTTAAAAGCCCAGTAGTGACTAGGTCCACACGGTTCCACACGTGCACTATGGCCCATAGCACCTGGTTTATGATAAACCAGCTTGGACCAATCGATGATCCTTCTGCTCCCGTCTGCAGAACATGGTTTGGTGTCTGACAATTTAGATCGAACCGTTGTAGAGTACATAATCAATATGTCAAAACTATCTCCTTTTTTTTCTCGACGAAAATGATACTATGGTATAAACTGAGCACACATACATAGTCATGGTAGTGGTACAAACAATTCTGGATTGCATTCAATTGAGCTAAACCCTTTGCTTTTAAAACCGACTTGCACTGCCCAAAATTGTCGAACCCCAATATTTGGTGATCTCAAAATGATCTATTACCATTCATCCCCATGCACTCATATAGTCAACTCATGCACATCTTGATTCAAACCCTTCTTTTTATGCAATTATTAATTACAGTAGTGTTTGAGATGATAAAGATTGGCATCTTCGTATCTTATAAATCAGTTATTGTACTCATGAACAGTCCTGCTCACGAAACCTTTTGTTAGTCAATTTTCTTACCAAATTTATATTCCTACCAAAATAAAGATGGTCCAAAAGATGTTTTTCTCTTTTCTCTTTCAGTGTTAAAAGTAATTCAAAGTTTGTTATGAAGTGACCTTGAAATTAATTGCGTCCACAACACTAATTAAGACTTCCTTTATGGTCCATTATTAAGACACCTTTAAAGCATCTAGGATATAAACGAGATATACTATTCCTAATTTTTCAACTATCATATAACATTCATACATATGTAGAGGAACGTTTGTTTTATGCCTGTTAACTTAAAATTACCAAGTATTTCGCTAGGAAACTTGGCTAACCGGGCGCTACGGTAAGTCCGAGGTCATGGGTTCGAAAGCTTGGGAGGGGACATTCTCCAAAAAAAGAAAAGATATGGTCTTATCCCTGCCAGCTGGGGAGATGTACGGGTCCAAAAGACTCCGAACCTCCCGGTTTAATAAAAAAAAAAAAAAATTGCCAAAATCTAAAACGTGTAACTCAACTGCACGAGTGTATACATACCATGTCAATTACAGGCTTTTACAACCTTGAAAAAAACTGATTTTCTTTTGTACATAACTCACCGTAAAATTATCATGAATATATATATATATAATATATATATATGTGTATGTTTTTTTTTTGTACAAAAAACAATATGCACCCAAACCCCACACGGAAAAGGAAACTTCACTCAGAAAAGTTATTGATATCCACCATCCAAATAATATCTCTTATTGGTTATCAAAATGTTTTATTCTCCGCAAAAAAAAAAATTTGTTTTGCGTCATGGTCACTGAGTGGCATATGATTTCAGTACGCCAAGTCGCTAGGATTTATTGATTACTAGAATGATCTCACTTATGCCATGTACAGACCGTACAGACTGATTACTAGCATTGTAAAATTTGCCTTTGTGGTGAATATTTTTATATCCAGATGAATAGATCCAGAAACCAGATATATTTCATATATATAACTCATTATAGATATATGAATGTATATCATAATTATGAGAATTAAAAATACATGATACTACCGATACCTATAAACATAGTCTCACAATACGTTTAAATACTTGCATAAATATTGATCAAATTCCTACATCTCTAGGCTGGGATTTAGACCTTCTGTTATATCTGACAAAAAAAAAATGATCACATTATATGGATAATAAGATTAATCTTTGGTCGAACTTGCATATAGATTCGTAAAATTATAGTGATTGTCTTCTTCACTTAGAACAGGCATCATCAATAGTATTAAAATTATCAAAATAATAATAATATAAATATAAAAAGCTGGTCAATATAAACCATTATTTGAAAAGCCCAGAGAAAAAACAATTTTCAACAATGGTATTATTAATGGAGTCGGTTAATTAATTTGTACACTTGGAGAATGCAGAAAATCTGAGTTGGCAAAATCGTTGGTACTTCCAAATGGTTTAAAATTTGTAGGAAGTTGTGCCCTCTGCCATTCCCATTAACCTCAGCCAATAGATTGAAACTTGCATGGCCCCAATCAACTTGCTCTCGAGAATATGTGTTTATATATATATCTATGAATTCGATGAAAACCCAATTGCGTTTTTTCTTATATAAACAAACCAATTTAAAACTTTTTAAAAGTAGGACTTTTATATTTGTTGATACAAATATTACTATTGTGAAAAAGGAAATATATTGGATTTCTGAATTCTGAATGACCGAGAGTCAAAGAGACTATCATTTGACTAGAGAGTAAAAACCGCAGATCGGTAAGATGTTAATTTAAATATAGAATCTTTTTTTTTTAAAATTGATATTAGAATTTTTTTACGCATATCAGCCTAACCTTTATTTAAACTATAAAATTATATAAAACCCTGCAAATCACTATCAACATTTTGATAGTTTTACTTAACGTGTTTCTTTCCCAATATCAAACTTATACAAATAATTTAAGAAAACCCATAAAAACTAAGTACAAATGTATACAAATCGGGTATTTGACCTCAAACTATATGTTTTTTGGGTAAAGTATAAAGAAAACGAAACTCTATCTAAAATCAGTGGCTTGAAAACTAAATATATCTAAAAAATAGTAAACATACCGTAAGATCGAGAGATCATTACTTACAGACATCCTAATCTAAATTTGATTTGTGTATTGTGAATTAAAAAAAAAAAAGAAATAAAAAGATGGATGTTTCAAGTTACCAATTCGCGGTTAGCAACTTGGATAGCTATAAGCTAGTACAACATCACAAATCTTCGTTTCATATTTTTAAATAAAAATCAGTTTACAAAACAATAATTAGTACTACTAAAGTAGGTTTTTTTTTTTTTTTTTCTCACTTAAAAACTATATTCGTCAGCAGAAAAGTGTCTTCTTGAAAGGATGAATTCATTAGATTTACTTTATAAAATAAAATAAGCAAAACTTGGCAATAAATAAATAAAATAAGAAAAATATCAGTTTGACAGAAGAAAATAAAAAAAACCCCTCAAATAAGTGGAAAGACTAATAATAAGGTTTTTCTTTTAATTAATGATATTTTCAATTAAAATGATTTTTCAATTTAAAATATAAATATCGCCATTCTTAGAGGATCTCTCATGCTAAGCAAAGAAACAAATTCAGACAAGAAACCTCAACGGCTCAGACGAACCAATATCTGTCTCAAGTAATAAGAAGCACTAATATAAGAAAGGATCCAGCTTTTTGTTTCTTCGATTCGATTCTAATTTCTCCCTTTCTTTTTTGACTGATTAGATATTATTTTTTTTATCAGTTGCGAATCGAGCTGGATTCTTGGCTCCTTTTTTTCTGTCTAATCAATCAAAAGCTTTTTTGTTTCGTTATTAGTGGAGAAAAATTCGCTAAAAAAGGCGAAATTTTGTTTGTAAAAATTATAAAAGCTGGCTTTCTCAAAATTTCTTAATGTGGTCGAACAAGGAGAAGAAGAAAGAGAACGTCTCTTAGCAACCATGACCGCCACCGAAGCTAAGAATCGCAAAATCAATGTCGGAGACGATGTTGTTGATATCGAAATCCCTGACACTGCTCATCAAATTAGCAGCGGTTTGTTTTCTTTATCCTAATTTTGAATTTTACTCAATCCAATTGTTGTTTTTTCTTTCTTTTCAATCTGGTTTCGATGAGAATGTGTTTGCTTATAGATGTGTGGAAAAAGTTTTAATTTTGTAATTAAGCGGTTTCTTATCTGGGGACTAATGTCCAATTCAAATTACTTTAATACTTTTTGGGTTACTAAAAATATGAAAAAAAATTGACCAGGAAGAAGAAATACGAATCCCATTAGCTTCTTCTGTAGTTTTGAGATAACTTTGCCAATGATGATGACTCTGACTACTTAAATGTGTTGACTTTAATGATTATGACGATGACCCTTTCTTTAAAATGTTGTCTTTAATGATCCTGGGATGTGATAATTCGATATGGTGGAGTACACATTTCTTTATTGGGTTCTCTCTCTATCTCTCTGCCCCTCAGAAGATTGGGAGCTTTGGCTTTGCCAAACCCTGCTTTCCGCTATATAGATATGCTTGCTATCTTTGTAAAAAACGTTGTCTTTGATTATCATGTAATGGAGTTCAAGTTTCTTGATGGGTTCTCCCTCAGACTCTCAAAAAGTTTTACAACCATAAGATTGGGAAATTTCGTTGTTTTGCCAAACTCTGTTTTCTATAATCTGAGATCACATTTTGGGAAGCTTATAGTATGTTTTGTGGGATGTACAGATTCATGGTTTCAGGTGGCGTTCGTTTTGACTACCGGTATAAACAGTGCGTATGTGTTGGGATATTCAGGAACAATCATGGTTCCTTTAGGTTGGATTGGTGGTGTAGTTGGTCTTATTCTTGCTACTGCAATCTCTCTCTATGCCAATACTCTCATAGCTAAGCTTCATGAGTTTGGTGGCAAAAGACACATTCGCTATAGAGACCTTGCTGGATTCATTTACGGTAAAAAGACCAAGCCAACTCTCTTAATTGTTTTTTGTATCTCTATCTTATCTTTACTTTCATTGATATGAATGATCTTTCTTTTATCAGGTAGAAAGGCTTATAATGTTACATGGGGATTGCAATATGTCAATCTTTTCATGATTAATTGCGGATTCATCATCCTAGCTGGTTCCGCCTTAAAGGTTGTTAACATTTTTCTCTCTTGATTCTTGATTTTGTGAGCCGAGTTAGTAATATTGGGGTGTGTTCTGTGTTTTTGCAGGCTGTTTATGTGCTTTTCAGGGATGATCATACCATGAAACTACCTCATTTTATAGCCATTGCTGGTTTGATTTGTGCGGTTTTCGCTATTGGGATTCCTCATTTATCGGCTCTTGGGATCTGGCTTGCAGTTTCGACCATCCTCAGTCTCATCTACATCGTTGTGGCAATCGTGCTATCGGTTAGAGACGGTATAACTTAAATGATGATCATTCAACATTACTTATGGGTTTAACTACTGAAAAATTCTGATTTTCCACTCTGTTTTGTGTGTTTGTAGGAGTAAAAACACCATCAAGAGATTACGAGATACAAGGATCATCATTAAGCAAACTTTTTACCATCACAGGAGCAGCAGCAAATTTGGTTTTCGCATTCAACACCGGGATGCTTCCAGAAATTCAGGTGATTTTTTCAAGATTTCAGCTTCATGTTTTAGGCTTCAAATTCATTTGTATGTTTGTGTTTGCTTTTATTTTTAGTGTACATTTTGTTTAAGTAAAACCTGCATCTTAAACAAAATTTGTTTGTTAATTATATTGACATTATAAGTTCCACAATGATAGGCAACAGTGAGGCAACCGGTTGTAAAGAACATGATGAAGGCTCTATACTTTCAATTCACAGCGGGTGTTTTACCGATGTACGCGGTTACATTCATCGGATATTGGGCTTATGGATCCTCAACCTCGACCTATTTGCTAAACAGCGTCAATGGCCCACTCTGGGTCAAAGCCCTTGCTAACATATCCGCTATCCTTCAATCTGTTATCTCTTTGCACGTAAGTTTCTCTTCGAATAACCAAAAACGTCTCAAACTATTTGTGAGCCAGTCCGTTCTTACTCGATTCTTGTTGTAGATATTTGCGAGTCCAACATATGAGTACATGGACACAAAGTTTGGGATCAAAGGAAACCCATTGGCGATAAAGAACTTGCTTTTTAGGATCATGGCAAGAGGCGGGTACATCGCGGTTAGCACGCTTCTCTCAGCGCTCTTGCCATTCCTAGGTGACTTCATGAGCCTCACTGGTGCAGTGAGCACATTTCCTCTCACATTCATTCTAGCTAATCACATGTACTATAAGGCTAAGAACAATAAGCTCAATTCTATGCAAAAGCTATGGCATTGGCTGAACGTTGTCTTCTTCAGTTTGATGTCTGTTGCTGCCGCCATTGCAGCTGTCAGGCTCATCGCCGTTGATTCCAAAAATTTCCACGTTTTTGCAGATTTGTAATTCATTATATATAGTCAACTGTATGTTTATTCTTAGGCGGGTTTATTTCTCCTACCATAAGCCTGTATTCTCTCTCTTTTTCTTACCAGTAGAGCCTTAAAAATATAAATAAATAAGATTCTCAAATTTAAAAAGCATACAAATGACCATTTTCATCATATCATTTTTAAAATTGAGTACCATCAAAGAATCATCACTCAAGTATACCACTTTTCATATGTAGTATAATTAGAAAAATACATGATTAAAGTGGTTTGAAATATATTTAGCTTGATGGTTTTTCTAAAAGATGGTGTCCCAAAAAATAAATTTCTCCATGTAAATTAAGTTTATTACTTTATTCCATCTCAAGTGAACCGGTGGTTTGTGCTGAAGTTTTCTATGAGCACATATTTCAGAGATTTGTTAGTGGCAATTTTTGAAAATCAGTTGTAATAGTGGCCAAAAAAAAAAAATCCTTAGTTTTTCTTTATATTAATATACGAAATGCAACAAAGTTGAATTCTTGAGAATGAGTTGTAAAAGTCCGCAACAAATTGTTATCCATCATAAAATATAATGGTTCTGCAATCAGATATAGGATTCGATAGGTCAATACGGAGTTTTGAATCAAAGATGGACGATCGGTGTTAAGACCCCTTCTCTAATATCTAATTAGTCAATGGATATCTATCAATCATCTCTATTAGAAACGAAATCATATTAGAGAACAATATAAAGAGGCAACTAAAAATCCTTTATTTAGAGAGAAGGTAAGAAACAGAATTTTGGTGGTTTACTTTAGTTAATGGATTTTTGATGAACCTAATCTTTCAATGATTTGCTGTTTAATTTCAAATTAAACAATAATTTAGACAGGCCAAAGTGGAACCCCACTGTCTCCACCAAAGCTCAAACATAAAAAAAAAAAAACACGAAAGCGCTATATAGATATATCCTTGTCATTATTTTGTGACATCGTGCTCAATAATCATATTACCTTTCATCCTTCTTCTTCACCTTAATCTTCACGCAGCTCCAATCTCAACCTGCATTTCTCTCTTCTCAATTTTGGGTTTCCTTTTTTTTATTTTGCATTTTTCTTTTGCGTTCATCAGATCGACGAAGAGGTAACCATTTTGCCGTTTGTTAGTTCTATACGATTTTATTCTGTTAAAAATCAGCTTTTTTTGTAATTCCTGTAGCAAAAAAAAAAAAAAGATGCTATTTTTGTGTTCTGATTTAATCACCAAACTTGTATGTATCAATCCACGGATCGATTTGTTTGAAATTCTTTGAATTGATGCAAATAGCTAATGTAAAAAAGTCAAGAATGTGAATGTGTGATGGGATATTCTCTTAAATCTCTTTTGTGTTGGGGTTTTGAAATGTTACCAAGGTAGACGAAGAGGTTTGAGGTTTGAGATCTTTGGAGGTAAAGGACAATCGTGAAGTAAGAAAACGATGTCGTTTACAGGAACTCAGCAGAAATGCAGAGCGTGCGAGAAGACTGTGTACCCTGTGGAGCTTCTCTCAGCTGATGGAGTCTCTTATCACAAGTCTTGCTTCAAATGCTCTCACTGCAAAAGTAGACTTCAAGTGAGTTTATTGCTCTCTTGCTTTCCCTTCATCACTCCATGAACGAGTGTGTTTGATCAATTCCTGGTTATCTCTAATGGATGTTCTCATTTTTTACTGAATTTCAAGATTCAAACTTTACCAGTAGAGCTTGAATGGCCTAGTTTCACATTAGCAATTCCTGGATTAGTTACTATTTGTGTGAAAGTTTAATGGATTCATGAGTAGATTCTCTAGAGAGAGTTATGGGTTTTCCTGAGTATTCACCAGTGGAGCTTGAATGACCAATTCTCCTTGAGCAATTCTTAAATGTAGTTATTAGCATTGTGAACGTTTTGAGGGTTTCATGAAGAGTTTTATCTAGAGAGATACTTTATCTGAATTGGTCTTCTTTTAAGTGATCAAGTTAAAACGTGTTGATGGTTTTTGAACAGCTGAGCAACTATTCATCGATGGAAGGAGTGGTGTACTGTAGGCCTCATTTTGAGCAGCTCTTCAAGGAGTCTGGTAGTTTCAGCAAGAACTTTCAGTCACGTATGTCACTCTTTTCTGCACCTTTTGACCCAACTTTTACTTGTGGTGTCTCACTTTAATTAACTCTCTTTCCCGTCACAGCTGCAAAGCCATTGTCTGATAAGCCAACGGCTGAGCTGGTAACCACTTCTTAACAACGCGTCCATGTTTTTATTTAGTTGCACAACTTGGGATACATGACTCTATTCTCTTCTTGGTTGTTCTCAGACAAGGACACCTAGTCGAGTTGCTGGAATGTTCTCTGGAACGCAAGACAAGTGCGCTACTTGCAGTAAAACCGTGTATCCTATCGAAAAGGTTAATATACATTTTCAGTCTTGTATATTGCTTTCCCATTGATTTCTGCTTCAACTCTTCGCTCTTTCTGTGATCTTTTTCGAGAAAATCACATTTAAACTTGTCGCAATACGAGTCACCTGGACCTGGATCATTTTCTTATATCATCTTGTTCTGTTTCTAAAAACTGTAGGTAACTGTGGAAAGTCAGTGTTACCATAAATCTTGCTTCAAGTGTTCTCATGGAGGCTGTCCGATTTCTCCATCGAACTATGCAGCACTTGAGGGAATTTTGTACTGCAAGCACCATTTCGCTCAGCTTTTCAAGGAGAAAGGAAGTTACAATCACCTCATCAAATCTGCTTCCATCAAACGGGCTACTGCCGCTGCTACGGCAGCTGCTGCAGCTGTAGCAGCCGTTCCCGAATCTTGAATTCAAATTCTCTGTCCAATTTTAAGTTAACAAGTTCAGTCTATTTGTCTTTGTATCTGTGATGTGTTTTTTTACCTGTATTCGCTTCTTCATGTTCTTGTCTTCCATAATGAACCAGGCATAAAATTCTCCGAGGTCTCTCCGAGTTTCCTTGTTGTGATTCTACATCTATTTAATAACTGAGACTTTTGGCTCTGATGTTGGTCTTTCGAGGTGGACCGAACCGGCATATTAGACCGGACAAATCGTCATCTTTACTTCTTTAGTCATGTTCGGTCCGGTTCTTCTTTAAACTTAGCTTTTTAAAAATTCCAGTAAAACAGAGTAACCCAGATTGAATTGTGTGTACCCGGGAAAACGGTCGATTCTCTACGAACTATGTTATTTTGGCTTATTTATACACAGAACTTTGAGTCGTGTCTATAACTACATAAACTTAATAAAATTTGAATTTCTTACACGAACTATTCAAATTCGGCCAAAACCACCAAATCGGTAAACGGTGTTAATATTCCGTTAATATATGTCATCTGGATGACATGTGGCATCCACATGGATGTCACATAATCTAGGATGCCACGTGACATCCACGTGGAGATGTTTTTTTTTTTTTTTTAACTGAGATAATATATTACTAATCATACTCCAGCCGGTGAATCCACAAACAACAGATTTGAGGCAACTTCACAATGATTAAGTTAACAACACAAATTTTCTCATCGTTAAAAATAACTAACAAAATTTCAGTATAAGAAAAAACTAGAAAAGAGGGTGAAAGATCTGTATTCTGTTAATATGATCTCATGTTTGAAATAGAGACCTATATGTACACATCAATTAAAAGAATTGTTTAATTAAAAAGAATTATGAGCTTTTTTCTATGAATCATTTATTAAATTAAAAATTGGGCATTTTCGTTAAATTAAATTTTTGGGCGCTTTAATTAAAACATTTAATTTAAAGGGCCCACAAAAATTAATTTAACTAAAGAACCCAATTATTTTAATTTAATTAATGATCCACAGAAAAAGAGCACAATGCTTTTAATTGATGTGTACATATACGTCCTATTTCAAACATGAAACCATATTAACAGAACACAGATCTTTCACCCTTTTTTCCAGTTTTTTCTTATACTGAAATTTTGTTAATTATTTTTAACGATGAAAAAGTTTGTGTTGTTAACTTAATCATTGCGAAGTTGGCTCAAATCTGTTGTTTGTGGATTCACCAGGTGGAGTATGATTAGTAATATATTATCTCAGTTAAAAAAAAAAACATCTCCACGTGGATGCCACGTAGCATCCTAGACTATGTGGCATCCACGTGGATGACACGTGGCATCCAGTTGGCATATATTAACGGAATATTAACACCGTTTACCGATTTGGTGGTTTGAGCCGAATTTGAATAGATCGTGTAGAAAATTCAAATTTTTGTTAAGATTACGTAGTTATAGGCACGACTCAAAGTTTTGTGTATAAATAAGCCAAAACAACGTAGTTTGTGAAGGGGAATCGGTCGTTTTACCGTGTGTACCCTAAAGGCTAAGATACAAACTTTGCAAAAGAAAATTGTTAATTTTCGGAAATGAACACAACCTCTGACCTCCATGGCCGTCTTCTCCGGTGAGTGACTTAGTTATCTCTCTTTCCGCCCTTTACTACTTTCTTGAAGAACCCTAATTTTGATTTGATTTGAGGATTCAGATTATCTGAACCAATAGCGGAGATTCTCAGACGCACACAGTACACACCGCAAGAGAGCAGCAAAGTATCCACCAAAGATATACTCTTTTCCTTGTTACCAAACACTTCGTCTCCTCACCAAGTCAATGAAGAAGAAGACAGTCACGCTTCGATCAAGAATGTCGCGCTTGCTTGTGCACTTCTCTCTTCTTCCCGTTCCTCCACTCACGAACTACTCTCATGGATTCCAGAAAACCTATCTGTCATTGGGGAATATACATTTTGCGAGATTTCGAGGGATTATTTCAGTGATTTTCCTAACAACAGTAATGCTGAGGAGCTCGAGGAATTGGTAGTGGATGATAGTGGGAAGATTGAATTGTTGCCGATTATTTTGCCGGAGCTAAAAGATAGAATCGAAAAGAGTTCACTTGGTAAGAGCAGTGATGCAGAGGATGTTTCAACTGCAATGGCGAGAACACCTGTTGGTTATGCGATCATTGCGGCTCACCAGCTCCGGTGGTTTGTGACTCAGGTCTGAATTATAAAACTTGAGAATTGTTCTGTTCTGTTGTGAACAAATCCAACTTAGGTGTTGATGTCTTTTGTTCAATATTTTCTATTTGGTAGGTTGAGAAACCGAAGTTGGTGAAATTTTGCAACTTGGTGGTTCCTTGTGCTTTGACAGCAATTGATCATTGGTCTCCTGAAGTCAAAGTAAGTCTTTTGAGATGCATAATTTTGATTGGTTCTGTCTTATTAGCTTTAACATGATGGAAATTCTTCTTAAGTTTTGATGGTTAAGCCTTCTCCATCTTTGGACTATCTTATGGGATAGTAAGATTGATGTTCTCGCTTTGCTTGATGACAGGGGCAAGGTATGATAAGCTTAGTTCATCTCGCTCAAAATGTGACTTCAGGTGACCTCGGTTTGTATGGAGATGTGGTTCTTGATGCGTGTTGCCAGAATATAGCTTCTGATGATGAGATTTGGATACATGTGGTAGAGTTATCTGTGCTTCTTGTGACTAAAATCCACCCAAATAATCCCCGTAGCCCGTGGTAAAATTTTCTCTATCTTGTCAATTGCATTGGTTCGGAAGATGAAGATGTAAGCGGAAAAAAAGAAGTTGCTTTTAAGATCATTCATTTGATCCTGACTATACCCTCTTCTTTAGTTCTACATTTCGTCCACTTTATGGCTTTGTCATTTTCAAATCTTTGTATTGCATTCATTTTAAATCTTTTAAGAAGATCACGTCTCTCGATAGATTGTTTCGACTGCTCCATCTTTCTCAGCTCTTCTTTTCCTAATTTTGAAATTTTCTTTCTTAGGTACGAGAGGATTATGAATGAGATGCTTGGCCATTTGGAACGCCAACCAAGAAATAAGGAGCGACGTATCGCTTGGCTAAGATTCATTGAGCCACTCTTGAACGCTCTAGGGCTTTTCTTACTTGCTTATTTTCGATGTATCTTCCCTCTTTTCTTTCAATGGATGCATTCAGACGACGCTGAAACCGTTTTGTTGGTAGGACTTGTTCATCTTGTAGATATGTTAGATTACCCTTCTCATCCTAACATTCTTTAAGATAAAACATAAAAATTTCATTACCTGCAAATACCGTATAGGTTCTTGAGAGACTGGAGACAGTTGTGAAGTTGACGTGGATTAGAAACTCACCTGTGATCCCAAGGTTTAAGCGTCTAAAACACTAAAGAGCAGTAAATTATAAGTGCTTTTAGACAAAATCATTCTCTCTTATCCATGCTTTAACATATCAATCATCTTATGATTTTGGATCTTCAGATTGGTGGAGGAGCTAGTTTCCTTGTACAAAGAGTCATCAACGCGTAAGGATCGCGATAATATTAGACCTCTTATCCTCCGTATCTTGATGCTACTCCGCGAGTATGTATCTATGGCTTATCAAATGCACTACCAAAGATTGTTCACATGTTCTCTGTTTTATTTAAGCTCCCTCTCTCTCCCTCTCTCACAGGTGCAAAAGCTTACAGTTTGAGTCAGCTTGGAGTCAGTACCAGGAGGATCCAAATCTGAGCACTGTTAGTGAATATATATGGACTAGCTCAAGTTGATCACAAGAGCCTCTGTTTGACTTAGGGGACTACGGTTCGTGACTGAACTTACGGTTTATGACGAAAGCAGCAATTCTTTTTTCTTCTAATTCGCTGATAATTAGTTTTGTCTAGGCCGAGTGATGCACTGTAATTACTGGCTAATCCTCGAATTTCTGTTTGACTTATTGTATGAATTTGGTTCTTTGACTATTAAGCTATTCTGATTTGCTGCATATATTCTTTGATACATGACCACCCACTTTGTGATGTTGATATTGACCAAAGACAGACCAAATTCAGGAAATTGTAGAAGAAACTATAAGTATACATGAGACATTGAAAAATTACAATATGTCTCTACATTTTCTTTGAAACCAATAAATTACATAAAACTCTTGAAAATCTTTACACGTCAAACTCCATGATCTCATCTTTCACTGTAAGCCAGAACATCATCATAGGTAAGGCTTGGAAGTTTGAACAGACGCTTGCTTTGCCATTTCCACTGGCCTCTTAGCACATCCATATGATTACCAATTACTCCAATTACACGGTGACCTCTTTCTAACTCTTCCTTTTGTCTTTTATCTTCCCTGCAATAAGAGAATATAACTTCTTTAACAATCTCTGGCTTTTTTGCTACTTTGATATGAATGAAATTAGTAGTTGAAGTTTATTGCAAACTTCATGATCAAACGTGACCAGTCGCTGTATCCTCTAGATTTTAGCTGCTCGATTATGGCGTTCCGCTCTCTTTTGGGTCTTCTTGATAATAAAACCATTGTATAACCATATGATTTTAGCTTGGAATATAGTTCCAGTGTTAGTTTGCTTCTCTGATGCTTTGCTTCTTCGATATACTTCATATAATAACTATCTTGTTCTAATCTACATAGAGAGAAGAAAAGAAAAGTTAACAATTTAAGAAACTTGCAGAATGCAAATGAAAAAACAAAACACTTACAGATTGATATCATCGATATCGATCACAACAACATCGCGGCTATCGTTCATCGGTTTGATGGTTTGAAAGAAAGTGAGAGCCATTTGGATAGTGAAGTTTAACTCTCTCAAGTAGATTCCTTGTTTGATTCTGCGTAAAGCAACATCTTTGCATAACAATGGTAATTCAATGTCTTCTTGTTGCAAGCTATTGAGCTGCGAGTGTAAAGACAAGATTTTGCAGTAGCTGAAACTCTCTTCAAGTCTTTGAGCCTCGACGATTCCAATATCTCGGTTTTCACAGCTCTGTAACATCGTTGATAAAGCTATAACAAGTGTTATCATCACTACTCCAAATGTTACAAGAGAAGCTATGAAGATGGAAGCTGCTAAAGATGTCATGTAACATCCAGATTCTATCGAATATCGACTCCCCAATTCTGCAAAAAAATAGACAAGAATCATTGCAATAACTCTAATTTAACTCAAGAATCAGACCAAACTCAGATGTTAGAACTTAGAAGATTATAAATATATATACCAGAATCACCTCGGCTGGATAGACCGGAGAATTCCCTCTCCATCTGATGCGCATAAGCCGACATTTTTACCTATATAATCAACACTATGATGATCATAAACCCCATCATTGATAGTTTTAGAAGACAAAATGGAAACAGGAAAAATCTTTGGTTGTAGATTTTATGAAAATTGTATTGAACTTTTTGTTTACCTTGTAGTCGTAGAAGCTTCAAAACCAAAACGAATCTTTATTCAATCAAGATCTGAAAAAAATCTGCTCCATGGTCACAAGAATACAGAGAACATACACGTGACTTTATGTGTCATCAGATCCAACTTGATATTCTCAGCTTATCTTCTTTACTCGATCAAATAAACCTTCTCTTCTATTATATTTTTTCTTTTCCAAATTTGGCGGAGACATAAAAAAGGAATCAGACCAAATTCTTTTTATATTCAAAATGTATCCATCGCGGCTAAAATTCTTATCTTTTATAGGCTTAATTAGAAATGGAATAACTGAATTAGCTGCTGACAGATCATTCATTTTCTCGATTATACAAATATTAAATATAATACTATTTCATATGCTTTTAGGTCTATCCAATAAGTGAAAAACATATATACGCACCTCTGATTTAATAAGAGAAACTTGTCCTATGATTCCGATCTACTTTCAATTTTTAAATAAATAAATACATAAATATAAAGGATGAATAATACATCACTTATTTACTATTTTTTACTATTCGGAATATTCATCAAGATTCAAAAATGATTCCACTATATACCACTAATATGTTAAAAGTACAACTAGAAAAATAAAAATAAAGTTATTAGTCTACTAAAACTAATTTTTTTAGCGTTTTATTATTCTATGAAAACCTTATTTAGTTCAGTTTGTTTCATTAACAATAATTTATTTATTCCGTTTTTTCTTTATTCGTATGATATACCAATTATGACAATGATCTAAAATTTAATCAAGTAGCAGTTAACATACTAGTCTACATAAAAGTGAATTAAGCATGAGAACTATTGAATTTAATGGATAAATAATTTTAACATGCGAATAAGTAATAAACTTGCAAAATGGATCTATTTATCAAAAGATTTGCATGCAAAAAACAAGTTACAAGTCTATTAGTATGTTAAAATAACTCATGCATATATCAATGCATTTTTCATTTGATATCTATGATCTATCATAAATCATAATGATAAACGTCTCGCTTTTGAAATCAGGCTTTTCGTTAGAAAAAGGATAAATGAGACGACCCCAGTCAAACATTATTGATGCGAATTATTAGTCTACACCTTCAACCAATAATTTGATACGAAAGAGTAACATAATTTGCTAATAGTCTCATATGTCCTCATCAAATCATCCATAACCCATACAAACTGATAATCGAACATTAAAACCCTAAGGATAATTATTTGTTAACATAAGGTTGAAAAATTGTTGTCGTGTATATTGAACCATATGTACGTATTTGACTCTTATGCATATACGACAGCAATTTTCAACCGCATGTTAACAAATAATTATCTTTATTTAGGTTTTAATTTTTTTTGAACTTGAAGAAATTGTAAAACGGATCCCCGCGTCATCAGATGTGTATGACCGTTCCTTAAACCGAAAAGCTCGTCTCTTCTCTTTCTACTTTAATTTGATTTATTTTATATTTTCCCAATTCTCGTCGAGACATGGAAAAGGAAATGTAATGAATGCTTTATTTCTATGCTCTTTAGAGCATCTCCATCGGGGGATGTTAAGGGTATCTAGTTAAAGTTTCTTAACCATAAAAAATTATTAAACAATGTTTCACTAATTTTTGTGCTAAGAATCGGATCTTAGATAAGAAATTTAAGAATTTGTTAAGAGCTCCTACGTGTAGATCATGGATTGGTCTCTAATTTTTTATTATTATTTTTTCAAAAAAAAAAAAAAAAAAAAAACATTCTTCTTTCTTCTTCGTTTACTCCGACGAAAAGCATTCTTCTTTCTTCTTCGTCTCTGTGTTTGTTGCTTTCCACAATTACCTACACCATTAATTCCTTTCTTATTGTCTCTGTGTACGTCTTCTCAGCCGTTCCTATTCATTTCTCTACTCTGCTTTGTAATTTCTCCGTCGTCCTCAATTCGTTCGCCGGCGATAACGAAAAGCTCTCTTCTTGCGTTCTTATTGACTTCGATGGTACCCTAATCAACACCGGTAACCTAAGAACTCAATAACTTGTTTCAATTTCTGTTCTCATAACTTTGGAATTTTGATTGATGTTTTTTTATTAAATTTGTTGTAGATGGTGTTGTGGGTGACATTTTGAGGAAATATTTGTGTAAATATGGTAAACAGTGGGATGGAAAAGAATCGTTGAAAATAGTTGGGAAAACTCCATTAGAAGCTGCTACTACCATTGTTGAAGATTATGGACTTCCTTGTGGAGTTGATGAATTCAATTCTGAATTCTACCCATTGTTACTTTTGTTTCTCTTTTTTTCTTTTGTCTTCATATTGTTGATTACCTCTGGTTTTTAAAGTTTTCAATTTTGTGATTTTGTAGAATGGACAAGATCAAATCCCTTCCTGGTGTCAATCGGTTGATTCGACATTGGAAGTGTCATGGAGTACCTATGGCATTAGCTTCCAATTCGTCAAGGGCAAATATTGAATTCAAAATTTCTCATCATGAAGGTAACAGCCTTTATGAAATGATTGTTGCTCTGATGCATTATCTCATATAGGTAGATTTGTTTCATGAGAAAGGAATTAATGCTGTAGGTAATTGTCATATTGCATATCTAGTGTATCTCTAGATCATAGGTAATTGTTAATGGTGTAGGTAATTGTTACCATCAATGGTGTAGGTAATTGTCACAGTTTAAAATTACAGATAATTGTCAATGGTGTAGGTAAGTGTCAATGGATGGTATGTGTAGATGTTGTTACTCAAATAAATTAATTCTAGATTAAATTTTTAAAAAAATATTCATTAAGAACCTCTGCAGGGGTTCTACCATTGGAGGCACAAAATATTTGGATCTCTTAATAAGTTTCTTAGATTAAAAAGATGTGAAATTTATTAATTAAATATTGGTAAGAAACTCTCCAAGAGTTCTACCAATGGAGATGGTCTTAGGTCCAATCCATTCCAATTTTGAAAAGCCATAAATAGTTACATGTCATGTCATGTTACAGTGTTGATGCCAGCTTAAGATAATTTTTCTTATAGTTTAGCCGATAATATATGATTTTCCAACGGTAACACAAAACTTGATTATAGTCGTCCTCCGTACAAACAAAACAAGGCTCTGGAATTTTGGTTAATCACGTAACAAGCAATATTGGAAGAGCAATTTGGTCATTTAATCAAATTCTGTCTTTTGTAATTATTTTAAGATATGTATCTCAATAATCAATTTGTATGTATATGGTGACGTATACGAAAACAATTCAAAATGTACGTTATCAATGAATTATTATCATTATTATTCACTTCAGATTTTTGTTTGTAGTTAGAAGAATCTGAAAAAAGGGTCCCGGCATCACCATGCATGTATGGTCACTCCTTGAATAAAGATTCTTAAATATTTATATTTGTAATTAAATTTATATTTCCCAAAACTATTATCTTACCATTAGGAAAACGTGCAACAATAAATTTTGTTTTGTTGGATAATATTGCGATTAAAATGGGATAAAAGTTTCTAATTTTTTCAACACAATTCCTATGGTTAGTACACTAATATAAAGTTTAAACACAATTCCTATTTAACATAGGTTGTGGATGCACATGTAATTTGTCTAATAGAATTTTGTGTGTTTTCCCGATAAATGGAAAAGAAGGTTATTTACATGGATTTTTTTTTTGTCAAAGTTATTTACATGGATTTTGTAAAAAACATATATGTACATTACATATGTGGTTTACATAAAGTCGTCTGAAATAAATATCTCTTTGAACGAACAATTGACGTCAAAAAAAGAAAAGAACAAACAATTAAAACCAACGTGCATGCAAACTCCATACTGTATTTGTACAAACTATTTTCTGATAGCACACACGTCTCATCCGCACATGTTATTGGGTATATGCATAGAGGCCCAACCCTAAGCCCATTTGTAACAAGTTAGCTTCTTCGTTTTTATATATATAATATAATATAATATATATGTTGTATTTTTAAGTCGAATTTTGGAAATTTCTTTGTTTAAAAAATTAAAAATATAAAAATGATCATCACTCTATGAGTGTCAAACACTTCGTCGTCTCTCTTTCATCACTCCTTTTAGCTCTAAGAAGAGCTTCCATGGATACAATCAAATGCAGCTCCAGTTTTCTCCATCGTACCAAGCTCAACATTCTCTTCTCTAACCACACTTTTTCTAGAATCTCCACTCCCAATTTCAGGCGCCACTTCCGGCCAATTTCGATTGCCGCAAAGGACAGAAGAAGCAGCGAAGCTGAAAACGTCGCCGTAGTGGAGAAACCTCTTAAATCAGAGAGATTTCTCGTCTCTGATGGACTTCCTTCACCATTCGGCGCCACCGTGAGAGACGACGGCGTTAATTTCTCTGTTTACTCTACAAACTCCGTTTCCGCCACCATCTGCTTGATTTCTCTCCCCGATCTTCATCAGGTTAATTTTCAAAGCGAGTTTTTTTGGGTTTAACCGACATTTTCTTGAAATCCCTTTTTAATTTTGGGTTTAATTTCACGTCACAGAACAAAGTGACTGAGGAGATTCAGCTGGATCCATCAAGGAATAGAACTGGCCATGTTTGGCATGTGTTCTTGAAAGGGAATTTTGAAGATATGTTGTATGCTTACAGATTTGATGGGCAGTTTTCTCCTGAAGAAGGTCACTATTACGACTCTTCCAACATTTTATTGGATCCATACGCAAAGGTTATTGAAGTTTTCTGAGTTAAAGAATTGAACTTTTCTTTCTCTTCTTCTTCTTTTGTCCTGGTTTCACTGGCTATATAACTTTCTTCAATTGGTTTCGTAGGCAATTATAAGCAGAGATGAGTTTGGAGTTTTGGGACCTGATGAAAATTGTTGGCCTCAAATGGCGTGTATGGTGCCCACTCATGATGAAGAGGTACCATGTTACTTATAAGTCTGTTCTAATAGCTACTTTTGAATGATATAACGATATTCTTTGTTACCTTACTCCCTGCTAAATGTTTTCGAGGAACAAAAGTATTATCAGTCAATTTTATACAAGTTGTTCTTTCTTTAGTAACTAAATCAGTTACTTTTTTGATAAAATTTAACAAGAGGGTGTTTGTCCTTTGCTGCTCTTCAGTTTGATTGGGAGGGGGATATGCATCTGAAGCTTCCACAGAAGGATCTTGTTATATATGAAATGCATGTGCGAGGTTTCACAAGGCATGAATCTAGTAAAATTGAGTACCCTGGTACATACCAGGGTGTTGCAGAGAAGCTTGACCATTTGAAGGTACTGGCTCTCCGATATATACTGTTGAGAACACTTTTAACTGTTCTTTCTGAACAAGCTTACTAGAAATAGTTTCTAGGTGTAATTTGGAGAGGTTGCTGACTATATCAGTAGATTTGTTGTTAACATATTCATTTTTTCAACACTGAATCGTCCTTTATGATCATTGTGGGACAATGTTTACCAACTTTCATCGTGGTATGGCGTACATATGGCTCTCTTTGTTTGCAGTGGCTAATAGTTGTCCTCAATTCTGCAAAGAGCTTCCTTGTTTAATTCAGACGAGTTTTGGTGATTTGGAAGATGTAAATATTTCTATTTTTTGTTAAAAATGAGCACACAGTTTTATTAGTTTTTTTCGTTCTAATAATGTCTGCTTAGCTAGAGTCCTTATCTAACTGATAATATCATCAAGTAGAGATCAAGGCTGTCAACTTTACATTGTTTACATATTGACAGGAGCTTGGGATAAATTGCATTGAATTAATGCCATGTCACGAGTTTAATGAGCTGGAGTATTACAGCTACAATACAATCCTGGGAGACCATAGGTATGCCATTTGACCATGCCTTTGTTTAATGACAATACCTCCGGCTGGTTTTTGCTCTGTCATTTTTTTATTAAGTGATTTCTGGGATGAGAAAACTACATAGTAGAAACACTCGAAGTTAACATATGTGGGTGATAGCATGTATTGATTAATCTCAAGTAATTCTTCAACTAGGATTGTTGTTGTCTACGGAAACTTCCGATTAATGAGGGTGAAATAACTTAATAGATAGATTGAGAAAGCTTTCTCACATGAAACCATACCATCTTTAACACTCACACAGTAACTCAGTTAAATGTTGCATATAGCATGTCTAATCAGGTTGTCTTGCTTGTTCAGGGTAAATTTTTGGGGTTACTCTACCATTGGGTTCTTCTCGCCCATGATCAGATATTCATCGGCAAGCTCTCGCAACTTTGCTGGAAGAGCCATAAATGAGTTCAAAAATCTTGTTAAAGAGGCACATAAACGAGGAATTGAGGTGACAACTAGTTTCCAAGTAGCTAAATATTTGTTGTTAGGTTTACGGATGCAGTTCTTGATATATTTTAAGCAGGTAATCATGGATGTCGTTTTGAACCACACAGCTGAAGGCAATGAAAAAGGACCCATTTTCTCATTTAGAGGAGTTGATAACAGTGTATATTACATGCTTGCTCCAAAGGTAATGCTCAAAAGCAGTCATGTGTTTCTTTTGTTTCACTGCTTAGAGAATAAGAGACAATCAAAAGATCTGTGCGGTAGGACTCTGAAATTTAGGACTCTTTTTCTTCTATCAATTAAAACATAAAGTACATCAATAAACTAAGTCACTTTGCTGATTGGAAATTCTGGTAATTGGTCGGTCCAATAACTTGCATCAGAAACCTGTAGGAACTGCCTTTTGGGTTTTCTGCATGACCTTTACATAACTCCACTAGGACTAGAAAAGTTGTATATATTCCACCCAGTGATGATATCTAAGTCAACACTCATAATGCTTTTGATTTCCTAGTTTGTAGTCTAATACTGATGATTCTGATATGATTGTTTATTAATGAATCTAAAGTTTATGCATATTTTGTGATGTAACAGGGCGAGTTCTATAATTATTCAGGCTGTGGCAATACATTCAACTGCAATCATCCTGTGGTGCGTCAATTCATAGTGGATTGCTTGAGGTAGTTCCCAGAAATAGAGTAAACGTATTGCTTGGCTGTTTGTCAAATTAAGTCTGTTATATTCATTGTTGTACTTGCGAACTCTCATGGTCTCGTGGTACACGTCCTAATATTCCTCAGGTTTTATGTCTAGTGTCTAGGCTGTCTTTGTGACATAAATAATTGTAGGAAATTTATTTATGATTACATCTAGAATATAATGTAATCCGCATATTCCTCCCTGGTTACTTTGAATTAACTATTCTGAGTTTACCTGCTTTCTGGTGACTAAAGAAACCGTACACTAGGTTGACTTCCGAAAATTTATTGATGTCAGTTAAATCTTCTTAAGCCTGTGGATATCTCTCTCTTTAAACAGATATTGGGTAACAGAAATGCATGTCGACGGCTTCCGCTTTGATCTTGGTTCAATCATGTCAAGGAGCAGCAGGTGCAAATGCTGTACGTCAAATGAGTGCTTGTTGGGTCCATATGTTTCTGGAATATTTATTGTTCTATTCTTGTTAGTCTTTGGGATGCTGCCAATGTTTATGGGGCTGATGTAGAAGGTGACTTGCTGACAACTGGTACCCCTATTAGCTGCCCTCCAGTAATTGACATGATAAGTAATGATCCAATACTCCGTGGTGTTAAGGTGATCAACTAGCTCCCTTGATATTTCCCCTTTAGGTAAAATCGTTTTACATTGTTTAGAGTGGAGAGATGCTGACTACATGACTACTATGTTATCTCAATCCATTACCAAACTTTAAAAACTCCCAATGTAATTAGTGATCTGCACCAAAAGATTATTTTGCATAAAACCTGTTTTATTTCTTCTTGTTGTACGTCAGTATTGAGCTTCCTGTGTGAATTTCCATGTGATTTTCCAATTTATGTCATAATCTCCAGTTCTGTAGATGATTGTTATAAAGTAATCACTTTCTTGATGTAAATACATTCACCAATGTAGGATCTTTGACGATGGGATATTTATTTATTATGTTGCTTCTTTGCAAACAGCTAATAGCTGAAGCATGGGATGCGGGTGGGCTATACCAAGTTGGCATGTTTCCACACTGGGGTATTTGGTCTGAGTGGAATGGAAAGGTCAGCAAATGTATTATGAGGATAAAATGCTTTTCTTTATATTGTTTGAGATATTCATTACATGAAACCTATGTCTTCAGTCGTAGCAAAATATACGGAAAAGTAGGTGTCACAGTGTATAAGGGTTTCAGGCCAAATGTGATGTAATTATTAATGGTTATTCATCTTTCTACTGACCCTTAGAAACTGCTCTAATAAATTGAAAAAGGAACAGTCTATGTGATCTGCCTGTACTAGTAAACAGAAATGTATATCAGCCTGTATTAGCGATGAACATGGGAATCTTTATGACTTTTATCTTATTACCCAATAGATAACACTCTGACATGAGACAACAATAAATGAATGTTCAGTTCTCATGGCAGTTTCCATTTTATGTGTGCATGATATCAATCATCGTTGTAAATTTAATATGGGACAGTGACATTCTTGTCTGTTTCAGTTCCGGGATGTTGTGAGACAGTTCATAAAAGGCACTGATGGCTTTTCCGGTGCTTTTGCTGAATGTCTCTGTGGAAGCCCAAATTTGTACCAGGTAAAGTTAACTTCTATTATACTGGGGTGTCTCCATACATATCTAATCTTTACGGTGTTCTCTTGGTTGTTTTTTCTGTGAAGCTTCATCTTATTGATATCCGATTGTGTCTGTGCATCAGGGAGGTAGGAAACCTTGGAACAGCATCAATTTTGTATGTGCGCATGATGGTTTTACGTTGGGAGATTTAGTAACTTACAACAAGAAGAATAACTTGGCAAATGGAGAAGAGAATAATGATGGAGAAAATCACAATTACAGCTGGAACTGTGGAGAGGTAAAGATATTAGCTTTGTGCTATTGTGTGGAATTTGTTTTTTGCTCCGTTGCACAGAAATATTTATTTTAGTATGATGGCTAAAATATTCATTAGAATTATTACTAGAAATAATTCCTCTCTAAACAGCCTCAGCTTCCTTAAAAAAGTATAGAGTGGATCGTAATTAGTAGTTTTGGTGCAATAGCTGAAAAATACTTGAGATTCTTTGAAAAAATGCAACACGTACAACTGCATAAAAAGACAAGTTCTTAGTATGTTTTTCATTGATTAATTGTAATATAAAGAATTTCTCATTGTTCGTAAAATTGACTGCTAAGTATCAAGTTGGAAGTTCAAAATCAAATATCAAAACTTTAGAATATTTGATTGGATTATCATTGTTTTCTCTTTTATCAATTATGTAAATTCAGTCTCTGTTATGTCATAAGACCTTTTGTAGAATGTTTAAAAGCTGAAATGAAGGCTTAACACTTTTACTTAAAATTTCAATTAATTGGTATTGGGCTGCAGGAGGGAGACTTTGCGAGTATCTCGGTGAAGAGATTAAGGAAACGACAGATGCGAAATTTCTTTGTTTCCCTCATGGTTTCCCAAGTAAAGCTAACCATTTCTTACTTCTTTTATTCTAATTCCTGCTTAAAGCTTTTTTGACTAATGTAGTAATGTTATGCGCATTGAACTATAGTACTGGAGTAGGTCATGAGTTCAAAATATTAAACCACAAGAGAATCTAACTCCACTAGCAATTAAGTATTATTATGGACTGATTGTAGGCATTTGCAACATGTTAAGTGGTGACTGGTATGGTGTCATGCAAAGCATATGAACTAAGGGTTAAGAACGATGATACACATTCTGAGCATGATCCAATTTCGTTGTCATGTTGAACTATTTATCACCAGGGTGTACCGATGGTCTACATGGGAGATGAATATGGCCATACAAAGGGGGGAAACAACAACACCTATTGCCATGACAACTATGTAAACCCTTAATGCTTTGATTTTAGGATGATTCTAAGTTTCTTTTTTCTCAATCTTAACTTTCCAATAATGTTCATACAATTCTGATGCAGATGAACTATTTTCGGTGGGATAAAAAGGAAGAAGCACACTCCGACTTCTTCAGATTCTGCCGTCTTCTTATCAAGTTTCGTGAGTACGTAATCTTCTTTTATGAGTATTTTGCATTTAACTGCTTAGATGATCACTTCATATAGTTTCGAATCCGATATTTGACGTGCTTCTTTTCACCTTCTCATATGTGTTGTCTTGCTTTTGCAATCCTCTGTTTCTCCCAGCTTTTGGGTTTCTTTGATTTATGGGAATTATAATTGTCTTGTAGTGAATATGAATCACTTGGCCTGAACGATTTTCCAACAGCAAAACGTCTGCAGTGGCATGGTCATGCTCCTGAGGTGCCAGATTGGTCTGAAACAAGTCGATTTGTTGCATTTTCACTGGTACTAATTTCTCATACCCTATCTCTCTTTGTCACTTAGGTCAAGGTATAAAGCAAGAGCTCTTGTTTTATTTCTCTAGGAGCTTAAACCCTTACATGGACAGCTTCCTTTGTGGGTGATATTTAATCTCTTTTTTTTTGTTGTTGTGCAGGTCGATTCTGTGAAGAGAGAAATCTATGTGGCCTTCAACACGAGTCATTTAGCCACACTTGTTTCTCTGCCTAACCGGCCTGGATACCGATGGGAGCCATTTGTAGACACGAGCAAACCGAGCCCTTACGACTGCTTAACACAGGATATCCCAGAGAGAGAAACGGCGATGAAGCAGTATAGGCACTTCTTGGATGCAAATATGTACCCAATGCTCAGTTACTCTTCCATCATTCTCCTTCTTTCACCAGTTGACGACAGTTGAGACTTTGCGTGATTTCTCCAAAAGTTCATAAAAGAAATCACAAAATATGGGGGAATCTTCTTAGATCATATACGACAATTACTTCAGTACCTATATAATGTATTATTGTAAAGGTTCTTTTGTGGTTAGAAGAATCTGAATGGGGTACCTTTGGTCGGCTTGAGATATGCCCACTCATTGTTAATAGATTCCTTTATCGTCTGTTTCTTACATCGTCTACAGAATTCGTGTAAAGAAATCAAAGTTTTCATCTATTAAGTTATAAATGGATTTTTTTTTTTTTTTTGCTTTTTCACTAATGTTTTTTTTTTTTTAATTTGTATGTCACAACAACAATTAGGGTCGAGTTACAAATGCCAACCAAATCAAATACGTAATCGACGATAAAACAGAAATCTCTCAAAATCTTCGGGGTTTTATTGAAAAAGAAAAAAGTAGACAGACCCCTGTGGAAAAATAAAAATATGATGGCCATACAAACAAGACTATGTAATCTCCCAAAACCATTGACGATACAACAGGAAACAAAAATTATAAGAAGCAAAAGTACACAGTTCGTGGAAACCCCAAAACTAGACTAAAAAAGATAACCAAATTCTTATATACAAACCTGTTTTTGGTCATATCATATTGGCTCCCTCAGGACTCTTACAGTTGATGGACAATCTGTTCTCTGACCAGCCAGAGAGTAGTAAGCCAATATATGAGCCGGATGCTCCATCTCTCTCATCTCTCCTAGCTGATCCACTTGGACTCTTCTCGATGGAATCAGCTCGATGTTCCAGTACGGTCTAGCCATCTGCATTAGATCTTGTCCCGTCATCGATGCTCTGTAACCTTGTACCCAAAGGTATCTCAGTGAGGGTAGTTTCATAACCGCTGCAGCAATTGCTCGCTCGCTGAAGCAACACCCTCTCATCTCTAGCTTCTGTAGATTCGGACAACCTCTTGAGAATTCCATTAGACCCTCGTCTGATTCACCTACATAACCCAGCAGCATCCATCTAACGTTTGGACTATACTGTCCAATATAGCTTAAGCCCACGTCAGTTAGGCCACCTTGTCTGAGATAGAATGCAAACCGTCTGAGTTTCTTGCATCCAATCAAGAGGGATCGGACTCCATTGTCCAGTGGTAAATCTGTAATTCTCTCTTCCCGGTCGAGTAAGACAAGGCGGAAGTCACAGAGGTTTTTTAGATATGTGCCTATGCTTTCAAGAGATTCGTTAGTTATATCTGAGACATACACCGCCATGTATTCTAGCTCCTGGCAGCCCTGAGCCAAAGCAATAAGTCCTCTTTGTGAGACTAAGCCTTCTTCGTCCTCCATTCCTTGTTCATCTGCCCCCCGTTCAATCCTCAGCCGCTTCAACTGCTTACAGTACTGTGCAAGAACCTCTAGACCCCTATCTCCAATTACATTCCTTGTCTGAAATACAACAAGAATTTCAGTTGAATATTTCTATGTAAAGAGACCAATATTGCATCTCATATCCCTCATCTACCACATTTTATACACTTAATGCTAGATTCATGATAGTTGAATAGTGTGGAGTTGATAAGAAAAAGGTGAATTGCTCGTTTATAAATCTTTCCCAAACAAATAGGATAAGTAATCATTAGGAGCATCATTTACCACTAAAGACGCAGCCCCAAATATGTAGTTAACAAGAAAAGACAATAATTTATTAAATATTTACCTCGAGAACTTCCAAATTCGGACACTTTTGGATTAGCGTACAATGATCCTCAGTTTCTAGCAATGCATAAAGCAAATCCAACTTCCGGATTTGGGCCGCGAATGGAAATAATATTGGCATTTCATTAGGTCCCATGTAAGAGAGGCCCAGACGACATAATTTTCGGGGGAAAACCAGATTCATGTACTTCTCAGGCATTCCAATATCCTCATTCAAGGAGCCACCACAAAATTCTTCGAGATTAGCTGCAGCCTTAAAGAACCCAACCAGTTCCAAAATCTCAAAGTCACCGACCTTCACAGAAACCAGAGAGCGACAATTTCTAGCTATGGTTTCCAAGTCTTTGGGGCTGATTTTGGTAAACTCCGTCATGTAGAAGTTTAAAACCTCAAGAGATGTGTTGTGCTGAGCAAGCTCATGAAGCCACTTACCATCCTTTTCAGTAAAAGAACTCTCTTCCATTAACAAAGTTTTTATTTTCCTGGAGAAAACAGCAGAAAGAAGCATGAATAAAGTGAAAAGCAATTCAAGTATTTGGATTTTCAGCTAAAATTGCATATGCATAAAAGCCACAGCCGAATCAAAAATGCAAGAGCCACATAATACAAATGAATTCCCAGAGACTGAAGATGTCAGAAATCAATATTTTTGCTATTTATGCATAAACAGAAGTGGAAACTGTAGTAGGAAATGAAAGAGGAAACAGTAGGTTGCAGATTAAATCCGCACCAAGCTTTATACATCCCCAATTGAGAAATAACTGAAGATCATTGCAATTTCTGCTTTAATAGCAAGTATAACAGTGGCAGAGCAATTAAGGATATAAGAACAACATGATAAAACATGAACTCCTAGAAACTGCAAATGTCTGAAATGAATATTTCTGCTTATATAACTCTTAGTGTAAAGTGTGGTAAGAAATCAAATAAAGTAAGGTTCAACAATATCATTTAAGGCGAAAAAGTGCGCACCAAAGTTTGTGCTTACCCAATTGAGCTAAAGAAGATGAGATCTTCAAAAAACACAAACTTCAAGATATGGTTCTTTGTATAACTGACTTAAAAGTTAAATAAAAGAGCCAAGTGCAATCTTGTTCTACAGTTATAGTCAAAGTAGGAGATAACAAGTGTCGTCAAGATGAGAAGAGAGTTGCAAAAGGATGTGCGAAACCTCAAAAGCATCGATACAACAAAGTAGCAAACTCAAATCTTGATGAAAAACTAAAGCTACAAACAAATAAGTAGAAGATACTGAGAAGTGTACCTGCAGTGTGTAACGATGCTCAAAAGTCCATCAGTACTGAAACCAGAGCACTTGTCGAGTTTCAAAGCCTCAAGATCATCTGATCTTGCTTTAGCTAAACGATCCAGATCTAAGTCATTCACAATCATGCGTCGGAAGTGCACTGATTTGAGCTGCCTTAAAGAGTTGGATATCTCGGTAACCCAAGGAGTAACATATCCTCCCCAGTTCTCCGGGATCAGATTAAACATAGCTGCTCTTGGCTTGCCTTTAAGCTTGAGCGACCTCAGGTTCGGAAATCGACGGCTAAGACGCTGGGGAGTCGCGGTGTAGCAGAGCGCCATAGTCACATGCTCTCTCGTCTCGGAATCAATCTTGAACCATCTCCGACACACCAAAGACGCCGAATCTCGATCCTTCGGGTCGGTTATGTACGTCATCACTTGCTCGATGACGTCATCAACCGTCGCGACGCAGCTCAATCTACACCTCTTGATATCAGGATCCTCCATCGGATCGAATAAAAACAAAAAACGAATCCTCCAAGATTCGATTTATTCAAGAAACCGAAGATTTCGAATTGAAATCTCAGTCGCAGATCCACGGAAACACATAACCACAGTGAGAAGAAAGAAGGAAGCAAAGATCCGAAGAGACGGTGAATCGGAGGAGAAGCAAAGAAGATGAGAGTGAGGGAGAAGGAGACACGCGTACGAAGAAGAGGCGGACTGGGAGGAAGTAGAAAGTGGGAGAAGATGGAATCAACAAAAAAAAACTAAAAAAAAAACTAAAAAAAAAAAGATTATAGATCGTTTGGTTAATATATTTTTTGAGGATCAAATCAAGTGGGACGACGATATCAAATGAGACACAGTGAAGTTGACGGTGGAGATGCGATCATCTCTTCTTCTACTAATTTATTTTTGCACTGGTCAGATCTTTAGCTACACGACAATATTAACCATCAGGTTTTTATTTATTCGATGGGCACATCATTTATTTTTTGGGTAATAACCTCAATTCTAAGGCAAAAAAAAATAAAAATAAACTAATCTTATTGGTTCCTTTATTATGTGATATAATAAAATAAATAAAATTCTCTTTCCTTTCGTAGGATATTTTTTTTTCTTCTCCGTAATAGTAGCTTTTAATGAGCAAAAAGTAGTTGACTACATGAATTATGATGGTCCATAATATGGTTAACTATATCTATAGAAAATATATGTATATGGACCATATGATTTAACTATAACAAAAATCTAAATAAACAAAATGAAATGTTTATGATATATGATTTTTAAAATGTTTATTTGGTAGGAGTTCAACATCAAATGTATAATGAAAGCGCTCAAAATGGTACTTTTGGAACAAGACCATTAGATGACTTTTTCACGTCTTTGGGATAAATCATCCAACATCAATACCAAATTGTGAACTTTTAGTGCTTATTACAGACGTGAAAAAGACTTACACTTCAATAATGTAAACAGAATCAACAATGAATAATGTTTTTCTATGACAGAAAGAACAATAATATGATTATGAATCAGGAAAACACGAAAGAGAAAAGTATACTACTACTATTAAGATATGATCTCGCTATATGATCTATCTTTTTTTCTCTTTTTTCATATGAGCTTTCGTTTAAAACTGTAGTATAGTCATTGTTAAATTTATATTCAAAAGAAAAGAAAAATAGAAAATCACACTAGATTGAAAATAGAACTTAGAAATAGTTAAAAAAATAAATTTTGAAGATGGTGGTTAAAAGGGCATAATTTTATAACGGTTGAGAATTAAAATAGGGAAGAATTCGATGCAATATTTTTCTAGATGCCTGCCTAATTTGTTTATTATTATTATTATAGTAGTATACTCTCTATAGACTACACCTCTCTCCATCAATTTTTATTCCAGAATAATATTAGTTTTTTGGAAGTTTCAGATAATATTTAATTTGCCAAATAACTTTTATTATTATCGTATTTCTTAGCTTCCTTTGAAACTCGGAAATAACTAAGGGTAATAAGAAAGCTACAAAAAACCGACTAATTACATCTGAGACAAAAGACTTGGGCTGAACAAAACCAAGAACGAAGCGAGAGATGAGTTTCACGACACCCCCACTTTCTATACACTGAAACACACTTGCAAAGAACAAAAACAAAAAAACTAACCAGAAGTCTCTCTGGGAGGGGCAGGCACTCCTTCGCCTGAGCTCACACTCTCACCACCACCATCTCCTCCGTCACCTGAACTCTGTTGTTGCAGACCAATAGGTGCAAACAAGCTCACACCACTCACGTCCCGGTTCCCACTGTATAGACCTCTGCTTCCATGGTGGTTCAACGGAGCAGCGGTTGTTGCATTGGCTCCGTTTATGAGCAATCGTAGTGTTTCTCTTGCGCCTTTCTCGACCAGAGAATCATTCTCCGCGGGGAGCGGAGAGATGCCCGTGGGTATCATCCCGGTCGGTCCTGCACTTACCAGATAGCCTTGACCCGAAGAGCAGATATCGATAACCGGAATATGAACAATAGGGTCGCACATTATAGGAATCATCATCTGCTGGGATGATGATGCTGAGCCCGGAATGGGTATATGGTGGACTAAAGGTAAGGGAGGGATGTCCGAGAGATCAAGCGGTGATGACGGGATCAAAAACCCATCTGATCCTGATGCTGGTAATAAGGAGGAAAGGGGCGGAAGTGAAGGTAGCTCGATGGATAGTGGTGGGAACTGATAAGAAGCAGATGGTGCGTGAAGCGATGATGTGGTTGGAGGGCACCAGCAGTAATAAGGAGAAAAGACTGGTGGACCCATCTTCAAAGGAAATTGGGGTGGTCCGGTCATTGTACTTGGTGTTAACTCTGCTGCTTCGAAAGCAATGAATTGACTGCTTCCGTTATTATCCTCAGCGGCTTCTTCACCTTCTCCTTCTGACTGGATAGAACCCTCTACATTGGTGGGGGTGGAAGTAATGGGTAAATTATCAAAGATTGAGAAATGGCCTTCACTGCGTCGTTTTGATTTATCTCTAGAGGAGATTCGTAGCAAAGAATTTCTCAGTGTGTTTTCTTTGAAGGAGCTTGATCTAGGGCTGAGGCTTCCTTGGGCCTTTGTCATTTGAGTCCCAATGTGGCGTGCTCTAAGAGATTTCGATGATGCACTTGAGGAGGAAGAATCAGCTGTTTCAGAAGAGCCAGAAGACGATAATGAATCAGGAGTTGGGACCGGACAACCTTTGATGTTGGGTACTACTGAACCCATAAGATACAAACGGAGATGAGAAGCAACAGAGCCAAGACGGGATTCTTCAATTCCAGTTAGTTCCGAGACTGATGGCTTCTTTTTGATCAAGTCTTTCATCTACACAGGGAAAAAACAAACAGATAATGAGAAAATCTAGATGCAAAGACAAGGATTCTAAAACAAGATCATCATCTCTGTCTCACAAACCTTCCTACGCAATTCAGTTCCCAGAAGTTTTGACTTCTCTGAGCACCAATAGTAAAAAGCATTGCCATCTGCAATCCTTATAACAAAAGATCTACCAGAGCTGTCCGCATTTATCTCCTCAATTGACACCGCAGAGCATTGAGATTTGCTGGTATATGTAAAGAGTTGTTCTGAATGACCATTGTCTCCGATAAATGAAAGTCGCAAGTCGGATGTTGGCAAGACCATAAGGCTCAAGTTACCCCTGACCAATGAGAGATACAATGTCAGCAAATTAGTCAGAAATCCTCTAATATAAAAATCAAACGCACTAACAAATAAAAACTAGATGTTAAAAACCAGACAATGAAGTTGGATCAAGTCCAGGAGCTTTTTAAATGCTCTCGCAACATTTGCAAGTTGTCCCTAATTCAAACTACACGAAAAGAATCTATTAACATACACATGCAATTGCTTACAGAACAGCTGTGCTATTATTAGTTATTAACAAAATATAGAGTACAGCCTGAATAAAAATTATTTCCACCCCATGCTTCTCTCGTGAGCAGAAATGTACAACAAATTGACATTTGTATGACTGTACCTAGCCTAACTGAAACTACATCATTCATAAGTCAGCATAGGGACCTCAATCACCAAAAACATTGTTTCCTCGAGTGCAACTTGAACCCAAAAAAAGAAAAGAAAATGATTATCTAATAGCTTCCCGAAACGAACTTTACATAGACCCAGTGTTATATTTTTGAACAGAATGGTACCAGCAGTACACACAAAAGACCTTTTAAACCAGATAAGTAGTAACGATAAGAAAAAACAGAGAATCAAATCAAACAAAAAGCTAAAATTAAAAAAAACAGCAATTCAATGAAAGCCACAGCAAGATAATATAAAGTGGTTCAGAAGGGTATATAGTCAGTATGTTATGACAAACACAGAGAATATTAAAGCCCTATGTGACTAGAAAATCAAGAACATACTATACAGCATTGGAGATGAAACTACCTTTACTTCATCATCTACCAGAGATCATAACAGATTACGCCCACATTACCTACAATAAAAGATACATTTTATTTGGAAGCATGAACAGTATCACCATACGACTAACTGAGTTTCCTATGATTTCTAAAGGCCTTAAATTAAACCAAAGTAAGTCATGAATAGATCTGATTACTGAAAGTTAGATATACATTGATACAAACATAACTAACCAAATGAACAGAGACTATGTAATCACACTAACCTCCAAAGTGTTAGCACATATTAGAACTGCAAAAGGTCAGTAAAACAGAGATTCAACATTTAATATGGAAGCAGGCATAGTATTTGATAAACGTACTTGAACCATGGGAGCAGACATGGATAAACTGTGCGAGAGAGTATCAATAACAATAAAGCATGAATTGTATGTGTGCACACAAAAATCAGCATGTTCAACTTCCTTCAAATCATCAGATGAAATCAAAATCAAGATTGATTTAACTAATCAGCCTGAAAGTGAGCATTCTTTAACAAAATGGCGCAATCAATGGCAAATTGCACACAAAACCAATAATCAACCTTCCCTTATATGCTATGCAACAGCTCTAACATAAGACCCATCTTCAAAGCCAACAAAACCTAACTTAGAGAACTCTAGAGTCTAGAGAGCCGGAATTAACAGACAACCATGTTCACATATCTCTAAGAAAACAAAGAACCAACAAAGAAACTAGCATTTAACATGATTGTAACATAGAGAGGAGTCATGAAACATCGGTCTCTCGTTGATTACCTTATGGGAGTGGGGCGCATTAGAGTCCCTTCCTTCTTAATCTTCCCGACGCGAATAGAAACCAGAGGTATGCAAAAACATCTAGCCAGCATACCAATTTCAGCCGGCTCGAAGTGCTATTCAAATAAACAAGAAATCAGATTACCTCATCCAAAAATGATAAGCAAAAATCATCATATTCAGAAACTGAAGAACAAGTAACAATTAAAACCTGGCTAAGATGCGCAAGCAATCGATCTTCAGCCATCCCGTTAAAAACGTTCATCTTCAACAACGGCTTCAATCTCTCGTCACCTCGACAAGCTCCCATAACTTGCATATCCAAAGCTTGCAACCAGCGTAAAACCCTATCCTCCCCAACCAAAAAGTCTCCTCTGGTTTCTTCAGTCAACGGATCTGAAACTCTACTCTCGATCCTCGTCGATTCATTATCTCCTTCAAATCCATTAGATCGAGATTCAATGTAACTCGACGAAAAATTATCGCCGTCATTTGGCTGATCATCACGGTGACGATGATCGTCTCCGGAATCTCGTTTCCTAGAATCGGCCATATCAAATATCCGATCGGTAAACTTATACAGAGAAACCAAAAACTTCGATTCCAGAAATTGCAAACAAAAAAAAAAAATTCGTCAAGAACCCTACAGAGCGATGAATGCTTTCAAAGAATCAAATCCAGAGATTCTTCGATGCAATTGAGAGAGATAGGGTTTTTTTTTGGATTATGTTAATGGAGTTGTAGAGAGAGAATAAATATCTTATTATAGGGAAAGAATTGAAACAAGTGCCTTTTATTTTGATTCCCTTCGCGTCGTAGCGGAAGATGGAAAGATAAGAAAACCAAAACAGCACAGCGTCTATATATTTATATATGTGAATTGTATTGGCGGATTCGAACAATTTAATTAAATGTAGTTTATTCGATTATATTTGAGATCCGGGGCTCGTTTGATTGAGCACGCACACGAATTTACGTTGTAAGCCCGAATGCTGGGTCCTACAAGATTAGGGATGGGTCCCTAAAAAAAAACCGACTTCGAGCTGGTGCCACGTCAGCTTTAAATGGGCCCTTGCGAGTGATGGGCCAGTTATTTTCTTTTAATTACAAACCTATATTTTTGTTTTTCCTTAGAAGGTAAGTTCGTATTTGTGGCCAATGTAATGGATAAAATATGTATGGATTATAGGATGCGAGTATATTTTAAAATTCCTCTCCGTTATGTATAGTACGAGAGAGTTCTTTTTTTTTTTCAAAATTATGAAAATTTATGTAATAACTTTCATATTGTATACTATTGTAAATATTTTTATTTTTTTAATTATGACCTTCGAAGCTGGAAAAAATATTATGCTATCTTTTATTTAATTTTTAAAAAATACTCCACATTATTTTGAGGTAGATATTTGAGTTTTGGATGCTCAAAATTCCATATCCGAATTTGGATTGTCATATCTTGCATCAATTAATTAGAGACCCATCACTTGTTGAGCTATGGAGTTTTTTAATTGAGACAATTGGAGAATTTTCTAATTGAAAAGTATTGAAAAAAGGTACACTCCAACCAGATACAATCAACAACTGAACTTTTTCCCAAACAATACGAGAAAGAAAAAGCTGCCTAGAAAGAGCCTAGACTCATCCAAGCCACTCATATGTTGGTGTTTTATCATCAATATCATACAAATTTACAAATCAAATCATCCACAATTCGTGTAGCATTTGACTTGTATCTTATGTATGGACTAGTACAAATACCTAAATGACAAAAGCATATACTCACTGTGAGCCATTTGCTTACTAATTGAGATAAGCTTTTATTATTGTCCAATGGTATCATAAAATCTCAGATTAATTCAAAAATTTGTCTATAAGAAATACCTGAATACTCTTATGGAGAATATTAGTTTCATCTCTAAACAAAGTCACCATCGATTTAGTTTTCTAATACGAACACTGGGAGTTTTAAGAACATATATTTCTCCAAGAGATGATCATTTCTTCTTCTTTGGTTCTTCTTCTGCATAGTTGTTGATTAGTGCTGACACGTCTTTCCAGAATAAACCTTCAACCAGAACTCCATCTTTCGTGAACCTGAATACACACACAAAAACCATGTAATGAGGCTCGAGTTTATGATGCGCAGATATGGCGTGAGAAACTGAAAGAAAATGCAGAGAGAGATGGAGACCATTGGGTGACACTTTTGGTTAACTGAACTGACTTCCCAGCTGAGATTGATTTTGGATCAGCACTGTCGATGGTGAGAGTGTACTGATCAGAGAATCTGGGCAACTTTGAAGATACAACCAAGCCAGTGCTGGTGAATGATCCCTGCGTATAAACCACCAGATTTTAAGATTTGAAGAGGAGCAGCAAATGATGAGCTAAACAAAACGTGTTTGAACCGTAGCAAAACAAATGGAAGTGTGCATATATATATTAACCAGAGACCTTTAGGATCCTTATCTGTTTTGACATAACAAAATGAAGCAACCCTACTAACCAAGATATTGTATCAATTTAAACACAGTTTCAGCGAGACAAAATGTCAGAGCTCTTTTTGTTGCATATTCTAGACCTAACCAAATGAGTACAAAATGAAATGTTTGGAAATATCTCATCCTCTCAGATACTAACAAAATGAGAGGAGGAATTTCTTCACGCTGGTGAGAATGAGAAAGCAATCCACCCAAATTACATTCCAGAAACAAGACACAAGACAGCACCGATTGCAAACACCAAAAGATACAAAAAAAAAAAAAAAAACTTATGTTAAACTATTTTTCAAAATCTCATTTTCAAGACTTTAACTAATTGAACAATATATTGAAAGGAAAATGTAGATCTTCCTAGAGCTCAAATGCAACCCAAAAAGAAAAAAAAAAAGATGCCTCAAGATATGCAATGCAAACTTTACATAACATGTCAGGCTAGCAGAAGCACAATACTAATTTCTTACAAAACAGAAGGAATGCAAAAGTTTGACACCAGAATTCAAAATATAGTTCCAGTTAAAAATAAGTGAACATGGAAATATGTACATTATGCACCTAAATCACAGAACTACAGTTGTTGCATCATAGACAAAACTAGAATGTAGCCCAAACCACGAAACTTATCAATGAAATATCATTTCTCAACAGTCAGAGGAACAAACCTCAGGAGGATAGGTGAACAAAATCGCATTTTTCTCCTTAGTGTACAGAATCAGCTGCAACACCGCATTCAACACTACATACGTACCATAGTCAAGGACCAAACATCTTATTCAAAATTATCCAAATACAAGACATGCATAGAGCAGTTTTTATGGTAATACTTTAGATACCAATGAGGTTTTTCAAAATCTAAAGCTAAGCACAAAGAAGCCAAGCCACATAACAGTCATCTAAAAGCAATAAAAGTCTCAAATCCCGAAATTGCAATCGTCTTAATTTCATCCTAGCCACTAGAAACCGTAAGGAGAAACCAAATCAGAATCAAGCAGAAAGCATCAAGCGAATTCAAGAAAAAGGATATAAAGCGATGCATCCAATCAAAAAGTCCCTGTTCTCAGGGAATTTCTTGTTGTAGAACTGAGCAACAAGAGCAACAACGATGATAATCGTTCCTAAGATCAATTTGAGGTTGCTTAACCTCACATCCTCCTTGTACCCACGGCTCGTAACGATCTACGCAATCAAAAGGACAAAAAGGAAGATCATAAATTCACAGATCAGAGAAATACGAAGAAATCAAACGAAAAATCTTAGAAAATCCCTACATCGGAGACGGATTCGTCGAGGATGTGCTTGATCGAGTGGTGGTCCAATAGATTGGCCTTCTTAACGTTCTTGTTTGTCGTTTCTGTCTTCTTCTCTTCCATGGCGGATAGATCGGATCCAAACAATACCAGATCTCTAGGCTTCTGCGAAAGTCGAACGCAGAGAGTGGGAATTTCACGAGCGCAGAGACTAGGAGAGACTGATGTTTTTGGTTCGAGGAGGAAGAAGACGATATATTGGATGGAGCTAGAAGACGTTTCAGTCAAGAGTGGCTTATTACGATGTCGTTTCATATATGAGATATAATGGGCCTTCTTCTGGGCTTCGCAAGGATCACACTCATATTTGCGTATTTGATTTTTTTCTTTTTTATATATAGTCAAGTCAACTATAAATAGATTTTTTACCAACTAATTAAACCTTTGATCATATATTTGACTACTTTTAACTTAAATGCTGCATATTTCTTTATATTGGGACCCATATATGTCGATTAACTTTTATTATTTTGTTGAAAGATCACCAAACAATAAAATACAACAAATTTGCCAAATTTTATTGAGATTTCATACTAAGAAACTAAAGGTATAAAACCGTCCAATCCAGTAATCTTGTAGAAAATACAATAATCAATTGCAATCATTATGGAAATGCACGACAATCCCAATAGTGTGATAATTAATCAAGTAACTATTGGAAATTTAATCTAATTTTTTTTTTTCAATCTTATATCTAAATGCTAGTTGGATAGCGTTTATTCAAGAAGGCTTGGACTTGACTTTGCTAGAGGTCGCGTTTGAGAGCAACAACTTAGCTCCCTTCACAAGCTCTTCCTTAATCATGAACAGAACCGCAGCCGCTAAAACGCTTTGCACAATCTTTGTGCTCATCCCTTTGTAAAACCCGTAAAGCCCTTCGTATCGAATCATTTTCAGAATCGCGTCTAACGTTCCTGTAATTCAAAACCAACACAATAACTCTTAGATTTCTTTAATTTAGAAATGAGCTTTTTCGCCACGTCATGATCTTATTATTACAAGAGGGAAAACCTTTGTATTGGTGTCTTTTGTCCCCTGTCGTGACCTGTTTGGCTTGAAGTCGCGACTTTACAACCAAGAGAGGATAAGTTGTGACTGTAGCTCCGAGTTTAGCCACAGCTCCAAGAAGAAATGTCTATGGACAATAGAAAGAACAATCATGGGAAGTTGGAGAGCAAGTAGACATCTTATTCAAAAGAAACATATGCAAAATGCTAGAGTATGAACCTCCAAAGCGGTAACGCTGTTGCTACCCTTCAAGGCACGCTTTTTCTTCAGCTTGGTTAACATTGTTTCATACAACATAAATTGCATTGACGGATTACTTACCTGTGGGTTAAAAAAAACACATCTAACTATAAAAATGCACCTAGACAAATAACATAAGAGAAGCTTCAAAA
The DNA here is from genome assembly GCA_026770425.1 of Boechera divaricarpa. NCBI lineage: Eukaryota > Viridiplantae > Streptophyta > Magnoliopsida > Brassicales > Brassicaceae > Boechera > Boechera divaricarpa. The sequence goes on from CM049186.1 coordinate 19,079,281, forward strand.
TCATAAGCTCACGTACCATAATCAATGTTGGAATTACACCTTTCCAGAAGCCAGTCACTCCAGCTTCATCATAAACCTCTTGAATCTGAGACATTATTCAACATATATCACAGAAACTGTCTTAATTGAGAGGTTTATAGAGTTTCAAATAAGTTTCAATCTTATATTGCAATCAGCTGAAGCCTGATTTGACTCATAATAAAAGCCACGGGAAGCTGCCTCATATGGTCATACCGTATTAAAGGTTCCATATGGGCGCGGCTCAACTGCAACCTGAGCTTCTGCATCTGAAGAAGGTGACTTGGAGGCAGTTGTCTGATCTTTTGTCATTTTTCTGTGGGTCTGCATTGTATACAAGTATTCAAGAAGAATCAGAAGGAGGAATATGAGTGAGGACAAGAAAACTCATAGATTCATGATTAAATGCAAAACTAAAACCACCACGGACCAAAGAAAATTGTACTTAAAATACAAAGAAATTGACTGGACAGCCTAAAGAAGCACTTTACGGTGGTGTATATGAAGCCATTTATACCTGCATGCGCGTAACAATCACCCAAATTGGATTCGTCATAAGAACATTAACCGATCTGCACAGAGAAAGAGTGTCATACTTCACATGAGACAGCGGGAGCAATAGAAAATATGTTTCCCTAATGAACTAGGCATGCCACCAAAGTTTACAATCAAAGAACAAAACAGTTATGACTGTAGGACCTGACAGTAAAAGTTAGACCATCCAGCTAGAAGATCCATTAAAAAAAAGCAACACTATAAGAGCATAAGATGATAGCACTAGCAATGTGACCGTCGCGAGCCTTCACTCACAGCCTACACTCCAGACAGCCAATGTGAAGATTGTGAGAAATAACTGAAGCACCTAAGAACTATTTTGAATCAAAACTAATAAAATTAATTCTGTATTGCAAGGCTAACTAATGGTAATCCGCATCGCAACAGACCAAAAACTAGCATATACAAAAATTGCATAAAAGAATTGCTGTTTTACCCAGCAAAGGCAGCCACTAAAAGTGAAGAGAACATCCCAACTGTTCCGTCACCCAACCCTTTCTTCCTTCGAGCAAGAGCTGCAGCTTCAGCTTGATTCCGAAACACTTGGTAGAAGTAGTAGTACACACCCTGTCTCATTCAAAACGAGTAAGTAAAGAACTCAAAAGGCTTACAGAAGATGATCTTGCCCCCCAAAAAAACAAAAAAACATTCCTACATTCTAAACTTCAAACCACAAAAATGGTTAAAAATACAGATCCTCCAGATAACAAGTGAGAGGATTTTACCTGTGACGCGGCCGTTCCAGCGAGAGACGGCGCCAATCCACCATATAATCGCTCCCATCCCTCTTGTTTGACAACCTTCAATACAAATCAAAGCAATTCAAAAAACATGTCATACAAAAGTAAGACAACAACGATTCCACTTTACGTTTTACTCTAAGACTCATAAACAATCGCAAAACTCATAATTGAATCTCTGATCCTGAGATTGAGAGTGAAAAACAAAACCTGACACATGTGTTCGATAGTTCCAAGTTTCCTCTTCTCCCTCTTCAGATCCCGCTCCGTTTGTTGGCGCGTATTTACCTAATTCAAAGATTACAAACAGATACAATCGTTTTAAACAAGAAGAATGAAGAACTAGGGAAAAAATCGGGTGGCGAAAGAATCGTACAGTTTGAAGAGGATAAGTGAGGAGCTGAGCAATGATCCCTCCACCAGCACCAGCCAATCCATTGATCAAAGCGTCCGACATGATTCCTCTATTCCACACAGCAAATTATGAGCAAAAACAGGAAAAAAAAAAAAAAATCGAAATCGCTATTCCTAATGTCATGGACGAAGAGATCCAGAATTACCTCCAGTTTCAAATATAGGATAAGGATTGAAATCTTCGCATACACTTCCGACGAACGGAGAGAATCACAGAAGCTTAAGAGGCTGGTGTTAATGGCGTCTTTAGGTGAAGCTTCTTCTCCATCCCCCAAAGGACTACTTTTCTCTCTTTTCAGAGATGTTCATTCGAAGAAAGACACACAAGTTGACGTTCAGGAGTGTTTAAGGATAGTAATTGACTGATATACCCCTATTGCTTGAGTGTTATTACGTAGCCGTACCCTCTCAACGTCGTTTACTCGTTTAGCTGGATAAGCTCTTTTTCTTGAATTGCGTGTTTGGTCCATTATTTTGATGTAGGAGAAAAGGTTTTGCATATGATGATATCATTCGATTAATATTTGCTTCCGTGGTTGGTTTAAACTTTTAAAAGTTTGGCTGCATATGGTGGTATGAGTCGGTTTACATAGTATGCTTTTTTACCAGAATATGTAGTCTAGTATTTGTATAGTTTATACTATTCATTTGCTTCGAGTTATCTTCTTTGTTTTTTTAGTAGAGTGTTTGGATTCGAAAGCTTTCAATCTCTCACATTCTCTTTATCGATTGCAGAATATTAAAAAAAATTACAAAAGATTTGGCAATTTTCGATTACAAAGATGAGAGACTCTTTCTATTTCCTCTTATCTATGTAACAAGTCTTTAGCTCAGCAACGAAGAAAGTGATTTCTTCTTATACCATATTGAGCTTTCTCTCTTACTTTTCCAGGTTAGGGCAAGCTCCCTGCACAGGCTCAGAGCCCATCTCTAACTCTTGGGCCAGAATCCAAAAGAGAGAAATATCTCTTGACAGTTGAGATATAGTTAAGTTTGATGTAATCATATTATTTTTTAACTGAGTTTATTAATTAATTAGATTACCATAAAATCTCACAATTAAAATGTGTATATGTATCTTTAATATTCCAGATAGATGTTGGGTTATAGCATTCTATGGTTTTTAATCTAATAGCATGCTTACACATCATTTCATTTTAAAAAAATTTAAGTTTAAGTGCATACTTCCACATCATTTATTTTGAAACAGATATGAAAATTAAAAAATATATATATAATCATTATTTTCAAATTCTTAAATATTGTTAATCTTCTTATAAAGAGATGTCATGATAAGTTTTGGTTAAGTAATACTCAAAATAGCAAACTAATCACATCATCAATAAGAAGAGGTTTCATATATTTTGTAATCTAAGTATGGCTTATACTTTTAATATTATTATGAAAGCAGTTTAGCCTCTCTTTTTTTGTTTTTGCTCTACCACAATAAATTCAAACTTCCTTGTATATTTCTTTTGTGTAGAGAAAAATTAAGAAACAAAAATATGGACTTATTTGTAATGGTAGTAGGAGCATCAGGAATTGGCGACGGTGGTGAAAAGAAATACAACTACAAGGTGAGAGCTTGGACAAACGAAGATGATCCACGACAAACAAAGATTGTGACAAGTAACGCAGATCCTGAGTTCCGTGAGGTTTTGCATCTTCCTCAACACAAGGCTGCATCGTTTCTCAATTTGGAGTTGTTCAGTGTAAATTCAACAGACACAGACCGATTTTTTATTGGGAGAGCAAATACAGCATTGCCCATGAAGACAAATGCTAATGTGTACCGTAAGATCAAACTTGAGAATTTAGGCACCAGTGGAAATATCGTAACTGTAGGTCATCTTGAAGTGTATCTTGGCCTCGAGACTGGTTAAACACCTTAAGGCAATTTGATGACGAATCTGATGTTGCTTTTATATGCTTTATTAATATATACGGACATAAGATTAAATTAATAAAGGATACATATTTATGCGGGACATTTGTATTTGCTTTTGTAATTATTTTGGTGTTTATGTTTTTTCTCTGTTTCAGTTACAACTTAATGATGTAGCTTCTATTCCATGTTTTGATGAATGCAGCAGTTTGTGTTTTTATGTTAATATTTTGTCAAATCAAATGGAAAACTTTTAAACGCAAGAGTGTAATGTAGCAAATGTAAACATTTGTTTAGGAGTCAAAGTTACAATAATATTACATCGTTAAGTTGTCAAGAAAAGAAAAGAAAAAACAGAGACAAACCGTTAACATTATTATTTCATAAACTCCGTTAATTTTTAGTCACGTATCGCATAAATTCGCCGTCAGATTCAATACCAGCCATAGTGTCCGGCGATAAAACCACCTCCAAATCAACAGTGCCGTTTCCTTCCCTCCCCGGAAACGCCGAAATCTTGCCGTCGAACTTATTCGAGCGTCCGCTTCTAACCGCCACGGGTCTTCCCCACCCGAAATCGTTATCATACATAGGAAACCTCGGGGAGCTCCCCATAGTAACTGAAGCTCCATCAAAATTCCCAAGAGGAAAACACCTAGGATTCGCTTCCCAATCCGTCACAACACTTCGAATCCTCCCATCTTGATGAGCCGCCACGCTCTGGTTAAGCTGATCGGCGCACCATTTAAGATCACGAGACAAAACCTCTCCCGCCGTCGCAAACGTCGGAACGCTCTGAATCGCGTTTCCGAAATACTCTGGATTCAGCTTAGGACTCAAACGGTGACGACAATTCACAGCCATCCGAAACGTAGTCGTTTTTGAACTCGGAAGCTTCCTCGCACGAGTGATCGCACGCCATAGCAAAGCGCATAGAGATTGAAACGACGAGATCTCAACCGTAACGGTTTTCGAAACGGCGTCGTTTCTACCGAACAAACTCTCCAACATTTCCGTTAATTTACCGTTATCTTTCCCGTTAAGTTTATCGTTGCTTTGCTTCCCTAACAACTCAACGCCGTCTACTTCGCCATTATCAACCGTCAACCATTTCTTCTTGTTCACCACAGCTTTAAGCTCCTGAATCGATTCTTTGCTGAAACTAAAAATCCGTTCACGTAACGGCTCGTTCTCGTTAAACGTCACCTTAGGACCACCTTGAGGGACTTGGAGCACAGCCGGTGAGATTAGCACAGACTCCCGCGTAAAATCAGGCTTACGTGTCACATTCTTAACACCTCTAGACACCTCCGCGAAGGTGTTAATGAAATTCCACAGCGACGTACCGTCAGTCACGGCGTGGTTAACGGAGCATCCGATGAAAACGCCGTCAATCAATTCCGTCACTTGAACGGCGAGGATTGGTCTGTTATGTCCCTCGTAGCTCACAGCTCTGTCGTAGGAGAAAAACTCTTTGACCACATCGGGAACGTCGATTCCGGCGATGATAACGTCGCTAACGTGGACGGATTTTGCTTCGGCGAAAACGAAATCGGAGCCGGCGTCATTGCAGGTGAGGAAAACGTGGCCGGAGGAGGAGGTTGAGAGACGTCCGGCGAGAGGAGGGAAGTGAGAGAGAGTGAGGGAGAGAGAGTGTTTGAGATGAGCGAGAAGCGCGTGGGTAGGAAGGTGAGGACGCGTGAAGAGACAACCTTTCTGAATGTAGTGGCAAGAGAGCATAGGGAGATCGGAGACGGAGAGCTTGAGGTCAACGAGCGTTGACTTTTGGTTTGGGAAGACTCTGCTTCTTGAGATTATCGTTACAGAGTTCTCTAAAGAAGGCATTTTTTTTTTCTTTTTTGGGCTCTCTGTTTTGATAGCTCTCACCGTTTTGTACTTATGTGTGATGATGAGAGTGTGATGAGTTTGATGAGGTATTTATAGTGGAGGATGAGAGAAGAGAAGAGGTTCATGAATCAGATGATATTGATGATGTGACATTACTTGTCTTATTTATCTTTTTTAATTTTTTATTTTTTTGCCTATTAAAATAGAGAGACTTTGCTCAACTTGTGTCCTGTACTTTGGAAAAGTGTTTTCCTTATTTGTGAATTTTTGTCTAGTAATTTGATCTTTTGTTTTGTTTTGTTTGTGTAAAAGGGTGTTATAAGTTGTAACACATGAAACAAATGGCAGTGTAGGGTGAATTAGAGTGAATACACACACTTTGTAAAACATTTAAAGAGTAAAAACAAAAATTTGAATGGTGTAGATAAGATTATGGACCATCATTCAATTCATTGGTTATAGGTTTCACTCGATTTTCTTCAATTTATAATGATCACCACTAGTTTTTAAGTAATAATAAATTTGAATGACAACTCAGTTAGATCAAATTTATTAATAATTTCTTAAGATATATCAATATGTTATAAAATCCACTAAATTCTAATGATATGGGAAATTTCTTATAATATTGAATTTTAAAACAAAAACACTCTAAAATATTTATGAAATAGAAGTAATAATATCTCTAAAAAATATATCGAAGTTTAAAATGTGACGTGTCTCTCTCTCTTTTTAGACTCTCTGATGTGAGTTGAAATGTCCTTAGACCAATGAACACGAATATTTTATAGTCTTTTATATAGCACTGCAATACAAACCAGAAAAAATAAATATATATATTAAAAAGTGAAAAGAACCAAAAAAACTCTGAAGTCGTGACGAAACAACCAAAGGACAGTATATTGAAAACAATCAAAGAATCAAAATCATAAATTTGTTGGAAAATCAAAAAATAAAATATTAAGCTAAATTTTCTTTATATGTTATAGAAGATAAACCTGCATTATATAGTCTGCAATATATTAACATTTAACACTCTGTCTTACTCTCTGACTTTGCTGCCAACATTTAGAACTATATTGTTTAATGTTAATGTTTCATGAACGTGCTTTAAAAATTGCGGTAAAAAGTTAAAACACTACTTTCAAGAGAGGTCTCAATAATCCAATGAATAAAAGGATTTGTAGAAGTGACGAGAAACGTTTTTGGAAAGGATATCTATAGACTATAGTCATAGCGAGTTGTTATTATTATTCGGTTAATGTATTGCTTCATATCAAAGAGAATATCTGAAGAAAGAAGTTTGCATTGAAGTGCACAAATAATTGATATGAAATCCCCAAGTTTATTGCAGACTCTCGAGAGTCGAGACTAGTGAATCCACGTGGTGTGCACACACAGAGTTTCATTTCTTACATGGCATACATGCACAGGTCAGTGTGTGAGACGAATAGCAAACCAAAGTGTATGGTCGGATCAACATGTAACGGACGAGCATATTTAGACTAAACTGCGTCATTGACGATTGTTTTGTGTATTATTGTAAAAGACAACGAAATAACGTGTTCTACATTTATAAAACGTTACGTTCGTGGCCGGTTACAAAAAATCGGTATGTGGTGGAAATTAAAACCCTTCTACGAAAGGAAAACCATAATAAAGCAGCAATTTAATGTAAGTTTGTTTTTAGATCAAGTGTACGTCGCTGTTGACCTTCAAAGAAAGTTGCGTTTTAAAAGCTTGGATTCGAATTTTGTTTGGAATTGGCTTCAGTTACATTGATATATGATTCTTCGGTTAACCAAATATACAAAAAATTGTTTTTTTGGTCATATGCATGTATTTCTGGAAACGTAATAAACTATTTGTGGTGTTTTACGATATTGTGATGTTTCTGTTCTGGTATACTTTATACTACTATATACTTTTATAATATACAAACTTTAATTAGATATTTCTAAAATCAAATCTAAGTATTTTTAATCAATGAATTTGCATTTAAGGTATTGAGTTTATGACTATTAAATAAGATGATAAAATATTATATATATAGCGACATTTGATATTCATACCACTAACAAAATCTGGTTTGTTGTATTTGAGGTAAGAGTAAGATAGAAATTGCATAAATCTTTGACCGTATGAGAGCTGAGATTCTCAAATCCAAAAGATTTTATCTGTAGCAAGATTAAAAAAAAAAAACTTCAAAAACTACGTCCTTCGACTTCCGAGAGATTTGCATAGGGTATGTGAACAAAAGAAGACTTGTAATGCACTTTTGTAGCATTTGTCGTAGGGACATTAGTTACATTAGTACGTTTTTTTAACATTAATTTGAAAAGAGGTATTTTTATATAAAAATTAAAGAGGTTTAATTTTAAGGTCAAATATAATGTATTTTTTTTTCCTTTTTCAAAATAGTAAAAACGTCATTACTTCTTACTTTTTTGAATTTGTCATTAAACTTTTCAATTTCTAAACAAAAACCTAAATCTTCAATTATTTTCAGTTTATTTACTTTTTTCACCATTTAAAGTTAAAAATAAATATCAAATTAATTATACTAAATTAATTTCAAGATATAAAAGATTATAATATTTATTTTACGACATATAATATATTTTCCTATAATTTAGAATTTTTTCTCTTTATTTTAATAAAAATAATAATGTGATGTTATTATTAAACTATTTTAGAATATTATAACAATTTGTATATATATATTTTTTGTCAACTAGTTTAGTGGTTATAATAATTCTTTAACACTGTAGGAAGCATGATTCGAACCCCGAACCTGCAACTTAATGTGATGAGTTTTCAGAGGCGGTCACTATTGTGTCACTTGACTCCCACACAATTTGCATATTATGCGGCAAAAAATGAAAGTTAAATAATTAAGATAGTTTAAAACGTTAGCACCTCCTTTTATCAAAGCAGTTTAAAAAGATATTGGGATCATCGTCTTTTTTATTTTTAGTAAAATCTCTTCCAAATCGCTGCTTGCGCTACTTTCGATCTGCGAATCTTTAAACCACTAAAAACGAAGAATACTACGTTAAACATTTGTTTAAATATCATAACTCCAAAATTCTCTTAAATATTTGCGTCTAAAAACTTTTTATCTTCACAAAATAGAATGAAAGAAAAACATAAGTCATAGTTTAAAAAAGAGAACAATTAAATAATTAAGACAGTTTAATACGTCAACGCCTTCTTTTGTCGAAATAGTAAAGTTAGCGAAAATACAGTTATGTCAGCACCGTCTTTACTTTTAGTAAAAACTCTTCCAAATTGCTACTTTCGATTTGCGAATCCCTAAACCATTTAAGACAAATAAAAAACTACGTTCAATATATGTTTAGATTTGATAACTCCAAAATCCTCTTTAATATTTGCGTTTAAAAGCTTTTTTACCTTTACAAAATAGAATAGAAGAAAGAATATTAGTGATGGTTCTAAAAAGGAGAGCAATATCAAGGGGATACCGAATATGTTACTGGTAGAACGATGAAACAAATAATAACAAATGAAAATATATTTTTTAATATAAAATTTGTATCCAATAATATATATAAAAGAAGTGGTAGTGGATAAACAAGAAAAATGAAAGAAACTATAAAAATGAATTCTTCCAAAGTCTCATATCAATTTGCATTCAACCGGAGACTGCATAGTATAAGCAGATGCTGCAAAGTAGAAGTAGAGGCTGCACAATACAAGTAGAGGTTGCTTCTACAAGGAGACTCACATGTTATCTCTGTAACATACTAAATTCCTAATGTCAAGGCAGATCTTGCGGATAGTATGCTACTTTAACATGCTAATGTCAATACAGAGTCTGCCAACTATACCAGTATATAAGGATATCACTAGTATTTAGAAAAAAATTTACCCTTTATACAATTTTCCCTACCAATGTACCTTTCTCCAAATTATTATTCAAAAACTTATTATTTTAACCAATTTCTTTTTTGTCTTATATGATTTGATACAAACAATAAAAAATAAGATTAAGCATCATTCAAGTCATTTAATTAACGAAAATTGAGATTAATTAGCAAGTGTGTTTAATTTAATTAAAACACTTTAAATCACTCTGCTAATGGGTTGTCATTCCTAAAATCCCGATAAAAGTCGGCGTGAAGAATCTCATATTCAGCTTATACACTCTAGTACCAACTGCTTTGGCCACTGTCACAACACTTCAAGTCTTCAAGTGTCTTTATTTTATTAACTAAATTAATGTAAAAGTTACAAAATCCTAATCATAGCTTATGTTTGATCTAACTTTGACATAAAGTGTCGGTTTCGGCAATTATTACACGAAGATTCTCGTTAACCGTCATTTTCGGTTTTGTCGGCGTCCTGAGTTTTTTATTATTTACAAACTGCTACTTGAAGTGATCTGGTACGATGTAGAAAACAAAAGTTGAAGCACTACGCTTCTCTCTGACCGTTAGATTGGAACTCGGCTGTTTACTAATTTTCATCGGACGGAGTCTTTACGTTACTTGAGTTTGGTGAGTTGGGATTGTCACATGATAAACATTACTAGTACATAACTGTTTTGACTCGGAACGTTCTTGACGATTATTGACGCCCCATTTTATTTTATTTGTGACATTTATTGACACCTCATTTTAGATATATCTTTCTTGATATTATTTCGAGAAATACCTTAAATTCTTTTTCCTCTATCCTCATAAATTATCTTTACTTTAAAAGATCTTTCGTCTATAGTGACTATTTTGGTTCACACTGTAATAATATACATATTTGAATTCAAAAAGTGACATAGGACTACACTAACACAAATGATTAGGTTATATGTTTTGATGAAATATTTTTTGTTTATACTCGTCCTTGAAACACTTAAATTTTTTCTGGAATTATGAATCTTAATATAGTTTAGTTGGTTATCAAAAGTATGATAAAAACAATATTAATTAGTTTGTTAGATCATTTCTTTATCGCTAGATTATTTCGAAGCTTTGAGATCTACCACGTGTATGACAGGTTGACAAGCGAAGCTTGTAGTTTCTGTACGTGGAATGTATTTTGTATTAAATTTCAATAATCAAAGTAAGATCTGCTCTACGAAAATGTGTGACTTCAAGTAAAATAAATTGTAAATAGATGATATAACTGATTTATTATAAATAACAAGTGGATTCATGCGACCCATTTTGACAGTTTAGAACCAGCCAGGATGAGAAGCTTCGATCCAGAATATTCTTACGGTTTGAATTATATAAACGTTTATATTCTTTTTATTTTAGTGAACAAAATAATATTACGGATCAAAAGCCCACAGTTTTTTTGAGTAACAAACAAAAAATCTCATCATTTATTTATAACATAAAACAATAATTGATGGAAAAAAATATTTTTCCATAATAGTTTCTTGTATGGATATCATAGTAATCCGTGTATGAAATTACAAATCAGCAGTCGCGACCAATTTTACTTTAGATATTTATATCACTTGATACGCTGGTCTATATCAACATTTAAGTCTAGGATATCTCAAAGTCAAGATACTAGGCTTTAATATTATGGACACTCAGCGATATTTTGATGAGTCGAAAACAATGGCCCATACAAAGATAAAGGTTGGGTTAGATCGAGCTTTGAGGATTTGAAATTAATATGATTGATCATAATCTAGGAATTTATTTAATTAGTGAATCGCTAACTTTTAAAATATTGTTGTGGTACTTTATAAAAAATAAATAATAATAATATGGTTGTGGTGTGTGGGAGTATGAAATGAATAATATGGAAGTAAAGTAGAAAATAATTAAAAGCAATACGTAGGAGGATTTTTTTTGTTTTTCACTTTTACTCAATAATTAGTAATAGTAATTACGCAACTATTAAATTTGTAGATAGTTTTAGAAATAATCATCGAAAGGGATGAAAAAGCTCATCCAAAACTTGACTATTGTGTGGTTTGTGCAGACCATTTTGACAACTTTTGTTGGTACATAATAATAAAACAGAAAGGCACACTTGGCTATCTACTATTTCGAAGGACGCCACTTTCTAACTACAATTTTATTTATTAAGCTATTTCATTTTATATATTTTTCTTTATTTATTTTTGAAAGATACTTTTGTTATTTTATTAATAAAAGTTCTTTCTAATTGTTGGCAAAAAAGCTCATCAGAGGGCTTCTTCTTCTTATTATTTTTCTGATCGCATCAAAATCCATTTTTCTGATTTTCATATATTGTTCACAACAATCCCTTTAAAAAAGTTGTGAAAAACAGTTCTAAAAAATATCCATGCAAAATGAATATAAACTATTCAGCAACTACATATTCTTATTTTTAAAGCGTTTATAAAAGCCAAATATAGTTAAAATCATAACGGACAAAATCAAAATATTGTTTTGATGCATACGATGAATCATCTTAAAACCACTAAATCGCATAAATGTTTAATAACTTTTTTTCTCAAACTAAAGTAATGCAATGGGTGTTTAATCAAAATTATTTAATAATTAACTAATAACACAAACGGATTAAAGCGTATATTAGCCTTAAGTGTTTATGTTTTACAAATATATTTATGAACAAATTATATTCAATTTTCATATTTAAAAAGTATTACATGTAAACACGAAAGCAAGAAATGATGTTTTGTTCTAATGCTTTGAACTAATTACTTTCCGCCAAACCAAAAATTCTCTAAAAAATAAGAAAAGGGAAGAAATAAGAGAGACTTTCTCGATATGTTTCGTCGTCCACTACTGTCCGGTGCTGTACTCTCTGTAATGGACCAGCTCGTGTTTAATTTTAGACAGGAAGCCTTTTAAAAAAAAAAATCTAAAGTTTTTTTAATATAATAATTTCAGATTCTTAAACAAAACAAATACTGTTAGTGCATAATGAAGTAAACAAAAGATTCAATGCTTTACCAGTATAATAACTATAAAATTTAATTAATTTTCATGTATAATAAAACTTGCATGTAATTTTTTTTTTCTTAATAATTTCTAGGATTCAAAAACGATGCAGCATTAACAACAATATTATTTTTCTGTAAACACAATTTATTTTTTATAATTAAAAAAATGTATAATAACCAATACGTTTGATGCGTTTGTGCTATTTTAAGGCGTGGCACAAACAAAAACGTAAACAGACACATACACGTCCTCACCTCAACCTTGTTAGTTGTAGACTTTTAAAGAAATCTTAAGTGAATAAGATAAGTTTCAATCCACCAAATCAACTGTAGCTATATTGAATAAAACCTCATCCATCAAATCAACTATAGCTAGATATTCGGATTTTACATCCCTAATCAAGGAAATTAGAAAGCCATGATGCTTTATTTGCATAGAGATCATATACAAAGTTGTAGACAAATTTAAGATGACAGTAGACCAAAGTGTCAAAAAATGTGAAAAAAATAATATATATATATATATATGTATAATCGAAGGTTAATAAAATCATATTGGCACAATCGGATGTGGGGATGACCTTTCAAATGCCGGCATTGATTTATCTCAATCATGACATCAAACATGAGATAAATTATATAATTCCCATATAAAAATAGGAATTTCGTATTCTCGTATAATTTATGCATTATCACAACATAAGTCAAACCTTTGACAAGACCCTCGTTGGTGCATATACTATTTGTGTAATTATTATAAGTAGCATATAAGGTGGGTTCATGTACCGCAAACTAAATACATGTAACATACTTTGAACCAAGGCAGTGTTCGTCATATTCATTTTATTCTTCCTTCTCCATCAAACATACAAGCTTAAATAAAAATTATCCCATTCTTTTGATTTCTTTTCCAAATTCCGTTTTTCGAGCTATGTTCACTCATCAGCGTAATGGTTTCTTTCCAAATGTCGTCATGTTATTAAAAAGAAAATTATATCAACTCTCTACAGAATCATTTGAAATGGGACATTTGATCATTGATAAATCCTCCATGCCATTATGAAGTAAATATTGAAAATCACATTTCGTATAGATTGATTATGCATGATAATTTTTGGATTTTTTATTAAAAAATTGGACATATTTTCTGTACTTTATATTTCCATCATTCCGAATTATGCATCAATGAAGGTATTCTTTTCGGGAATGGATTTCATGTTGTTCGGAAAAGAACTTAAGATGCTCAAGTTAATTCAGCTAACATGTTTTGAACAGAGAGGCCGCGGTAGACTTATTACCTAATCGCTCAAAGAATACATTTTTGAAATTTTTCGAAAAACTGCCCAACAAAATACACTTAGTGAATCTTAATTTTCAGCAGGAGTTGCACAAAAGATTTGATTTATACAGAAGTAAGAAACAATATAGAAACGCAAAAACACAACATATTTATGTGGTTCATCAACGGGATGTTAATTACGTCCACATGCAATAAGATAATGGTTTATTAGTAGCTACAAATAGATAAATTTCAACTGAAAACAACGGTCCATAATGAATGATCTCAGCGAGACTTCAGTTTTATTACAAGCAACGGGTGGTCATATTTAAGGTATATTAACATGATTGTTCACTATAAATTATGTAATCGTAGTAGGTGCTTACCTGCCATGCACTCTGCATCTTTTAGGTTCACGGATGATCAAAATCAGTATTCTTATTGTTGATAATTAAGCCACAAGAATTTTCTATAGTGAAACCCATTATGTCATGTAAATGCATCGAACCCAAAACTAAATTGGTGACAAAAGAAAGAATCCAACCCTCTATAGTAACTAGCTTGTATTATTTTTATATGCAAATTATATTGAATAAAAAATAAAATATGTTCAGTACAGCTGACATTATTTTTACAAATAAATATATTATTTTGATTAAATCCCATGATTAAAATAAGCATAACCACCACTACTACTATACGAGGGATTAAAAAAAAAATTATGTCAGCTGAGTCATTAGTCATATATAAACAACTAATCATTACATAAATAAAAAGAGCTAAACCTAGGATAAAAATAATGATATGTTTTCATATTCTAATAATTCTATTTTTTCAACTGTTTCAAGTTTTGTATTATATTTATATATAGACACTACAAAGTCCCGATTAGACTTTTACGCATGTACGTCTCTCCGTATGCTTGTCGTTTGTTTTGTCTTCTGTACCTGCACGAAACAATATGGACTATGGAGACATCTCGATAATCTAGCTTGTATTTAACTACTTATAATTACTAGTCTATGTAGCTTGAAAATAACTTGTCCGAATCGTTAGGTTTAAACGGGACCATGTCATAATTTAAATAGAGATCATATGATAATATATCACGGGACCATAAATGGGTGGTTCTTTTGGTTACACATATTATCAAAGGGCATTTTTAGAATTATTTTGGTCTAAATATGATGATGTCGATCGTATTGAAAAGTCGAACCGATCCCTGAGTTCATAAATTAAATATAGTTGTAGTCATGAGATTATTGCAAATTGTATATGTTTTCTCCGTGTTATTATATATATATATATAGATAGATAGTCAATAGGAGTACAACTGATAATCATGAGATTATTGTAATTTATCGTAAATCAGGTTCTAATCAATTCCCATCGGGGATCGATGTGACCTACTACATTAGCAGATTAGCAGCCCACAACTACTGTGGAAAAAGATTCGATTAATAATATATTGATTAATACGTATGATGCAATGTCAATGTATAAAGAAAGGAAAAGCTAAGGCTATGGAGAGTGGAGACCAATAACCATAGAGTGAAGGTGGATGAAATGGAACGATAAGTTATATTACTGTGAACAATGTATGCAAGTTGCTCACTTACAATACAAGTGCATGCACGTCTTTAATTTGACCCATCTACACACCGGCCTACACATATATTGTTCTAAATTGAAATGTGCGGTCGTATATGTATATACATCATATACATCACGCATGTTGAGAGATACACATGCGTATACTACACTAACATTTGCTATCAAAACTCATTCCACACAAACTCTCCTCTTGTTTTTACTATACAAACTAATGTAATCAATTTTTGTAACACAAAAACTTCAGATACTCATTCGATTTCATTGAATCCATTAAATCATGAATATACATAAATTGTAATTCTAATTTAGCTTGCCAGAAAGACAACTAAACCGGTATAAAAATTGATTGTGTTAGTTTGTGTAGTAAATGGTAGGAAAATAAAAAAAGTTGTTGTATGATTTCGATCGCAAATGCTTTGTGTAATACTTGAATGTTAACCCAACAAACTTCCAATAGTGTCTATTAAGTTTGTTTTTGTTTGTAAGATCCAACATATATTGGCCAATCGCAATTATATATACGGAAAAAGAGAAAGGAATTGTGCCTAAAGCTTCTATACTGTTTCAATGTAACATACTCGAGAGAAACCAACGGTAACACCCACCCATGATCCAAATTCTGAGCATAAATAAATTTCTCCGATGAAGATTTAACGTAACAAGCGGAAAAGAAAAGGAGGAACAAAGCTCCTTCTATGTATTGT
This sequence comes from Boechera divaricarpa, assembly GCA_026770425.1. Lineage (NCBI taxonomy): Eukaryota > Viridiplantae > Streptophyta > Magnoliopsida > Brassicales > Brassicaceae > Boechera > Boechera divaricarpa. The sequence continues at coordinate 19,095,251 of CM049186.1, forward strand.
GTTTAAAATTAGACACCAACTAGAACTGATTTCAAAGTTCTCAACTCATAAAACTGAGCCTTTTGTCTCTCTTTTCAATTGAAATTTAGGAAAGCTACAACAAGAGGCTGATTCTTACACAAACTTGTTAAAAGAAAATATTGAAACAAAAAAAGCAGCATTCCACATTTTTAGCAAAACCTTGTGTTTCGAAGCTTATTACAGCATTTGAGCAGCTGTGTTTAGCTTCTCCGCTAGACTCAACTGTGTCCTTGTTATGCTTGATAGGTACAACAGAAGCAATTGATCCTGCAACAACAGAAGAAACAACCATTAGTTTTTTAGAAATTGTTTTGCTTTGGCTTGGATTTTACGATCTTTTACCTGGAGACTATCATTCACGAGGTTATCGAAGACTTGTGGAGGTAATTTGGGAAGGGAGGCTACTGCATCTGCAATGAATCGTCCTATGTTGTTGTCTGGAGCTGTTTGACCTTCCTATGGAATTTCATTATATCTAAAGATCATGCTGTGGTGGATAATAGACTATCTGTTTTAACTTAAGGATATCATAAGCTTACCACAACACTGTCAACATATTTGTATACATCGTTGATTAAAGTCAACAGCCTCTCCATTGTTAGCTCCATTCCTTCCAAGTCATTTGGGAGTTTGTCCACAGCTGTTGCCTTGAGAACATCAACTACGGATCAAAATGATATTTTCTTAATCAGTCACAATCAATAACCGATAGAGCCATAACTGGTTCACACTACTGTACAGATACAAGCTAAGATCATCTATTCAGTTCATTCATTCACAATCATTAGGGGACAATCTCTAGACGATGAGGACTGTATGTAAGATGTATATAAATTGGTTACTAATAACATTTGTTATGGATATGGAAGATAAATTAAGTTAGAATACTCACATCCAACTCTCTCAGCCTCAACCATACGGAGATCAACAGGAATCTCTTGAAATTGTGCAGCGAGTTGTCGATCACCAAGTGAAAGGTTTGAAGAGACAAAAGCTTTTATGGTACCCTCACCATTTGTAAACCCAGTGTCCACAGTTAGGTGAATTGGGTTGGAAACTTCTCTAGCATAGAAGTCATGAATCAGTGCACTACCGCCATTGACCCCAGCACCAGTTGAATACCTGCAAATCAATAGAGTTGTTATATCAGCTATTCCAAAATGAGAACTACCTACCTCCAATGCAGTAACCAACACATCAATGAATCAGCTACAAGAATCGTGTAAAAAAGATATGAGACTCATCATGAGAGTTAATCAGGGAATAAGAGTGAAAACGAGAAGTACCAGCCGACAATAATTTCCTTCGGGTTCACCTTTAGGTGTGAAGCTAGCATATTGTGGTGGTAATCAATATCCACAGCGACCTGAAAACATAAGAAACCAAAAGCCTCAAAACAAATGGCATGTCCCAACCCACAAAATCTAAATCAAACAGATTTACATTTGATCTGACACCAATTTGTTTCTCAAAGAACAAAGCTGACAATATGTTCATTAGCAAAAGCAAAATGGAATGACCAAAGACGTACTAAGAACAGAGTATTGGAAGCTAAATTCGTCTACACTTCTCCTATAAACCTCACATTCTCACAAGCAAATCTTCAGTTACTAAACAGATCTAGAATCTCCAAGAGATAGTCGAAAAAATCCAACTTTATAATTGAAACAACGATAGAGAATTCGAGAGAGAGAGGAGAAAATCAGAGATCAAAATCGAACCTGATCGGAAGATTCATTATGAGGGACGGCATATGAATTGCGGATATCGACGGTTCCGTCAGGTAAGATAGATCCGAGGAGAGTGCCGATAACTCGCTCAGCTGAGTCAGGACGTCTCACGAAGCAATCACAGACGTTAAATATAACGAGTGGATGGATCCTCGCCGTGAGTACAGAGGTAGTCGCGGATGCCGTCGATGACGGAGCCACGAATTGCAAGACGGTGTGATCGCTCGCTGCCGCCATGGTTGAGATTCTAAGAACCGAGTACGGCAAAAGGCGCGAGAGACTGGAGATTTAGGGTTTCCGATATGAGCGTAAGAGGGAGGAGGGAAGGCATGTGAGATACAGAAAAGATAGGTTAGTTGCTAATGGGCCAACAAATAGGCCCATTAAATGTTTTCTTAGACTAACGAAAAGTCTCAATAAAACCCTGTTAATAATTAAAAATTGGTTAAAAGCTATAGTTAAGTAAATCTTAAGTCCGACTCTCACCCTTTCTTTTGGTTTCAATACTTTCAGGTCCTTTGTTTCACAAGAATTTCGAGATTTTGTTCTTAAAATAATTTAAGACCGTATTACAAACCAACAAAAATTCCAAAGTATTAAAGTTATAGTTTTGTGTTTTTCTCACTCCGAATTTTGTGTTTTTTCTTATTGTCATATGTAATTTATATAATGCATATGTTCACACTTTAAGTTTTAACAAATCATCGAGAATATTTTTTTTAAACAAACAAAAAGCAAAATCTCGACTGATTCCGACTTCTCTTTTTATAGTTTTTTCGTATGTATTCATTTTCTTCGTCTTCCTCCACATCATTCTCTCTCCCCCCCTTTCACTATGCAGCTTTCCTCCCAAGCTAAAACCTCCAATAGATGGAGAAACATAAGGAGGCATTTTTACAGCATCCACTATCTTCCTAATATCGTCAACGGTTTGGAGACACTCTTTTTTAGTTTTCACACCAAGTCGTATTTTGTAGGTCACCCTGAACCAATCATGTTCCTTGATTTTTGCAATGGTAATCCTCTGCGAAAACAACAGGTAGTTCAAACTTTGGTCCTTGCCAATATATCGCTCTTGCATTATTTGTTAGTTTTTCCTGTACACCCTCCTTTTTTGAAAGACTTAATATGTGATTTTGGTGAGAGTTTTAGGTATTGTTAGAAATTGAAATGTCATGAATCATGGATTAGGTTTGGTAAATTTTGGTGGCTAGACTCACTTATCTATACAAGCTTTCTAAGAGAATGTGAGACTTAACCTGAATTCTATGTTCAGAGTTTGAAAACAAAGAATATGGTGTAGTTAGTTGAATTAATTATGTAGGGTCCAGCTGATTTGTTTCTAAGCTCAGTTTGATTTAGCTTCAACATAAATATATGTATATTAACTTTTGATGTTTTGATTGTCAGCAGTAAACCTATAAAGCGATTGCATATTTTTATCGTGGCGTGGCAATGTTCTTAATGTGGTTATTGGTCGTGTTTCTTATGATGGTTGTTGTTCGTCTCATCAAGAGGTTTCATCATGGTGCAAAGTTTTGAAAAACAGAAAGAAACGTTTGAAAAAAATCAAGAAACGCAAATCGGGAAAAGATGGTAAAGCAATAAATTTGAAGTCAGTTCCTTCTGCAACAGGATCGAATAGGATAAAATGGTAAATGATCCAAAGTCGGTTTTTTTTGCAAATCCTCAAAGAAATATGATTTCTTTTGATACTCAAATCCATAAATTTTGATACTCCACTATAAATTTGATATTCAAGTCTATAAATATGAATTCCGTTAAAATTGAACATTTCTCACTTTGTTTACATATGACAATATATACACACCATCTTAGTAATATTAGGTCTCAATGATGCATAATTGAAATCAATTTCCAATATTTTTAAACCAACAATACAATCTTTGTACAAAAAATCAAATTTTCTCTTATAAGTTGAAACTATTAATTGTAATGTAGAGAAGTATATATGTGATATAAGAAATAATGTTTAATTTTATTTTATGCTTCATCTCGTATTAATTTATTTTATACTTATATAGTGTCTCACTCTTTTTTTCTTTGTTTTTTCAAGAAAAAAACATTTTCTTTTAAGAAAACTTTATCATATGGTTTATTCAAGATCATATGTTTGAAAATTTCTAAAATTTTTCACTCAAGTAGACAAGTAGTTTAATCTTCCAACATAGTAACATTCAATTAAATTGTCTCCTACAGTCCTTTCCACAAATAAATTCATAAGACGCAACATACAACGGGTAGTGTTCCAAACACATCTACATCATCCAGAAGTGGAACACCAACGTCCACGTTTCTGCATCTGAGTTTAAAGATCTGTGTTTATAACCAGATGATGCTTCATTATGTAACAAAACTTTGAACTCCGATAATTGATGAACTATTTTACTTTTTTGATAAACCAAAGTATCAAAAACTAGAATCTGAAAAACGATTACCATCATTATGGTTCTAAAAAAGGCATTTTCATGATTCAAGTTCAAGATAAAAGGAGGAATTACAAGCTTAAGGCTATAGAATATGAATCTATCCTCTCCTTCGGCCTCTGAAGCCTCCACGAGAACCACCTTTTGGTTGAAACCTCTTCCACCACCTCTAGGAGCACCTCTACCTCTGAAATTGCCTCTACCACGGGGAGCGCCTCTTCCTCCACCACAACCTCCTGATTGCCGCCTGCAAGAAAAACAGAAGAATACTGTTGTTACAGACTTTTTCTAACATTACAACAAGTTTGTTCTCCTACTTTAAAAGGCCTAAGAATTGGCGACTCAACAAGTGTAAATATCAGAAAAAGTTATATTTTTGCTAACGGGTTAAGAAATGTGGCTTACTTTGGTTGAGGTAACATGGATCAAAGAAACAATCTGATATTCAAGCGGAGATCATCAAGAAAATGATCAGGCTTTGTCTCGACATCTACAAATACACGAAGTGAGCATCCTAACAATCCACATGTATCTCGGTAGCGGCGGATGGATCAGTGAGTAGAGGGTAGAGGGAGTGGCTCGTTCTCATCCTGAGAGAAAAAGGGTCAAAACTCAAAACAAACTGTAAACCCCAATCGAAAAATACAACCCAATTGGTTCATTTCAAGCAATTGGTTCAAGAAACCCCAAGTTCTCTTTGATTCTAGGTTTTATCTCTAAGCCCTAATTCATTCGGACATGCATAGTTCTCTCTTCAAAAACTAGTACTACTCACCGCGGCTTCGAGATCCATGGCTCAAAACAAACTCTAAACCATAAACAAAAAATACAACCCAATAATAAAATAGAAAGGCCTAAAACATTCGAGAAATTGTGCGTTCCATTTCAAGCCCACTCTAGATTATGTTCAAGAAACCATAAGTTCGGGTTGATTATAACTTATAAGTTCTCGCGGTTAAATCCCTAAAACAATCTAGGGATTGTAAGGTCCATTTCAAGCCAATGTTCAAGAGATCCCAAGTTCTCTTTGATTCTAGGTTTTATCTCTAAACCCTAATTCCTTCTGACGGGCATAGTTCTCTCTACAAAAACTAGTACTACTCACTGCGGCTTCAAAATCCATGGTCGCCTGGTCTGATAATCGCGAAGAGGGAGAGAGAAAAATCAAGGGAGAGAGATATGGCTCAAGGTCAATATGGCATTAAAAATTAGGAATGTTTTCCAAAACCTTTAATGCAGGTGATGTAATCAATGCAAACTATGATGTCTTAGAAAAGAGAGGAGTGTCGAAGTGGCGCTAACAACTTTTTTCAATGCCATTAGTTCAAGCGTTGTTAATAGAAAAAAAGACAGCGTTGAACGGAACAAAAGTTTTTTAGCATGGCGAATATGAGTACATATAGATCTAATGTTATATAAAGTTGTGGAGGAACACATATCAAGTCAAACTATCAGTTTCAGTCAAAAAGAACAATAGGAAATACATCTTAGAAGAATGTCTTTTATGTCGAAGGACCAACCACAAATCCGAACTCACATTTAGCTGTATTTTAGCCCGAGTTGGTGATTTGACAAACATTGTAATTGGATTGGTGTCAACAACATCATAACATGCGACATTCATAACATTATTGGCTTCTTGCTCTCCATTTTTCTTTGTTGTCTTACCCATGTTTAGTTGATTATTTCTAACGTTTTAGATTTTTTTTTTTTTGTTCCTTTTCATTCTTCTTCAATTTTGATTGAAAACAAGTTTGTAATATTTCAGTTTTTAATATATGTTTTGATTGAAAAATGAAAACATATTTCAGTTTTTAATATAAATATCACATTTCATCAAAAAAAAAAAACAAGTTTGTTTTATGATTTTTCATAAAATAAAGACTCTGGAATATATAGTTTGACTAAAATATAGCTGTAAACGATAATTAAAAAAAAAAATTGAGGAACAATAGGGAATATGATTAGCATGATATTCTTCCACCTTAATTTTTTTTTCCAAAAAAAGTAGTTACCGATTAACCTAAGCATTAAGATGTTAATTTATTGAAAAAAGTAAATTAGCTGTACAATAATTTTACACATATTTCTAACTGGTTTACTATAGACAGTGACGTTTTATACATTGCTACTGATACTACTTTCTTACATGTGTTTTTTTTGGAGTAATTTGTTTGGTCATCATCCGTTTTGATATTCTCGTGTAACGCCGCATAGTTTAGCTAATCCTCTATATGGTTCTCTCTCTTAAAATCTAGTATCCCAAAAGAAAATCAATTAACGATGTTAATTAATTCCAAAATTAAGATAAATTGGGGGCATCATTAATGAAAGTCGTTCACGATGGAATTCGAAGCCACAATCTCCCCCTCTGGAGGCTGGCGCCTTATCCATTAGGCCATCGTTGAAATAACATCGTTGGCTATTTTCTTTTGTTTTAGTTGGAACTTACGAATCTTGTGAGAAACCCATATCTCATTCATAAAGTCTTGTCAACTGAATTCCGATTTTTTTTCTTTTTTCTTTTTTGGGCGGCTTGATTTATGGATTACTTCTGAGTTCTAAGTTGGACGCTTCTTACAGTTGGCTACAAAGTTTATCACTTTCAATTGCACTGAAGGAAGTGCCATTGTTGTGTTCAAGACCATTTCTTAAACGTAGTCATTGTAATGAAGATGATTGAATTTTTCAGGCTTCCCCAGGGAAGGGTGTCGCAGAGTAGCACTGTGATACGTGCTGCTTCGTCTGCGGCTGGAAATCCACAGTCCGATAGTGACTTTAACCCCTATGAGGTAATTGATCTCTAGAGCCCTAGAAAGGACTTGTTTTGTTGGTCATTGTGCACTCCTCAAGACATGAGTGCGTACCTTCTCAGGTTCTTGGTGGTAATCCTATAGAGGGATTTGACAAGATCAACCAAACTTATGGAAGAAAACTTAAAGATGCTCAGAGGAGCGGTGATGAAGCCACTGCTGCTTTAGTAAATTACCTCTCTCTTTCTTTGGAGTCCTGCTAAGTAATGCTTTTTTTTTTTTTTTTTTCTTGTTAACACGTCTCTATTTACATTTTGATAGCTTGAGAAAGCATATGATAAGCTCATGTATGCTCAGTTAATGAATAGGAAAAAGGGTGTGACTTTTGGTTCATTTAAGGTATCTATTGTGTCCTCCTTTTTACCATATGCCGTCTAAGAACTCTATGGACTTTCTTTCTTAATTCTGGATTTCTGGGTGAATGTCTTATAATTCAGGTTTCCAAGGACATTAAGTATAAGTTTCCGAGGACAAAATATGCTGATAAGCAGCCCATTATACCATGGGTCCAAGGTAGAAATGCTTTATGAGTCTACTCAAATTATTTATTTTCATCCTTCAAAAGCATGTTATATTGCTAATCATGATTTGTTGACCTGTGTTGTAACAGGTTTTCCATGTCCTCCAAAAATGATATGTTGATCAACCTAGCAATATCAGTTATGTTTGTAAGTATTCAAGAAAAATGAGGTTTGACGATCATGTTGCTATTTTTAGAAATGTCAATGTTGTTATTTTAACATCTGTAGCCTTTATGAATTCAAGACATCATGCTTCAGTATAAATGACTGGTTTGCGCCTAGGCGCGCCTAAGGCACACTTTTTAAAAAGTGACTCGTTTCTCACACATGTATGCATGCATATATGATATTTCAAATGGATCCCACAATCAGATATGAATCCCTCTCACTCTCTCTGTTTCTTTCTCTTTGCAGAGTGCATGGATTGCTATAAAACGTAATGTTGAATACAAACCGCTGCAGTTCAAGTCTTTTGCATTTGTTTACAGAATTTTTGAGAAATTAAAATCCTTTGAAGCGCCTTCATCTCCAATATATAACGTGAGTTTTGAATTTTTTTGAAGCCCTGTGTTTTAATGTCGGCCTGGTGGCTCTTCTAGTGCTGACGAGCATTGCTGTTTGACACTGGCTGCAGGAGGAAGGCGAAGAAAGCGGACGGGGATCGAGGATGGGAAAGAGGCTTCTTCGTTCGCTTTCATTAGTTTTTGGCACTATACTTGTGGCATCTTTGGTATGTATATCCATCAAGACTCCGCTATTTTAAAGAATCTGTTTTATGTTGCACTATCTAGTACTCTGGCTGAACTTTATTCATGATAGGCGGCGTATGTGAGATATAAATACAGCTCACACTGTCAAAGCATTATTTTTTGCATGCTCGTGATTGTTAGATTTAGTTATTAGATATATCAAAAGTTCTTTTAATTAATTATATCCTACGTTTAACTCTTAGTGAATCATGCTTTGCAGGCCTACACTGGGTTCTTAAATGTCATCGAGTAGATGGGCAACTCCATACCCATGGTTCTTTACAATAACCAGGCTGGTCTCCTTGCAGAACCCCCTATCTCTCTTCACTTGAAACCATTCCCACATAAAATGATCATTTTGGTCAATTGTTGGTATGTCTCAACGAACAGCACTAGTTGATTAGGTTTTAGATGATTGTGCCGTTTATCATTGATATGACTGACCTGTCACATTTATAGGTATTTACTTCTACTGAGATGGAAAACTAGATGCATAAGTTTTAGGCATGAAATGAGAACACCGAAGTTGGATATGTGTTGCCTCAATTGTTGAACGAAGATTGAACAAAGAGAAGGGTCTTGTCTCTAAATTAAATAGTTCCATCAGTGACAACTGTCAACCAGGCTTTTGATGTTGTTAATTTCAACACAAAACGATAAATAGTGTTATTTCAATGAAAATAGATAAATATGGTAACTCTAAACTATAAAAATTCATATTAGAAAAAATAAAAAATAAAAAAATATAAAGATGCTAGTATAATTTATTCCAAACGTGTGTTATTCTATAAAATATTTCATCTATAATTTATGTTTATATTTGTTTTACATTTTTTATTATTCAAAACCGTTTTAAAGCTTTTCCATCTGAGATATATTTGAACCGGTTGATCCGCTTGATTCTTACTTTTTCACCCTGATATGCATGATCTGCGTTTGAACTGCATGATCCATTTGATATGCACTAGTTGATCCATTTTCTCTATTTGAAGCCTAAGAATGTATGTATGTCTCATGTGTGAGGCTGATTTATCATATACGGATTTATCTATATTCTCCATTGGTTGGTATATCTTTCGAGATTTTGATGATTTGATACAAGGAGACGAAGAATAAAACCTTCAATTTTTTAAGAGAAAAAGAACTCATTTTGTCTACTTATTTTAAATCATTAAAATTATTATTTTTTTTTATAAATAAGAGGTTCTGGACCAAACCTATTTATCACCTTAAGCCCAAGTCAGCTTTCAATATTTTATCGGTACCAACTGACACTCGATCATTTGACCTATTAGATAAGCCCAAGATACTTTTCCAGTTTAGATATTGAGATCAGGTGAATTTTAATTTTGTGTAAGTACTAATACAAACTAATACGTTACCAACATTGAAAAAATGTTTTATTACTCTTTTTTATTATATCATTTGGGCCGACAAGGCTCGACCCATAGCCAAGTTCCTATTATGCGGGATAACGTGATTACCTAAAATTGAACTCAAGTAAAAAAATATCAGGATTTTTCACCAATACGCTATTTTTTTGTTTTATTATTGTAAATTTCTTACTACAAATATGATATACGTTTTATTCTAAAAAATTTGGTAGCGGCATTAGTAATTAGAAGACAAAATACTAAGGTCTAACACAACAAAAACATTTGGGAACGTTTGTTACTTGGTTGAACCAGCATCTACCTTTTGAACCTGTAACCTTCTTTGGACACATATCCTCACAATATTTGAAATCACAACCCCCCTCTATTTTGTCAAGGGGTTGACAGCCTCGCATTTGTGCCACATTCTCTATCGTTCCTGTATTTATAATATAAAAATATCAGTTTTAGTAATAAAAATGGAAAATAGTATTTTCGTATAGTGAAAAAATGTCATGAGAATTTTTTTCGTATTAATAAAAGATTTACAATAAAAAGATATATTGAAAAGTTTTGAGAAAGGCATAGTTTTGTAAATAAAAACAGAATAAACAAAGGTATATTTTAAATTGTCAAATAGATTCACATTAAAACAATTATGGGGTATTTATATTTGTAAAAGAAAAAATGGAACTTGACATATTTATTTATGCATGAAGGGAAACAAATTGATGATGAAAAAAAAGAAAAAACAACAAAAATATGTTGAATCAATATATATCAAAAACTTATAAATATATGCCTATATTTATTTATATATATATATAACTTATATATAAATATATTTATAAGGAAATATATATAATTTATATATGTGTGTGCAAATATATTTTATAATTTTAATGAAAATATTATTAAGTCATTGACCTAGACCAATTCGACACAAAGACCTAGAAGATATTGTCTGCTTTGATTTTCAAGTTGTGTTTAAAACATGTTATAAAACTAAACACTATAGTTCGGTTAGATTTCCGAGTTGCGTTTAAAATATATTATAAAACCAAATATAACCACTATGTACTATTTAAAATCATATGCTTTGTTATATTGATTATTTATAAAATTAAATAGCATAAGATTTTTCCGCACATGTTTTAGCTAATATATTTTATAAATTAAAAGATTAACCAAAATAGGTAAATAAATTATGTTGACAAAAAAAAAAGGTCTAGAAATTCTAAATCTTTTGCGATTTTTTTTCTAAGTCTATCAACTCAATCTCTTTAAAAACGTAAACTTGATATTATGGAATTCTTTAGAGAAAACTAATTTTAAAACATTTTTCATAACTTACTTGAATGGATATTTTTAGGAGATAATATGGTATGAAAAAATAGTTTCTTGTAGAACGATTATATGTATATTAAGATGCTTCTAGATATGTATACGAACCTAGCACAAGAATAATGACGAAAATACGTACCTATTGCAAGAATAATAGCAAGAGTCAAAATGATAAATGAAAGTTGAAAGGGCTTCTTCATATTCATAGTAGAATTGAATTGATGGTGTTTGAAAAGTTTGTTTTTTAGAAAAGGAAGAAAGCTAACTTATATATAGAAGAAGTTAGATGCATTCCACATATAAACAAATCTATCTTAAGCTAATTATTTCTTAAATTCCGATTCAAAAGGATCTTGATTTAGTCTGGTATTCTAAAACTTTTTTTCTCTCAAGTATTTTTAGACACATACTATCCTAATTGGGCTATTAATTAGGGAGTAATTTTCTAATTAAAATGTGGTTGAAAAAAAAAATTATTTACTTAGTTTGATTTTTCTAATTTAGTGTATTAAAACTTTAATACTCGCTCAAATATTATATAAAATAATTGATATAAATAAAAAGGTTAAAATTCATTAGGAAAATATATAAATCATGTCCTAAAAATAGTATGGCGTGTTTTGTTGAACCTACGTATCAACATTTTACCCAATTTTGTGCTTTTTATAAATTTTTAATAATATCTTAGAATTACAATTTTTGATCCAGAAACTTTTTATAAGTTCTATAAAAGTTTAAACGGATATTTGCACTTTATCACATTTTTTGAATAAAAAAAACATGAATTACACTAACACACTTTTTGAATTTTAACACATTTTTCTTCTAGTGTTTTACATTTTTGGACCACACATTTTTCTTATAGAATATATTTATAAAAATAACATTTAATTTGTTAAATAACAAATAATAAGTTAACTCAAAATTATTATTTAAATATTAAAATTAGTGCAATACTATAATCAAAATTTTTGAATAAAATTTAAATATAAAAAAACTATTATGTGTTATAGCACGGATTAATTCTAGTTTTGGATTACAAAGCCTCGATAGATGTATCATTTAAAATAATAGGTAGTGCATTAAATTTAAAAGATCAACATTGGGTAATTGTATCACTGTGTACTTAATATTTTCAAAATGGAAAAGTGTTACGTGTCATAATCTTGTGGTTCTATGATCACTTCTACGGTTCTACCTATAGAGAAAAGTAAAAAGCGACAAAACAGAGATAAAAACAAATTATAAGAAAATCATATGAACATTAGATAAGTGGAAATAATAAAAGAGATATACAAAGCTTCTTCATGAGGTTCAACTTACATCCATAGGACTTTTAACCATGTGAAACATCCGCGCGAACTTCATGCGATACGAATTATGGAAAAACGTTTATTTTATTCCCAACTCTTTTCAAATCGACATTATATTTTTCAACTATCGTGATCACAATTTTATTATTCAAGCTAGTGTTGACTTCTTTAATCGATGTCACAGTTTAGTTAACGTTAACAGACGTTACTTTAGTTAGCGAATCCGTTAAAATCGAAACTAGATCGTAGTTGATTCATTGCCATGACCATTAAAATCGAAACCAGATCGTAACTCACCAGTTAAAATAATCGTTTTCCCTACGAATTAATATATATTTTCGACGGTCTCAACAACATAGATTTCAGTTAACGTAGCGATATATTATCTATTATATATATAATGATACATTAAACGACATTGTATATATATAATATATATTTCTCACAAATGTAGTTTTCAAAGAATAATTCATAGGATTTCCTATAGAATAGAACAAGAAACACCAACTCCTTAAACAAATAAAAACTCTAATCAGACTTATTGTTTTTTTTTTTTTTTTCAACAACTTAAATATCATTACTTAAATTTTAATGCCCAATGGGCTACAGAGACAAAAACTGAATTTGAAACATTTCATGAAAAATATAGACTCGCAGGCACTGAAGTAATGATATTTCAGTGCAGAATGCAGATAAAGTGGATCGGGCCACAAAGGCCCACCCAAATAGCAGTTCTGATTAATAAAATTGGCCCAAGACCCATGTCGTAGAATGCAGTTCGCCCTAGCATCCATCTTTTGACAGCGGCGGCAGAGAGTTCACGGCAGCGACGACGCGTCATCTCTATCGGAGAATCGTGACGGGATGGTGAAGGATCAAAGGCAAGTAGCAGATTGGAAAGACTTAGCAGTTTAGTGGCTGTGGAATGTCGATCGTTTATTTCTGCATCGGAGAGCCAGATCTGAGATCTCTGCATTACCGGCGGTAGCGACGAGACCCAACTTTCAGCTAGACGAAACAAAGGAGTCCAAAACACGATAATACGGTGAGATCGCCCTAGGCTTACCGCTGCGGAAGCGACGAAGCAAAGGGAAACTCATGGAAGTTCTCGGATCCGGATCCGGTAGGAAACACTGGACTGATTTCAGAAGGTTTAGCAGTGTAGACCCGCTATGTTCTCCGGCTAAGAGGACCGGGATTGTTCGAAGGATTCTCTGAAACAGAGAAAATTAAGATCAGTTTTAGTAAACTCGTGGAAAAAGTCATCACATGTGAACTAATCGGCTCGGTATGGTTGGATCGACTATCAACGCCCGAGATCTTGAATTCCGAGACAAATTGATGGATGGGTTCTACACAGGAGAGGTTGGCGAAGCGACTGCTCACAGTCGCGAGTAGAGGTGAGAGTCAAAAACGACAACTCCTAGCTGCGGTTTCGAAATAATCCAAGCGGCGGCGAGAAGAAGAGTATTGGTGAAAAAGAGTTCTTCCACCGGAATCGAAGAAGAAGCCCGACCGAGGCTTTCCGGCGGGAAATGATCTAAAGGAGAAAGCGAGCAAGATCGACACCAGAAAACAGCAAAGAAAACGCCTGGGACGGCGACGGTAGTGGCTGCCACCGCCCAAGGCCGGCGGAGCTAGAACGGAGCGATTCACGACTTGAGAGAGAAGAGAAGCTTCTATGAAAAGTTCAATTTTAAAAGATATTTTCCTTTTCTCTTAATATTCAAAATCCTCAACGCTTTATGTGCAAGTAAACGGTTTAAAAAATATTTTGTTTTTTAACAAATCATTCGTCAATAGTTTAGTGGTTTCATCCTAATTACTAATGGTTGAAGGAACTGGTATCAACTTATGGCAGAATGCATGTACTCATAAAGTTAATCAATCCTTTTTTTTCCTCGGATCAGCCGACGCAATATAAACTCTCACGTTTAAGTTTCAACCGACGCAATACCGTGCGAACACAATTGAACCAACGTAAAATATTTTGGTCCTCGAATCTCATGGTCCATCATAAAGCATGGATTTAGACACTTAAGCCATATTGATAAAAATGTCTTCTACATATATACAACAATCGTGTGTTAATGTGTTATATATAATCAAGACTGTTTTAGTTCCGCCATGCTGCGCAGTCTGTCGTGTGCTTCTGTCCTAACCATACACAAGCCAATGACCATTCTTATTTGCACGTAGGGCGCATAACCTGCTGGACCACACGTGTGCTCTCAGATTACCTACTTCCTTTTAACAAATTAAAACTCACTATTCATCTTTATATATGAAAAAATACTCCTTATTCATATATAATTGGGAAAAAGGATACGTCCAATTGAATATATTTAATGCATTTTTTTAATTATGTAATTAAGTGCATGCTTTGGTATAAATGTTTTTTTCTTTCAAAATATCACTGTTTACTTGTGCAAATATTGGATGATATATTCTTAGGAAAATATAATTGTTTTCAGAAATAATTTTTTTTAGATTTATGGTTACAAACCTAAGGTATACGACAAGAATTCACAATAAGTAACAACAACAAAAAAACAAATATTTAAAGAGAAAATGTAGATATGAATTATGGTCCGTCCATTGGTTGCTGTATTGAAACAAGAGATACTCAAGTTTATAAATATGATTTCCGTTAAAATTGAACTTTTCTCACTCAAGCCAAACTATCAGTCTCAATCAATAGGAAATACATCTTAGAAGATTGCCTTCTATGTCGAAGGACCAACCACAAATCCGAACTCACATTTAGCTTTATTTTAGCCCCAGTTGGTGATTTGACAAACATTGTATAGAGCATGATCCAACGGCAAGAAACAGTAGACGCCATTAGAAGCGATGAGAAGGAAGAACTTAGGATGAACGAGACTCTAATGTCTCTGCTTCTGAAACTCGACTTCGTCCCTGGTTTTAGATCCGACGATCAGAGAAGCTCGGAGGAAAGTGAGCCGTAAGATCGTAGGGATGCAGGAAATAGTCGATTCAATCTCGGTTACCAAAGACGAAATTCAATGGTGGAATTACAACGATCTCGGAGGAGTTGACGGTGGACAAGGCGGCGGCGCGTGGCCTTTGTATTGGGAAGAAGCGGTGGAAGCGGAGATGTTTAGTTGATTATTTCTAACGTTTTAGAATTTTTTTTTGTTCCTTTTCATTCTTCTTCAATTTTGATGAAAAACAAGTTTGTTTTATAAATTTTCATGAAATAAAGAATGTTGAGGAATCGTGTTGAATATATTTCGACTAAAATATAAACGATTAAAACAAAAATTTGAGGAAAAATAGGGAATATGGTATTCTTCCACCTTAATTTTTTCAAAAGTAGTTACCGATTTCCTAAGCATTAAGATGTTAATTTATTGAAAAAAGTAAATTAGCTGTACAATAACTTTACACATATTTCTAACTGGTTTACTATAGACAGTGACGTTTTATACATTGCTACTGATACTACTTTCTTACATGTGTTTTTTTTGGAGTAATTTGTTTGGTCATCATCCGTTTTGATATTCTCGTGTAACGCCGCATAGTTTAAGTTTTTTTGTTTGCTTGATTGATTATCATCCAATAATATAGGAAAAATGATATATTTCTTCCTGAACTATGTACATATCGTATCAGATATCTATAGAATTTTGATCTCTTTAAGAAATCCACTCAAAAGGTGACCTAAATCTAAATATCCACAACATTAAAGTTATAAACATATATCTCTCCGAAAACAAAGTTCGAATCTCAATTATCCACATAATCAGTTATGCTCTCTAGTTACTGTTTTGCTTAACCAAAGAACGAAGTTACTAAACCGGATTAAACGTAATCTAACCCGGTTACAATCCAATTATAAACCAATTTACCGGTTTTCTATTTATTATTAATAATATTTTTAAAAAATTTTAAAATATATATATCTCACCTTCTTCTTCTTCCTTAATCGAAGATTCTCCATTTTTTTGCCTTTTCAATCTTCTTAACCATTGAAACTAGAGACACAACATATTTTGCTTTGATTGTTTCAATTGAATCAAGCCAAATATCAGTTCCCAGACTTACAAATTGAATCATTTCCCAGAGAGAGCATAAGAAAGAGCATATATCAAATCAAAGTTCTCAAATTGGATCAATTACATATTGGAAAAACCAATCTCCATTTCCAGATTTCACTTCTCTGCATTTCTCTCTTCCCGGAACCAACCAATTTCTGAGAAGATTCGCCGTAAAATTCTGCTCCTACTCGAAAGTTGAATCAAAATTGAATCTAAATAGTCAGATTTTTATTTCTGGGTTTATCGAATTCGTGATCATGTTGGTCATTGAGAACGTTGGAGCTAATACGGTGGAGGCTGGTGGTTTGATCTCGCCACCGTCGGAGCTATCACGCTTTAAGCGTGATATGAGAGAGCTTCAGGAGCTCTTGTCTCTTCATATTTGTCGGGTAAGAACATGTCTCTTGTCTCTTCTCTGTGATTTTTGGGATTTGTATTACAATTACTCTTTAGGGTTTTTGATGATTTTTCATTTTCATTCCTTTAAATTTGGTTTCTCTGTCTCTTCTTATGTGTTTTTAAGTTGAAAAATCTCACCTTTTTGTCTACTGATCGGAATAGTCGTCTCTGCAGGCGTCTTCGGTTGATGGTAAAGCCATATGGATCAGACGAAACGTGAGTTTCCAAATTTTGAGATTGGGTTTATGGGAATTGATCATTGGATTTTTGTAATCAAAATGGATTACTTCGAAATTTTGAGATTGAATTTATGGGAATGAATTATTGGATTTTTGTAATAAAAATGGATTACTTCATGAAAAGATCGAAATGAGATTGGATTTATGGGAATGATTTATTGGATCTGTTCTTCGCATATGAAGAAAAAGAAACATGAGAGAAAAAAAAATCTGTTTAGTTTTGGTTGGGTTTTAAATTTGGTTCGGTATTAGTGAATTAACTGCACAAACCCAAAAACTGAAATCACTTTTAAGTGGATATCCTTTTAAGTAGATCACCTTTTGAGTGGATATCCTTAAAAATGTCAAAGTTTTATGGATATCTGATACGATATGTACATAGTTCAAGAAAAAATAGATAGTTTTCTTAATAATATATTACCTAATAATGTATTACCATGATAATGAAATCTTGGTTTTTTTTCTTTCTCTTATACTAACACCTATAGTGGATAGGTGCTGATTTGTTGATGATTAGTTAGAGCATAGATTAGTCGTTACTCGTTTAGTTGACCTGAGACCACCTAAATTTGGATTACAACTTACGGACTACGGGACTACTCAAGTATTGATTGCGATTTTCGTAAATGCTATAGTTTCTACAAAATCATAGATAAGATGAATTGTATTTAAAATAAGGATCAAAAATTCAGTATCTTACAACTAATTAACCAAACCACCAATTTAATTTTTTATATAAATAGCAACGGAATAAAAATGAATCAGCCCAAATGACTCCAGAATTCTCCTAGAAACGTCTTTGCCGCGTCAAGACTCGGGAAATACGTCGGCTCCATAAATATCTGACTCAGTGAGTCACACGACTCTTGACTCGCCGTCGCGTTCGTCTCCGCGCTTCCCATCATCGCCGCCACTAGCTGCCTATACGCGAAGAAGAAACTCTTCGCCGCCGCTTCCACCGCTTGCATTCCCTGAAGCAAATGAATCTTATCGCACTCTCTCTTCCTCGCGTAAAGCTTCATCGCCGCTTCTTGCAATCTCGGTCCTCCGGTGGGATCTACCTCAACCGCCAACACCGCCGGTACTTTCTGCCTCAGATCCTTGGACATCTTCATCATATCCACTAATCCTTTAGATCTGAAACAGAACGCGTCGTTTTTCCCCGTCGATTTGATCTGTAACTGTTTCTTCAATTTCAAAAAATCTTCTGGATCCATCAACATATGAAGATCTTCAATCTCCGTTAGAAGTTTCCAGATCCTTTCCAGCAAGTACACATCATTCGAAGCTTTTTCGAATTTCTCATCTTCGATACTGGAGACGATTCGATTTAAGAGATTTCCAGATGCGTAGACCCATGATTCGAGGATCTGATGAATGATATAGAGCGTTTGATTCTCTTGATTATCGATATGATCTGCATATGGATTATCTTTGAGGCTATAGATCTCGTTAGGTCGGCAAATCGCATCGTACCGGAGATTTGGTTTTCCGGCGATGTTTTGTTCGCCGAGTCCGAGCGTGTACTTACACCGTCGCATCTCGTTATCGATCGTACATAAGATCTTCTTCCCTATTGCCTCTGATCTCCTCCACGTAGCTAGCTGCGGTAACAAACTCAACGAACTCCGCCCATGGCCGACCGGAGCCGCCGATTCACCTTCCTTCTCTTCATCATCTTCCTCGCAGATCGCTGCTAGGAGCTGGATCTGCTTCGTAATAAGCGAATCTAATCTCCGGTTCCATTCACGGTGGTTGATGTACGGTCTAGTATCAGAACAAACGGCGAAAACTAATCTGAAACTGATCTCCAAAGCTTGAAGAGCCGGTTTGAGAATCGGTTCAGCCGTCCACTGAGGAAAATCACGAGATGACCAGAGCTTTCGTAGCTCAGGGAGACGAAGGTATAGCTCGTAAGCAGAGCAAAGCCCTGGTGCGGAACAAGAGATCGGAGATGAAACAGGGACGATCTTGAACGGGGATGGGATAGTAACGTGAAGCTTTGAAGAAAGCTTAGGTGAGTTAGGTATATCAGATGATACCATCTTCCTCTTCCAATCCATATCAACCATTTTTTTTTGTGAATCTCTGTGTTTTTGTTTTTGTGTGTGTGTGTGTGTTTGTGTTAAATTTTGAATTTGATATTTTTTGATGAATGTGTTAAGAATACGAGGAGTGTGTATATATAGAGAAATGTGGATAGAGAGAGAGAGAAGTGGATTAGGGAAGAGAGAAAAGGCGTGTGGAATTACACCGACGCGACTAATTTTAAGGTCAGCGTAGAGACGCGGTCTCTTTTTTTTTTTTTTTTTTGAATATTTATTTTTTAATTTAAGAGAAATTGGAAAAACCAACCAGTCGTGGGACTGTGGATTAATTTCAGGATAATCTTTTTCTCTGTTTTTTGGCTTTATATGGAAGGATAAAACATTAATCTCTATAATTTTCGATAAGATAATTCAATTTATTGCTTTTGTACTGTTTTCCATTAAAGGTAAATGCCTGGTTAGTCGAATGTTCAGTAATCTATAAATGAATACTTTTCTCTTTTTTGGTACTAAGAAATTATCCTTTCAAGAAAAATACTTTTCCATTGTTAAGAATATCATTTTTTTCAATTATAAATTTTTTCTCTGGGGTTTATTGATAAGAAATTAAGAATGTATCATTTCTGCAGTTACATTTTGAAAATCAATCATGCGTTATGGGTTGTCATTTATGAGTAGCCCCCACTAAATATCATAATTCTATCCTTTTTTTTTCGTTCATCAATTTTATTCTTCCTAAAACAAGATTTACAAGCTGTAAGTTTTCTGTTCAAAGCAAAATTAAAAATAAAATTAAAAAAACAAGGGGTTTGCAGTTATAGATCTACAACTACAATTTCAACCGATAATGCACATGGTGTTTTTAATATTATAACAACCTAAAACCATAACAGATGTCACGTACCACATAAAAGAAAGCAATGTTTTCATTGTATATAAAACAAATATGAATAACAGATGTATATGTAATAACTAATAATGTACCATGTAAAAGAAAGCAATGTTTTCATTGAGTAGAAAGCAAATATGGAAAACGTCATTTGTTTTCATTGAATGGCAAAAAAAAAAAAAAACACGTAGATTTGTTTTTTTTCTATAATAAATCTAAATCAATATGTACGTAAAACTATATGAAATTCTTTAGGTGCGTAATGACGACGGGAAACTGAAAAAAATAAAAATAAACATAAAGCTAGAAGGCAGTAGTTTTTTTTTTTTTTTTTTTTTGTGTATCGTTGATTCGAAACGTGAACATCAAAACAAAATAGGAGAAAACTCCTTTTCGACTTTTTCAATTAATGAAAACATGTTTTTTTCACAAAAGCGTAAAGACTATTTATAGCTCAAAAATATCAGGTTATACTTGTAAGTAAGAGTTCTACGACACGTAGATATATTAAGATTAAAATTATAACTCAATACTAAAAGAGAGTGTTTTAACTAATGTATGGTAAAATTACTATTGTTTCCGTGTTTTCTTTATCTTTAAATCGAATTATTAATATTTTAAAAGCAGAGAATTTTATAATCATTTAGTCTGCAAAACGATAAAACTAAATTCACTTAATTTTAGTGTGGATAAGGATTTAGACGGTGCCGTGGTATGAATAAAAAAGAACTAAAAGAAAAAAAGGAATGGCACATGGAGAGAAGTAGGAGGAATACAGTTATATATGCGAAGCTTATCCAAAATATGTGAGGAAGGTTGGAGTTTGGTCTTAATTTCTTTTTCAAATAGTTAGTTCCTGGAAGCTGTCATTTCCTTTGACTTTGGTTTTTCGTTTTTCTTCAAGTTCCAATATTCCCATCTCACCGATCTTTTTATTATTTTATTACACATGATAGATAAATCTTGATTGAATAAGACTGCTAATATTTGAGATTTAGCCGAATCTGTGTAAGTGCATGTACTCTGTTTTGTGACCAAAACTTTGATGGATGTTTCTGTTATTTTATCGGTAAACTTAAGGATAGTGAATTTGATTAATAGTATAAGTTGGAAGCGGTTGGAGACAAACCATTTCTTTGGTTATAAATTAGACAAGTGGATAATATAATGCGAATGATTATGGCCAGAAAACAAATTAGTGGTCCATAACCTTCCGTTTATTATTTTATGTTAGCGTTTCAAAGAAAAAATAAACAATTACTTGTATTTTAATTGCTGATGTTTTTAATCATTTTATACTTCAATTGTTTGCACTAAATACTAATCAAAGCCATCGTCCAACCGCTTTTAACCATAACGTTTTTCTACAACCAAAAACATTTTTGACAGCTTGCTGAAAAAAATCATCCACATGCTTAAGTTTTTCGATTTGGTTGTTTTATGTGTAGACCATAGATCTACAAATTTAGCTTTAAAGTGAAGATGTTCTCTCTAGCCTGAAGCGTACAGTTGGCTGATTAATAGACTCAATTAGCAGTCATGGTGATAATAATCATATGTTACTTTATAAAACTAAGAAACATTAGTCATCTACTAAATACTAATACTTATTTTGTATTATTCAATATATCCTCCTAAAAAAATGTTACAACTATTAAATTCGAGACATTAGTCATGTACTAAAACCAACTTTTTTAGAATTATTGTTTTGGCTACTCCATCATTCAACTGATCATATTTAAAACCAGAAAAAAAACATATGAAAAGTATGCGAATAAGTTTGTAGATTGTCTTCTTATTGGATCTTTCCTTGGATACTTTTTCATTCCTTTACTTTGAATTCAAATAACTAAATAAGTCATCCTTTGAGGAAAAAAAGAAAAGAAAATTAGTGCATATATAAAAGAATTTATATCATCCACATATGTGGTTAGTGATAGATAAAGACTCACAATTTATTCCATTTAGATATCAATGATTTCTTCCTTTTTTTGTAAACCATCAATATGATATGAGCATATGAAACAAGCAACCACCGGTCCATACTTTATGCAATATATAAAATTTATATGATATGGTCAAAGAATTTTTATATTATATTATCTTACATTTTTTCTATGTTCAACTTCAAATAATACGTCTCATAGGATTTGGACTTGTATAGTATTTTTATTACACGTACAAACACAATGAAAAATTATTAGAGAAAAACTCATGGATCTGTCTATATATATATAACTCACCCCTGTCTTAAATAACTTAAATAGTAACTTTTTAAAAACGTCTATTAAGAAATAAATTTCTTTAAAATTTGCGTGTTCTATGCTCATGGGAAAAAAAAAAAAACAAATGAGTTATTCGAAAAATATGCATGGCTTTCCTTGGAATGGATACGAATTGATATACAATACAGGATGGGTCATGTAAGTAAGAATCAAAAGGAGATGGTGTTACTTATTAGAATTCCTTTCACGTTTACGATAAGTCTTTCCCACTCTTTAAAAAGCTTATTTCGCCTTTATACATAGTCTTTTCCTCATCCTAAATTCCACTAGAAATAACTAAACAGAAAATTCCAATTTGTTAATTAGAATTTTTTTTTTTTTTGGGAGTAATAACGCGATAAGAATATCGTTTGGCAGAGAAAAATAGATCTTTACATGTTTGATATATGAAGCTAAAAAGTAAAAGCAAACAATTTAAGTCTCACGTTTACATTGACGCAGTTGGAAAAATCAACGTACACTACTATGCACTTAGGTAGGATTATCAACCTGTTTTCTTGTGTGTTTCGTTATTTTTGACTTGGAATAATTTTTTGATCGTCGACACGAAAAGGATAATATATATATTTTTTTAAATGTGATATCCCAAAAATAAATAAAAGGAATGGAGTCTAAATCGGGGCCTGGCTTCCATCCGTATGGGCAACCAATGAGGTGGTTTCGCGCGTAAGAAAATGACACGTGGAATTCGTCATGTGCCATTACCAACTTGGTCTAAACACTCTTATCTGTTTTCAACTGCCACGTGGTCGAAGCAGAGCAAGTTAACGGTTCCAAGAACACCAATCCACGTGGCATGACAGCTGGAACTCTGATTGGCTTTTACGTTTATCTACGCCATTTGGATGGGCCCTCACCAACTATCTTTTTATTTTTATCTTTCTTTTTGGTCCAACAATAACCTTATTCTTATTATGATTTCGGTTATAATCCTTTTATTTTTGTTTCAGTTTATTTTACCAGAAGAAATGAGTTTAGGGTTTAGTTGTGATTATTATTTTGATCTAAGAAGAAAAAAAAATAACAGAAATGAACAGAAGATGTGAGCTTAGTTGTGATTCAAAATGGTATGATAACCACTAAATTTCAACTATATCTCAAAATGGAGTGACCAATATTTTTGTTTATCAAATTTTATTAATTAGTACAGTTTTTTTAAAGGTAGAAAACCCAAAAGCACCGATTAAAATAAACATCCAAATTTCTGAAGATCTGAATAGTCATTTATTTATCCTTATAAGTGGTTTTGTCACTGTTGTTAAAAAAATGCAAATAGTGATCAAGTGCATTTGTGTTGAGATATGATTTCTTTCATCGGACTCGTTTTAATTAAAAAAAGTTGCATAATATTTTTTTAAACATATTTTGTTTTAATTGGTCTAATTGGGAAAACAACGGCTTTGGTATAACCCTTGTAAGTTTGTGGATAAAGTCATGATTATTGGTATGAATATTGAAAAATCATAATAATAAGTTGGAGGGGAGAGTCAACAAAGGTTGAGCTTCAAACAAAACAGGTTTCCTAGGAATGAAGCATGTCTCCGGAGTCCGGCCGCATTATCCGACCATTATCCATACTTCTCTTTCTTTATTTTCTTTTGAATCAAGAAACCAAATAATATAAATTTAAATGATTAACAATCATTAATTGGGGGTGTAACACTGAAAAAGGCTTCTACTCCAGTAGCTAGGTAAATGTCATCCCCAAACCAAAATCTCAGTTTTATTTGTAAATAAAGTTATAACTTTTAAGGATTTTAGTTGAGCCTCATCTAAACATTACTAGTATGTAATTTTCTACACTCAATCGAAAAATATCAAATACTAAAAGACGACTTCAACGGACAACGATACCTGAACAATCAATTACAGTATATTTTTATTTCCTTGGTAATTGTATGAATTTTCAGTACCTTGTGTTTTTTAGCTATTGTTTAACTTATAGATGGCATGATTCGGATAAAGTTTGGTATGTGAACACATCACACTGCCTAAATGCCTCAATAAATGCCGGAATGAGAAGATATCAAATTGTATTTGCATGTGGATGAGATCAATCATATAAAATTCTTTGATGGGACATTCTTAGCTTTTCTATTTTTTCCTAGCTATATTTTATATTCTCTCCTTATTGTCACAAAAATTCTTCGTTTATTAAAAACCTCTCAATAACCAAAAATATATTTCAATATACATATTTGTAATTCCAATTGTAAGAACACAACTAGTTGAAATCGGACAGTTGTTATATCATCTTAAAATCACCAATTAACTAAATTTACGGTATTTGTTTCATTCGTTCTATTTATTATGTGTTGCTTAGGTATTTTACAAATTTGCTCCGAGCAAAGTGCACTTCCTCCTGATATTATTGTACTCAGAAATTAATGAAGGTAACAATATTTCATCAATCCATGTGATATCTCCATATCATAGTTTAAAACTGTGAAATCTCGTACTAGAGAACTATGACGTTTGTGGATATAATAATTGTTATTTTAAAAAGTCGTAGCAATTTGATGTATATCCGTTTGGGAACATGGAAAAATCTTCCCCTTATTCTTTTATGTCGGACTCTTTTTTTGACTTTTACGTGACACAAAAATGGATACAACTTGGAATAATACTGATGTCATCACAAAAACTGTATCCTAGAGGAAAGTCCTTATCCACCAAAAGCTTCGAAATTCATTTTCTTCTAAAATATACAAAGCTAATTTAATTGACGTAAATCAAGCACCACATTGTCTTTCTTTCTAGTTTTATTCTGATTATTATAAGTGACACGACATATTCCACTTTTAACTCCGCAATTCCCACGCTTATGTTTCTTCCTCTCATGGGATTTGCCTAAAATGAGTCTGATCCATTTTTCATAAATTTATTCTGTTTTTGACAATTATTAACAAAAGCATGCTTGTGTTTCAACCAGATAAAAAGGCATGCTTATCCCCTTTAATTATTCTTTAAACTGTTTATAAAGAAAACGTAAGATTTTGATTAAGTTAATACATAATTTGATGCTATTTTGTAGATATGCATTTAAAGGAAAGCGTGATGTGAATGATTATAACCCATAAATTATATAACAAGTGAGGTTTGGTACTTCAAAGCCACCATTTGGAACATAACCAGCAAGACTGCAACGTTAAAGATAGACCTAAACACCAACCATAATTATACAAGAAAAGCTTCAAATTCTAAATTACTCGAATTTGAATTTGCTAAGAATCGTTATCGGATCTCTTTATTACAATCCTCAAAGCTCAAATCATAATCTTATATTCACTCAAAATCAAATGATCACCAACTTGTTTTTAGGTAAATTAACACTATGAACTTGAAGTTTTGTTTTTAAATGATATGACTGTGGAAAAATAATGGATTTTTTGGGCATTTTTAAAATGTACACAATATCTTTTAGCAACCTAATTAAAAAAAATATGTCATTTTTGCATCAATGGTGAGTTTTATTTTAAATATTTGGTTTATTTGAAGATTAAAATTTTATTGTTGATGAAGATAAAGAAAACAGATACATTTGATTAAATTATGGATGATGTTATCATGAGGATATAGGCTATGCAATCTTCTAAAAGACTTTTTAATATTTTGGTGCTATTTTGTAGATATTTATTTAAGGAAAGCCTAATGTGAATTAATAAATGGGGAATCACCAATTATAAATATTGAAAAACGGTTGTGAGGTTTGGTACTTCAAAACCACCATTTGGATTTGGACCATAACTTGCAATGCTACAGCCTTAAAGAAAGACCTAAATTACGAATACATTACATACAAAAAGTCAAGCAAGAACACAAGGTATTATATGATTCCGTTTTAAACCCAAATGCAAACTTTCACTTTCCAAGTTAATAATCTCGAGCAATA
Organism: Boechera divaricarpa; assembly: GCA_026770425.1. Lineage (NCBI taxonomy): Eukaryota > Viridiplantae > Streptophyta > Magnoliopsida > Brassicales > Brassicaceae > Boechera > Boechera divaricarpa. The sequence goes on from CM049186.1 coordinate 19,121,375, forward strand.
GGTTACTTAGATAAAGCAAATTATCAATTCATACTTGCATTATCATCAAACTGAACAACAACTATAACATCAATGAACAAACTTTGTATCTGGCAACTTCTTCATTGGCTTCCTTCAAGTCACCTTTAATGAAGATCAACCCAACATTCCTCAGTTACATGAATTCAACAACAAACCAAATCAAATCAAATTCTCCACAGAACAAAAGCAACCTGACTCATTATAGGATGTTTATCTTCATCAGGATCAACACATCTAAGCGAAATCAAATGTGTACGTTTCAAAGCACTTGTACTAGGTCTAGTCTTGGATCCACAACTTCTTCAGCTCTTCTTGTTCCAACTATCATCTTTAGCCATTCAACATAATTTACACTACAAGGAAACAAGGCTATTTCCGACCACCATTTCCGATCACAACAGTGGTCGGAAAAATTCCAATGCAATTCCGATGAATTTCCGACCAAATTCCGATGAAAGAAATTTTGGTCGGAAATTGGTAGGAAATTTCAAATATTTTCCGACTAAAATTAATAGTCGGAAGGTCGCCGGAAAAATCCATCGGAAAAACGGAAAATTTCTCGACTAAAGGGAATAGTCGGAAAATGGTCGGAAAATCTGTCAGAAATTAGTCGGAAAAATAATTTAAAACTTGCAGACAAGTTTTCGACCACTGCGTATTCCGATGAATTTCCGACTACTGCGTGTTCCAACGAATTTTCGATCACGGTGGTCGGAAATTCGTTGGAAATGTGCCTTTGTTGTTTAATTTCCAACTACGGTGGTCGGAAATTTGTCGAAAATCGAAATTGGTCGGAAATTCGTCGAAAAAATATATATATATATATATATATATTTAATATATTTTAAGTTTTAAATCCTAAAATATATATTTTTTAATTATAATTTTTTTTTTTTTGGTTTTTTTAATATTTGGTCGGAAATTGGTCGGAAATTCGACGGAAATTGAAAGTGGTTGGAAATTCGTCGGAAATCGGAATTGGTCGGAAATTCGTCGAAAAACACATTCCGATTTCCGACGAATTTCCGACCGCAAATGTGTCTTTGTTGTTTCAAATCAATGATTTAGACATAGTTTTAATGAATTTATGCTTTCGACAAAATTCCGACCGTAGTGGTCGAAAATTCGTCGGAAATCGGAATACGTTTTCCGACTAATTTCCGACCACCGTGGTAGGAAATTCGTTGGATTTTTTTCTATATAAGCGCCCCTACTCCTCACAAATCACAAATCAACAAATCGATTCAAACAAAAAAAACTCAAACTTTCTTCTTGCCGGAATTCTAATCCGTCGCCGGAAAAAAAAAACGTGTACAATATAGAAAATACAATATGAATTTCCGAAGATATCGGTTATGATTTGTAGTTTTTATTTTTCAAAATAATATGAACTTTTTAATTTGTATTTTTTAAAAAATATATATTTTTACTTTTAAATCCTAAAATATTATTTGTTTATTAATTATAATTTATATTTTTTTTTTCGTTTTTTTAGTATTTGGTCGGAAATTGGTCGGAAAATATTTTCCGACCAATTTCCGACCACACGCATCACTGTGATCGGAATTTGGTCGGAAAAACTTTTCCGACTAATTTCCGACGATATTGATTCCGATGATTTTCTGACGAATATTTCTGACTACTTCTCCGACGAAGCATCCCGACCACTTTTCCGACTACTCATTTCGTCAGTAAAATTCCGACCATTTTTCGACGAATCTGAATTTCCGACCAAGGTTTACCGACCAACACAGGTTGGTCGGAATCCGGGCTGTTTTCTTGTAGTGTTACCTGCCAATATACAAACCAAATCAAGATTCCATGAAATGAGCACATTCTTAACTTTTTTCAATACAATAACAAAAGCAAGACCGATTAATCAAGCCTCACCTCATTAGCAGGACGTCCATAATTAACCGGACCTTGTCCAGTTACAGCTTCAAGAAGCAAAACACCAAAGCTATATGTATCGCTCTTTTTATTTAACAGACCTGTATTTAGCATATCCTGGTGCTCTATATATGAAACAATAACCAAAATACAGCAATGATTACTTTGTAAGGACATCATCTCAAGAAGACAATAATAACCATAATTGCTTCCTCAGGGTACAATGTTTTGGATTTTACTCAAAGGTTCCCATGACTCTGGTTGTGATGTGACTCTCACACGAGTCCAAGAGCTTGGCTAACCCAAGGTCAGAGAGTTTTGCATTAAACTTATCCTCAATATATATATGCTTACTTTTATATATCTGTGGACCAATTATGGTTCTATTGCTTCATGTAAATAAGCAAGCCTGTAAATAACCACTTTTAATATCCAAGCATTCAACATATCCAACAAAAGTTTCAAACTACTAACGCTTGTGCAGTACCGGTTATAAATTCATCCATGCCTCCCAAGTTGCCGCACATAGGTCCATGTAACCATTGTTCTAAGTTACCGCTATTCACATACTCATAAGCAGGCATCCTGCATTCATCATCACATACACATAAACAAGCATCCTGCATTCATCATCATATTACGATACAGTAAGATCATTCTCCCCCGGCAGTAGAAGTATGTTCAAAATGATAAAAGACAAGTAGAAGTATGTCCCTCTATGCAATTCCTAAAAGCCTAACAAAATTCTTGTGTCGTACATGACCAATAGCCTCAACTTGTACCCGGAATTCCTTCTAAGCTTGCCCTCTACATACCAAAATTGGGAAAGTATATATTATTAAGGAAACCAAACATAGAATTGACAAACATTTGATATTCCAGTTGAATACTTACAGATGGCATTACAGCAAACTCGGTACCACTGACAATTTTACCCCTATAAACTACACCATTACCACCCTCTCAAAGCACATTCACTGCAGCAAAACGGTTGGTAGCTAGCAAAAAATCCCTAAAAGCAAACCAGTACCCCTAACCAAGATGGGATATTTCTGGTAAACCAACAAAGGAGATGCTGTTATATTGTGCTTCATACTGTCTCCCAGCACTTACAAAGCGTCTTTCACAGGAATGAGAACTACAAGCTCTCTCATGATGGTTTACAGAGCTTACATTGACTCAAAAGTATCATTATCACTAGACTTGGTTCTTCCAAAGTGAGACATCATCGTTTTTCCAAAAATTCTAACATTAGGTATATAATTTATTGCGATATATAACGTTCAATCAAGTTGACTCTGATATCTTTGGACACAATGTGGTGGGTGAAGGGAATAGTTCATACTTTATATACGTCGGTTTTGGCCGATAGTATTAATTGGGTTCAGAAAAATTCTCAACGCAGAGAATATCGGGGGATCATAAAGGAAATTTTGATAAAGAAACAAAATAATCCACAACCTGCAACAATTAAAATTCTAAAAGTGAAAATTTTAAAAGGTTCAAACTTTAATTAAACGTCATAAAAATAATTGGCAAAAGCAAAGAGCGGCGTATTTTAGCCGAACAGATCGAATCCCATGTCCCCGTCCGCAGCTTCTTCCTCCACAGAAGAACCACCAGATTCTCCTCCTGAAACTAATGCAGCCGCGACAACCGAAAACTTGCTTGGATCCTGAACCATTATAAATTTACAGTCAAAAAAACATTTTCAAGACTAGTTACAAAATCTGAGACTCAAAACGACAAGGACAAACCTTTAAGAACTCCTTCACATTCTCTGCCTGAGGGAAAGAATACTCAGTAGCTAGGGCAATAGCAAGAACATTCTTGTAAGGATTGAGGAACATGTGAGGAGCAGCTACTAAGGTTGGGTAAGAGATTGCAAGAGAAAGCACGGTGATCATCGAGACACCAACTGCAAACTTTTCAACAAGGTCGTCCTCAGTGAGGTTAAGATTTTCAGGGTTAAACACTGAGCCATTATCGTAGACTGACTCGACGACGAGGCCATAAGAGAACGGCCTGATTCTAAGCTTGGCTAGCAGCGCAGCCTCGGATGAACCAACTTTGTCGCCTTTCTTGATGAGCTCCACAGGGGTTATGATCTCAACCATACCTTTATTGATTTTGGTTGGAATGTTAAGGATTTGGAAGAAAGAGGTCTGTGAAGGGTCAAGACCGGTGTTGCCTGGTTGCACGATCACATCAGTTGGAGCGACTAAACCCACACGAGCCGGAGCTCCAACCTGTCAAAAACAGGACAAGGAATTTCTCATCAATTAACAGTACAAGGATAAGTTAAAAAAAATCAATCTATCAAACAAAATGAAGGGGAGATACAAAATGTGAGCCTAAGAAACTAGTACACTCTTAAATCCAATTTTGAGTGTGGCTACGTTTCAAGACAGAACAAAAGGGGTTTTGAATTCCAGTTAAATGCAAACATTATTTACCTTACAAGTTAATAACCTAAACAAATACGTTAAGGGATGATCATAAACTAACCAAATCATTATTTACAAATGTAGTCTCCTCAAAGCTCAATGAACCAAAACAACTAGAATAAACTCAAATACCCTATTAAATGTAAGCCAAAACACAAGTTGTTTTATTATTTTATTTTAAATCCAAATGCAAACTTTCACTTTCCAAGCTAGTAATCTCGAGCAATAGGTTACTTAGATAAATCATAACACTAACCAAATTATCAATTCATAGTTTCATTCTGCAATAACATAAAACTTAGAAGCAACAACTATAACATCAAGTTAGTCGATGAACAAACCTTGTACTTGGCAACCTCTATACTGACTTCCTTCAAGTCACCCTTAGTGAAGATCAACCCAACATTCCCCTGTTTCATGCATTCAACCATAAAATTTCTTCAAATCAAAACAAAAATCAATGCTTTATCCAAATGAAAACAACTATTAAAGAGGAGAAATGAACCTGAAGAAGAGGAAGGAGATTGAGGAAAGCTTGATTTCCAGTTTTATCAGCATGAATCCTCACAGATCTCTTCATCATAGTGTTCTTCCCCATCAGAACAACTGAATCACCGCGTAAACCTTTCCGTATGTTCTGAAGCTGAGTGGATCCAACATTGTCAGCTGCAACGACAAGGATCTGAGGGTACTCATTCAAGAGCTGACAAAGCTTCGAATCGTAAACGATCTTCTTCTCCGCCTTTGTTGCTTTCACCGACATTGTTACTTAAAATGCTAAATTGAGTTAAAAGAAACTAAAATGGGGGTAGAGAAAATCGAGGGCCTAGACGAAGCTGGAGCTCGTACAAGGCGGACAGCGAATTGGCACCGTCTCTTTAACCTCTGTAACTGTTTTTTTTTCGAGTAAGGAGAGAAAAAAAAAAAGCTGCGTAAGATTGCTAAAGGTTGAAGATGAAGTTTTTGGGTTTATATAGTTTCCGGGTACCGAAAGTTTTAACGGTTAGGGTTTGTGGGATGACCTAGATCGATCTAACGGTTTATATTTGTTGGATTTGTAGTAATACGATCATTATCTAAGTTGGGCTTGAGATGTGGGTCAAATGAGCTTTTAGCCCAATATACCATTAAATAAAAGTTAGACCATACTCTTTAAGATTCATGGTATTAAACATGTTGGGCAATATTGGCCATCCCATCGAAATTGATACTTTCTTCCCTTGTAAAGTTGTAATTGTGGATTATCCTTTTTGGCGGCATTATTCTATTTGCTCGTAAAACCTTTTAAAAAAACTCTTGTCCATGGATCTGAAAAGCAAAAAACGAAAAATACACTCAAGAGTTTTAAAACATACTTTATCAGAAGTATTTGTTTGGTTTTAGGCTAACTTAACACCTGAAGACGTGGCTCAGGCTCTTGGCCCAATCCTCACGCCTTAGTAGATGTTACACATATGGTCGGATGGAGCATGAAGTTCCTTAAGGACCTTGAGCGGAGAGAGTGTGTTTGAATGCAGAAGATAACACTTGGCATGCAATGATTCTCACTCTTTCACTCTAAGCTGAAAACGGTCATCAAAGTTTGATTGCATGCTTTAACGTCGTCGACTTTCACTAAGAGATCGATTGTGCATGACCTGATACAAAGAAAAAAGAATCAAGGCAAGCGACAAAATTCTTTTATTTGAGCAATCCGTCTTCATGGCAAAACGAAGTTTTTTTATTTCTTTCTCTTTATGCTTAATTCCTAGCTAGAGATTATCTTAATATCTCATGTTGAGACGCTAACTCGTTCAGCTCATTCGTAATTTTAATTTTACTGTTGTAGGTTCCTCTATTTAAGAATGGTTTACTAGTCCTTTATTTTTTAATATAGAAATATTCTTTTCTTTTTTTGGTAAAATATATAAATATTCTTGATAAGTCTTAAATGTTTCAAACAAAATTTATTTGACAATTTTAAACATAAACGTCGAATGGATTTATCACGACTATACAATTTTAATGTATAATAAGTGTGGTATATCAAGAGGCACGAGTTAGGTAGCCAAGTCAATACCATTTGGTCATATCTTATAATTTATAAATAGTAGTAATATTCTCATGCGAAAGGATATGAGAACCAATTATATGATTTGGGTAAAGCCTCTACTTTTTCTTATATATTTTCATTTGTATAAAATTTTTCTGATAAAGTTAGCCAAAATATATGCACTAGTGAAGAATTTTTAGAGATCAATCGTTAAAGTATCCAAAAAATGAGAAGGCTCGCTTTTTAAAAAGAAGAGCATCATGATGATGATATGTATATAGGACACTCTTTGAATTTAAACCATGATTGCAATTGTTATGGATTCTGATGTATTTAACTTTTAGATTTAAACAAGTATAATGAATTCTGGACTGTTTAATGTAAGAAAATTAGTATCGTATTTTATGCTTTTTTCTTATATATGTTTTGGCCACGTTTTTTTATTATTATTATATTTATTTTTATAAAAGACTAAAGTGACTATTTATAGCCTAAACCTTTTCTAAGTACATGGCCTTAGTACCGTAAAAGTTGAATAAACTAATATTCGATAAATTAATAAATTTCTCCGGTTCTAAAATGGATCAGTGTAATATTTAACATAATTCGATAAGATAATAAGATAATATTTTTTTTTTAAATATATGGTCCCATCAATATTATAAATTAAAAATTATATAAACTTATCAATATATATAAGAAAATTTAGTGAAATATGACTCTAGGGTTGTTTTTTTTTTTAATAATTTTTTTTTAGAGTTCATCTTTAAATTTTTTTTGTCAACTCTAAAAAATAATGCAAAAAATTTAGTGTTATCTTCTCGAATTGCATAAAAAAATTGTGAAACATCCTACACATGATAATTGTTTTCATAAGTGTAATTGGTCATAAAAAAATATTGATTATAACGAAAATTTTAATTTTTTGAGTAAAATTTTTTAAAATAATGAAATTAGGCAAAACTTTTTTTTTATAAATAATTACTACTATTAATTTATCGATAGATTAATACCTCTATAAATTAATAAAATATCTTAGTTTCGATATTTTAATTTATAGAGGTATGTAGCTTTTAATCAAGCCACATAATCTTTTTTTGTTTGTTAATAATTCTCACGCTTAGTCCATCTGGTACTTTTCTGGTCGCAACAATAAAAATGGAAGTCGTATTTTATACATGTATGAGAATGAATTCAAATGAAGAAAATAATATATAGTCATATTATGATTTTATCCAAAATTGGCTAATTAAAAAAAAATGGCAATCAATCGCACACTTTTACCAAATTTTTTCAATAAAGATAAAATACAGAACATATATTTATCCGAACACTTCTTCAAGAAAAAGAGGAAAAGACAAAGAAATATCAACTATTTCGTGAATTGGTTGTAATAATGACAATACAAAAAGTTGTAGAAAAGAGAGAACAGATAGTGATTAGGGAGTGCTTATTATTCCTTGGGATACCCTACAAATATTAAAAGATAAAAAGTTAATAAAAATTTCAGATTTATTTTAAGCGTTAACACAAAAGAGTAACTCTAATCAGGTCATTAAAACGACAAAAATATTATAATTAGCTCAGCATAATGGCATATTCCATTTTTTGAAAATTATAAATATGATTAAAATTATTTCAAAAAAGTTAAAACCGGAAATTGTTGGCACAAAATTGACCGTAATCTAGCTCTAAAACCTGTATTCAGGGAACAAAGTTCTTTTAGGAAAGAAATATAAATTTTAAAATCAAGAATCAAAAACTTATGGAAAAATTACACTGTGACCTATGTGATTGTATTTTACAAGTAAATACGAATATTTCTTGAATTTACAATTAATGATTAATAAGTATAACAAGGACGGTGTCTTTTATTATTCTCTGATTTTGACCAAAAATAATCATAAATAGTATTTCCAAACTCTTGAAACGACTCAGGGACCCCTTTGAGAAACAGGATAATCAGCAACCGAGAAACAAGCTGATAAATCTTTAATTTCCTCTCTTATTAGTTTCAATTAAGCAAACTAAAAGAAAAGACAAAGGAGAGTCAGAGAGATAGAAACACAGAGGAATACATATTCTCCCTTATTTCTTTGTCCTAAGGTTCCAAAAAATGTTTTTACCTCTATTTCTCATTGTTTTGCCCATTCTCTACGTTTTTTTTGTTTTTTGTAACTTTTATACAAAGTTTTGCTTATAAATGTAGTTAACTTCTTTGTTCTTGATTGATCTAATTTTTGCAGGTGGAAGAAGAAGCACCATTGTTAGTGGAGGTAACTGTTCTTCACTCTCTTCTTACAATCACTCATATGTCCATATTAATAAAACCAATAACACCATTTGGAAAAAATGACCCATTAGTTTTAGGTTTATTAGAAACTTTAGATGCATAGAAGATGAAAACTCAAAAGGCAGAGTTTCCAAATCTTTTCTGGTTTTGATTTATGAAGCATATTTTGAAGATGTCGATTAAGGAAACAGAGGAGGGTATAATGGAGGATGAGATTGAAGAGAGAGGAGATGAGTTAAGCATGAAGAGCTTTCTATGGCATGGTGGTTCTGTTTATGATGCTTGGTTTAGCTGTGCATCGAACCAGGTTTTATTCAATCAAATTTCACACACTAAACGACTATATCGGTCATGTTATGTATTAACATAATTCTAATTTGTTGGCAGGTTGCTCAAGTTTTATTGACACTACCTTATTCATTTTCACAAATGGGAATGGCATCAGGTGTAATTCTGCAGATCTTCTATGGTTTTATGGGAAGTTGGACAGCTTATCTCATCAGTGTTCTCTACGTTGAGTACAGAAGTCGAAAAGAGAAACAAAATGTTAACTTCAACAACCATGTGATTCAGGTTCACACTCACAAAACTCTTAAATTCAATCTCCACCGTTAGATATCTTTAATCCGCCATTGTTATATCTCGTTAAAGCATTAATTGCAGTGGTTCGAAGTGCTAGATGGTTTGCTTGGTCCATATTGGAAAGCAATAGGATTAACATTCAACTGTACATTTCTTCTCTTTGGTTCTGTTATCCAACTCATCGCTTGTGCAAGGTTGGTTAAGATCTCAATTTTGATTAGATATTTGATTATAAAAATAATATTGATTTTGATTTTAATCGTATGATAACAATAATGGACAGTAACATATATTACATAAACGACAAGCTGGACAAGAGGACATGGACCTACATATTCGGAGCATGTTGTGCAACCACAGTGTTCATACCCTCGTTTCACAACTATAGAATATGGTCCTTTCTTGGTCTTGGAATGACCACTTACACCGCTTGGTACCTCACCATCGCGGCTCTTGTCCACGGTCAGGTCGAAGGAGTGACTCATTCAGGTCCAACCAAGTTGGTTCTGTACTTCACTGGAGCCACTAATATATTGTACACTTTTGGTGGCCATGCTGTTACGGTGTGAGTATTCCTAAACCTTAATTGTGTTTTTCGCATTTGTATTTACGTTTGACATGCTAATAATTTGAATTTGCAGGGAGATAATGCATGCAATGTGGAAGCCAAGAAAGTTTAAGTACATATATCTATTGGCTACACTTTATGTCTTCACCTTAACCATTCCATCGGCTATTTCTGTCTACTGGGCCTTTGGAGATCAGCTTCTCACACATGCTAATGCTTTCTCCCTCCTTCCTAACTCACCGTGGCGCGATGCTGCAGTTATCCTCATGCTCATTCACCAGGTAGTTTCAAACATTTGGTTTTTCGGTTCAATCTCTTTTTTGGGGTTTTCTAAATAAGAGGTTTAAACCAGGATCTACCAAAAAATTCGGTTTGGTTTGAAATTTTTGGTTTTGGATAAAACATCTAATAAAATAGAATAATTTTTAATAGAAATATATCTATGATGTATTTAATTGTAGTATATATATTCATTTGGTTTATATGTTTATTTTAAAATATTGATTTTTCTTCAAAAATTATACAATTGATTCCTTTATACTAAATTTGATTTCTAATAGAAATAATTGTTAGGGCTACCTTTTTGTTTGTAAAATTTTGGTTCGGGGTTGTCATGGCCATTTTTATAATCAATGTCCACAGTTTAACACATACACGCATTAACACATATTTATATCCAATTCCTTTCAATCACATTATTCGTATGTATGTATTGTTATGTGTGATAATCTCTCTAATGCAGTTTATAACATTCGGATACGCGTGTACGCCGCTATATTTCGTGTGGGAGAAAGTAATCGGAATGCACGAGACAAATAGCATTTTGTTACGAGCGATCACAAGATTTCCGGTGGTGATTCCGATTTGGTTCTTAGCCATAATCTTCCCTTTCTTTGGTCCCATTAACTCAGCCGTTGGTGCACTTCTAGTCACGTTCACCGTCTACATTATCCCATCACTCGCTCACATCCTCACTTACCGCTCTGCTTATTCCCGACAAAATGCAGCGGAGAAGCCACCGGCCGTGATAGGCGGTTGGAGAGGGGCGTATGTGGTGAACGTGGTGGTGGTCGTTTGGGTCTTGGTGGTTGGTTTTGGGTTAGGAGGATGGGCGAGTATGACTAATTTCATTAAACAAGTTGATACTTTTGGCCTCTTTGCTAAATGTTATCAATGTCCTCCTCCACGGCCACATCACTAACATTTGCTCGGTCGCATTGGAGCCAACAACAAATTGTTGGCGTCCAAATGAACACTGATTTTTTTGATGATCTTGAAAAAAACACATGTACCCTTTTTTTTTTTTTTTTAGTGTTTTATGCAAAATAAATTTAACATTTTCCAGTTGAGATATATTTAAAAAATCTCTACACTTAAATTGAATATCCTAGAGTAACACTACTCGTGAATTGCTATTGCAGCTATATATTTGTTTTAAATGTTTTCTAACCATGGATAACAAATAGAATCTTGATACTACTCACAAATTTCAAAGTATATCTAGTTTTGTTTTGATCTATACGGATAACGAACTTACATTTGATCTATTTGAAACTGGAACAAGTAGAAAAAATATCTATTAAAAATAAAATCACACCCATTCATGTAAAGCTTCCTACACAAAAAAAAAGTCACATAAGTATACTTCTATTTAATCTCATTGTTACTGTCAAGTCTTACAAAAAATCTAAAACAAAATTTACATTTGCAAGAAAATTCTAGGTAAAATAAAAATCATTAACTAATTAGTATTGCTATGTCAACTAAAATTCTTTTAACAATAAGGATTTAATTAATACACGTCAGTCATATACCAAAAGAAATTAAGGTTTGAAGCAGACCTATAAATACGGAGGTTATAAAGCATAGAGGGGAAGAATAATAATGTCCAATTTTTTTAAGAAATTAGAAAGTCGACAACCGACGCCCAAATCTTTGAAGATTTTTCACCCGTAACTCTTTAACCTATTCAATTCATTATAATTCAAAGCTTATTTAAAAATTAACGTTGATTAATAAAAAAAAAGTTTCTCTTCTCGATCCGTAGAACATGTTCTATCCGAAATGATTAAATTTGTCAAAACAGAAAATATGTTCACTATATATAGACAGGTAAATTTGTCTAAATGCATCAATGTAAAGATGTGGCAGGTAGAAGTAGTTGGATCATGATGGTTAATTAAATAAGAGAGTTTATTCACTAATACACGAGTTGGTTAGTGGTAGTAGTAACTAGTAAGTAACCAATAAGAAAATGGTTGACATAAAGAGAAACAAATACTAGTTTATTAAATATCTTATTTAATTACTAGTTTTGATTATTTTGCTTTTACTCTACAAACTCGTGAAAAAAGAAGCATTTTGGGAGACGAAGAGGGGGCGATTGACGGCTATTTTCTTTGGAATCCTTCCAGAGTCGCCGCCGATTTTATCTTCTCCGCCGTAAGTTCTCTCTTTCCCTATCAGATCTGAACGAAACAACTCAGCACATTGTCATTTCTGTTGCGAAATGAAGCTGGTGTTTCTGGGTTTGTTGTGATTCTCTTTAGGTTCATTTGGGTTTGAAATATTAGGACATTTATTTATTTATCTCTAGTGTTACAGCTTTGGAATTTTTGGAAAAGAGCTCAACTTTTGTTTCGTTTCTTCTTTTGTGCTCAAGTTTTTTCGTCGACTGTTGATTTTGTGTTGCATAGGTTTGTAAAAGGGATCTCACTGTTTTGTTGCCTTCGTTTATGATTTTACTCCAAAGACTAATACTTTTGTCCTCCAATTTCTTCAGAAACTACAGAGATTTGTGAGGGATACAAATGGCTCCCAGAGGAAAAAAAAAGGTATAAGCTTTACTGTTTTTAAATTAAAATGCAGGGTAGCGATTAAGGATATGACCTTTTGGATCATATTGTTTTTAGAAAGTATATTGGAAGTAAGAGAAAAGCATAGACATAGACGTTAGAGGGAAATGACTATGGAGAGGAAGGAGAGAATTAGTGATGTGTTATGTCACTAGACTCTGATGAATGATTCCACGGCCTACTCGACCTCGTTTCCACGACCTACCGTCGTCCACTTTTCTTGAATCTTTTGGGTTGGCTTGACAGGGTTTCCCTCGGGATGCTCTGTGCCGAACACTCCAGGTCTTGATCATTCATCTCGAATCTGCTATCTCCATGATCACCTACATCCAAATCAGCCATGTTCTCACTGCTAACTTCTGAAGATTCACAACCCTGAAGTGTGATAGCATCAGGGACCAAAATAGGCAGTAGGGAAGAAACAATGGAGGCAGAGCCAAGCTCTATCTCAGAAGTTGGTGCAGCAGCTGATGAAGGACGGACAGCCACTTTGGGATTCAGAAATCGGGAGGATAACCTCAGAGATTGGTGAGACACATGAAACTTGCAGGTGACTAGTAGGTTCGGCCATGATTGGTTCATCTTCTAGTGATGAAAGAGCAACAACAGAAGTGGTAGATATTGAGGCAGTAGAAGGCTGGTCTCCCTTTTCTATGGTTTTAAATTGCTACTTTTTCTTTTGCCTTTTTGCAGAAGGCTGGATTGATGCGAGAGGATGCAGCACGAGAACGCATGACAGTTCTTGGGTTTCAGGAGCGTGTTATCAATGAGAGTATTAAGGAAGTGCTAAAGGTTTGTTCGTTAGTTTTAGGGTCTCCATTTTTCCTTCGTCGATAACAATTTCCTTGAAACTTGAAAATAAACGCTTCACACACTTTGGATTTCAGGTCTATGGTGAAGACCAATGGTTTTTTATGGAAGATGAGAGCTATGCTACCCTCCTTTCTATTTGCCTTGAAAAGCAAGAGGAACAAAACAAACAATTGGCTGAGGTACAAGCCAACCAATTGCCTGAGAATCAAAATGAAGAGATGGCTGAGGACCAGAACAAAGAAATAGCTGGGAAAGAACAACCCAAACAATTGGCTGGGGAAGAACAACCCAGCCAACTGGTTGAAGAACAAGAAGAAGAAAAGGTGATTTGTTTTTCTTCCTTTTCTTTCTCTTTCTCTGCATGTTCACTAATCTGTTGCTTCCATTGTTGGGATTCGTTTTGCTTGCATGATCAGAAACTATTACTGGTTTCTTGGTCTTGGTTTTACCCATATGGTACTTAACTTGCAGCATGATCCATCTTTTGTAATACAGGAGCAGGAGCAGGACATGCATGTTGAGTATGGAAGAGACCAAGCTGATGAGTTATCAATCACTAGTGAAGCAGTCATGGACCCATCACCTGCAGCTTTTCATTTGGGAGATGCATCAGCAGATTATGCACCAAATCCTGTTGGAGGTAGTAAAATTTTTTACTCATTGCCATAACAATCTCAACACTTGTATCATTCTTTTACTGAGGTCAAAATATATATTAGGTGTCGAGAATCTTCACTGTGGATGGCTAAGTGAGGAGGAGGAGAAGGATCCAAAGGAGGATAGTGATGGTGATGATGATGAGATCATTCAGCTAACTCCAGAACCTCTTTGTGAAGAACTTGAAGAGCTTTTCAAGGAAGTACGTGGACAGAAGAGGATGAAGAAAGAGACGAGGTGGGACACGTAAAGGAGTCATGAGCTCCTGTAAGTAGAATTGATATAATATGTTAGGAAGCTAAGAAGTAGTAAGCTAGTATTGGGGATAAAAAGGTGAAAGGACCCATCTTGACATCTCTGTGTGGGTCTTCTTGAGATATTGGTTTAACTCAGTACTATATTATAACCTGAACCCACTAATCCAAAGTCAAACCAATTCCATCTATAGTAAACCGAATAGCCAATCTAAAAGTTGGACCAAATCTGAAAGACGGTTTAAGTGCAATTATTCCTTCTATATGCAAGAACCAAAATCAGCAGGAGCTTAAATTTATATTATTTGATTTTTGATTTTCACAAATAAACGTTAATGCAATACAGTTTTGACTTGTATTACACACATTTTAGGAAAAGTTTGAGCGAGGAAGCATTGTATTTCGTTAGGTGCCGTTCACTTAGTTACAACTTTACAATAAATGGAATGAACAAAAATTTCCACTTAATTCCTTCTTTAAAAAAAAAAAAAAAAAAAATCCATGAGCCAATTGCATCTCCAATATTATTCCAAGTTCACTCTAGACACTAATTTTTTTTTAAAAATTACATTAAACATACCGTGATACAAACAAAAACGATCAAGCATACTGTGTTGCAAACAAAAACATCGTTTCCGCTAGATTCTTATCGCATCAAACATACCATATTGCAAAAGAAAACAATCTAACATACAATACCAAAACCAAATCTAAAAAATAATTTAATTGTATTAGTTACCATTTTTTCTTCATGTAAAAGAGAATAACATCGTTTCCGCCAGATTCTTATCGCATCAAACATACCGTGTTGCAAACGAAAACGATCAAAATACAATACTAAAACCAAATCTAAAAAAATAGTTTAAGTGTATTTGTTTATGTTTTTTTTAGAGAATCTTTATCTACTTAAAACATCGTTTCTGATTCTTATCGCATCAAAAATGATCAAATATACAATACCAAAACCAAATCTTAAAAAAATAGTTTAATTGTATTTGTTACCTTTTTTTTATGAGAATCTTTATCTACTTAACACAATGTTCCCGCTAGATTATTATCGCATCAAACATACCATATTGCAAACGAAAACGGTTATTTATGGCGATCGATCAAATATATAATACCAAGATCGAATCCAAAAAGAAAGTTTAATTGTAATGTTTATATGTTTTCTTTCACTACTAATTTTGTGGTATGGCAATCCTATATTCTTCTTAAAAAAGTTTGTCAATGGTTGACATGGTCTTGTATGTGGATAAATATTTGTTTAATCATTTCACCATCATTGCATTTTCCTTAAGTGCTATCAATTGTGTGATAAAGAAAAGAGAAGCAAAAATAAAATTTGATTCCTTAAGTTAATAAAATGAAACTGAAAAATTTCCCCCTTTGCATGCAATGTGGGTTTTGTAAAGACGGAAGCTGAGGGAGTGAAGAACAAAAGATTTTGGGAGAGGAAAGCAGTATCACTCAAAAACTTATTCTCTCGCAATTCTTCTTTCTGGGTCTCTCTCTTTTATGAAAAAGTCCGCCATTTTCACTCAGATTCTCCCTCTTCACCTGCAAAACCCTTGTTTCCCGTTGTTTCGTTTCGTTCTCTCTCTCACTCAGATTCTCCCGCTGCTGAATCGTCGATTCTTAGGTATTTCTTCTTACCCAACTCTTAACTTTCGATGTTTTCCGGGAAAACAAAGCTCGATCATGCCTCCGCTGTGTTTTTGGGGTTTTTTCTCCGTACTACTGTGTTTGTTGTGGTTTCAAATGTAGGTTTCTCTAGGTTTGAAATTTCGGATATTTTGGTTTACCATGTGTTACTACTGCTTCGATTTTGTGGAAACGAGTAGAAAAATTGTTTCTTTTACAGATTTGACAAGTTGTTCTTCAATATATTTTTCAAAGACTTGGATTTTTCTTTGGAAAATTTATGGGGTTTCTCAAGTTTTTGAGCTCAAATGTCTTTGTTTCTCTGTTTGTTTACATTTGCTAAGAGCTAACTCGGTTTCACTGGTGTCTAGTTTCGATTTTTAGGGTTTTGTCATGGATGAAGAATCTTCATCAGAAGTTCTAGAAGGAGAGATTGTTGGAATCACATTTGCTCTTGCAAGTCACCATGAAATTGTAAGTTATAAGAGTTATACTCTCTGGATTTGATCCATTTGTTCTGCATCTTTATACCCTCCATGAATTCGATGAATGTGGTTCCAAGAGTGATCAAAAGTTGCATGTACGGCTTTGTTCATCATGAGTTTTACAGAACTAAGGATTGCGAATAGCCAAAATCCTCTATGTTTTGGTTAAGTTTAGCACTAATTTTCTGAATTTCAGTATAATTGTACTCAGCTCTGTGTATTGCTAAGTGCTACACTTTTGCATATAAATGTTGTTCTGCGATATATCCTCTATCACTCTTCTATTTCTCACTGGACTATAATTCTTTCTTGCAGTGTATAGCATCGATTAGTGAATCCTCAATCAATCATGCCAGTCAACTCTCTAACGCATTCTTGGGGTTACCTCTTGAATTTGGTAAATGTGAATCTTGCGGTGCGACGGAAGCAGATAAATGTGAAGGTAATCCATTTCCTTATTTGCTATATTTTTGTGCTTACATTGTTTGTTGGAATACTTCTTCAGATATCGATCTTTGTTTCTACATTTTCAGGTCATTTTGGTTATATTCAGCTTCCAGTGCCAATATACCATCCTGCTCATGTTAATGAGCTGAAACAAATGCTGAGCCTTCTGTGCTTGAAATGTCTGAAGATAAAGAAGGCAAAGGTATTCCTCATGGAGTTTTCTTAAATCCCATGTGATCCACACATAGTTTTATAAAATCCTTCATATACCATATAAAATCTCGACCAATCTTTTCACCTTTCTGAGTACAGAGCACAAGTGGTGGTCTTGCGGAGCGCTTACTAGGTGTCTGTTGTGAGGTGAGTAATGCCATATACATTCTGATTGTTTTCTTTTACCCGATAAGCAAGTTGATAGATGCTTCTTATGGGACCCTGGTTCAGCATTTAGTGAGTTGTCTAAGTTTTCCTTCAACTAGTTGCATGTTAGAAAACGTGCTAATTCAAATGTAAGTAGTTATTATGCTTCTTTTGATCCATTCAATGAAAGTAACTTTAATCAATGCTTGTGAAGCAGTAGTTATTGGTATTTTCGTGGCACCATGGAACATTCACTGCTTAAATGTGTTTTTGGATGTTATTATTGCTGAACGTCTTGGATTTTTAACTACTGAATTACTATATTAGGAAGCTTCGCACATCTCGATCAGAGATAGAGCATCAGATGGTGCCTCATATTTAGAACTGAAGCTCCCATCTAGGTCAAGACTGCAGGCGGGTTGCTGGAATTTCCTGGAAAGATATGGTTACCGCTACGGAAGCGATTATACACGGCCCCTGCTGGCAAGAGAGGTTCTTACTTTCTTCTGCATGCTTATGTTTCGGTTTATGTAGGATGTTATGGTCAAAGGTGTTCTTACGTTCTTTTTGTTTATTTGGAATCATTCTCTATTTTGAAGATGTTTTGTTTCTGGAAACTGATGATTATGTTCTTTCCGTGTCCTTTTCCATATGTTGGGAAAACAAATAGGTAAAGGAAATTCTAAGACGGATCCCCGAAGAAACAAGAAAGAAACTCACAGCAAAGGGACATATTCCTCAAGAAGGATACATATTAGAATATCTTCCAGTCCCGCCTAACTGTTTGTCAGTGCCAGATGTTTCTGATGGTTTCAGCTCCATGTCAGTGGTAAGCCAGTTGAAACTAAAATCCTGTGTTGAGTTTACTGAATGCTTTGGCTCGTGTTGTAACCCTGGATTTGTGTCATTCTTATTTTCAGGATCCTTCCAGAATTGAGCTTAAAGACGTTCTTAAGAAAGTGATAGCCATAAAAAATTCTAGATCTGGCGAGACAAACTTTGAGTCGCATAAAGCTGAAGCCAATGACATGTTTAGAGTGGTGGATACCTATCTGCAGGTGAGGGGTACTGCGAAAGCAGCAAGAAACATTGATATGAGATATGGGGTGTCTAAGATCTCGAACAGTTCATCTTCAAAAGCTTGGACAGAAAAAATGCGAACACTTTTCATCCGAAAGGGTTCAGGCTTCTCTTCACGTAGCGTCATCACTGGAGATGCTTACAGAAATGTGAATGAGGTAGGGATCCCAGTTGAAATTGCGCAGAGAATCACATTTGCAGAAAGGGTTAGTGTCCACAATATAGGCTATCTACAAGATTTGGTAGACAACAAGTTGTGTTTGAGTTATACTCAAGGCTCTACAACCTATTCTTTAAGGGATGGTTCGAAGGGGCACACTGTGCTTAAACCCGGGCAGGTTGTTCATCGCAGGGTCATGGATGGGGATGTTGTGTTTATCAACCGACCCCCGACAACACATAAGCATTCTCTTCAAGCGCTTCGGGTGTATGTTCATGAAGACAACACCGTGAAGATTAACCCTCTGATGTGTAGCCCCCTCAGTGCTGATTTTGATGGTGATTGTGTCCATCTGTTCTACCCACAGTCACTTAGTGCTAAGGCAGAGGTTATGGAGCTCTTCTCTGTGGAGAAGCAACTGCTTAGCTCACATACTGGACAACTGATTTTGCAGATGAGTTGTGATTCTTTGCTGTCTTTGAGGGTTATGCTGGAACGGGTGTTTCTGGACAAGGCAACTGCTCAACAGTTAGCTATGTATGGCTCTCTGTCTCTGCCACCACCAGCACTAAGGAGGTCCAGTAAATCTGGCCCAGCTTGGACAGTTTTTCAGATTCTACAGCTTACCTTTCCAGAGCGTCTGAGCTGCAAAGGGGACAGATTCATGGTTGATGGAAGTGATTTGCTGAGGTTTGATTCCGGGTTAGACGCGCTGGCATCCATCATCAATGACATTGTAACTTCAATCTTTCTGGAGAAGGGTCCAAAGGAGACACTTGGATTCTTTGATTCGCTGCAGCCTCTATTAATGGAAAGTCTTTTTGCTGAGGGCTTTAGTGTAAGTTTGGAAGACTTATCCATGTCTAGGGCAGACATGGATGTAATTCACAACCTTATAATCCAGGAGATTTCACCTATGGTGTCTCGCTTGAGATTATCATATGAAGATGAATTGCAACTAGAGAACAGCATCCACAAAGTGAAGGAAGTGGCTGCTAACTTTATGCTGAAGTCGTATTCCATGCGGAACTTGATTGACATCAAGAGTAACTCAGCAATCAACAAGCTGGTGCAGCAGATAGGCTTCTTGGGTCTTCAGCTTTCTGACAAGAAGAAGTTCTACACGAAGACTCTGGTGGACGACATGGCTCTCTTTTGTAAGAGAAAGTATGGCAGGATTTCTTCATCTGGTGATTTTGGAATAGTGAAGGGGTGCTTCTTTCATGGGCTGGATCCGTATGAAGAGATGGCTCATTCAATTGCAGCTAGGGAGGTAATTGTTCGCTCTTCAAGGGGGTTAGCTGAGCCTGGAACCCTCTTTAAGAATCTGATGGCTGTTCTTCGGGATATCGTGATTACAAACGATGGAACTGTAAGAAACACATGTAGTAACTCAGTCGTCCAGTTCAAATATGGAGTTGATTCTGAACGTGGACATCAAGGTCTGTTTGAAGCTGGAGAACCTGTTGGAGTATTGGCAGCTACTGCCATGTCAAATCCTGCGTATAAGGCGGTGCTTGATTCCACTCCAAATAGTAATTCATCATGGGAGCTAATGAAGGTAGAGCAATATCAAAGCTGCCTCCTGAATACAGCTTTGATCATTTGTATTGTTGTATAACTGTTTTCTGTATTTGTTCTTTTCCCAGGAAGTTCTGCTCTGCAAAGTCAATTTCCAAAACACTACTAATGATCGGCGCGTAATCCTTTATTTAAATCAATGCTGTTGTGGAAAAAGGTTTTGCCAGGAAAATGCTGCTTACACAGTTAGGAACAAGCTGAAGAAAGTTAGTCTTAAAGAAACTGCAGTGGAATTCCTAGTCGAGTAAGTATTGGGGTTTAGTAACTTATGTTGCTCTTTTTAGTGTTTGTGTTTTTTATTTTATTTTATTAAACCTCTTTGCAATGTGTTTTCTCTTTACTTGCATGCAGATACAGAAAGCAACAAACTATATCAGAAATTTTTGGAATTGATTCATGCCTACATGGCCATATTCATCTTAATAAGGTTTGAATTCTGGTTCCTTTACTGTTGAATCTTTCTGGAAGCCTCTACCTGTCATATAAACACTTTAATAGTATCCTTTTCTTGTTGTGTAATTGTTTTTTTGGTTTACTAGACATTGCTGCAAGATTGGAACATCAGTATGCGGGATATACTTCAAAAGTGTGAGGATGTAATTAATTCACTAGGACAAAAGAAAAAGAAGAAAGCTACTGATGACTTCAAGAGAACAAATTTGTCTGTCAGGTTTGTACAATGATTCGCTTTTCCTCGGGATGTCGTCTCTGGTTGAATGATTAGCAGAATTTTTCCAGAAAGCAAGTCTGATGTTGATTTCTAGCTTTCCAGTTATTTTCTTTCCATCATTTTTGTTCTTCATATCATTGTCTACTTGTCTGGCTTTGGTTTCTGTTACCTGATTATAATTGATTTATTCTTCAATGAACAGTGAGTGCTGCTCATTCCGAGATCCTTATGGGAGCAAAGATTTGGATATGCCTTGTTTGATGTTCTCCTACAATGCCACCGATCCTGATCTAGAAAGAACTCTTGATGTTCTTAGCAATACAATTTACCCGGTTCTGCTGGAAACAGTGATCAAAGGTACTTGAATGATTCTTTTCATTTTTTGTATATTTCTCTTGTTTCCCTAGCCATCAACTTCTTCTTTGATGGGGGTGCAGTGTATATGATAGAGTCTTCCTTTCAAATCTTTCTAGTTATATGTGAAATTTTGTTTTTTTGCCAGAAGGTTAATGAACCGAATAAATTTCTCAACAAGTCTGAATCATTTGTCTTCCAAGTTGTGGTCGAAATTTTGTGCTACTATAAAGAAAGCCTATGATATTGTAAGATTTCTAGAAAAATGTTTTTGGTGATACTCCTGTATCTAAACTGAGCAGGTGATCCACGGATTAGCTCAGCAAATATAATCTGGAATAGTCCAGACATGACAACGTGGATCCGGAATCGTCATGCATCCCGCCGAGGGGAATGGGTTTTGGATGTCACCGTTGAAAAATCTGCTGTCAAGCAAAGTGGTGATGCATGGAGGGTTGTGATAGACTCATGTCTTTCGGTGCTTCATCTAATAGACACAAAACGGTCAATCCCTTATTCTATAAAGCAAGTGCAAGAATTGCTTGGGTTATCTTGTGCTTTTGAGCAAGCAGTACAGGTACTTAATAACTTGAAACGTGATCCGTGCACTGGATCTTACACTTAAGTCATATTTCTTATTTCATGTTTGGTATCATATTTGTTCGTTATTTGTGTTAGGATGTTAAATGTAAAATGTTGATTTGATTTGCAGCGTCTATCAGCTTCAGTGAGAATGGTCTCCAAAGGAGTTTTGAAAGAACACATCATTCTCCTAGCAAACAACATGACTTGTTCAGGGAATATGTTGGGTTTTAATTCTGGAGGTTACAAGGCTTTGACCCGATCCTTAAACATCAAGGCTCCATTCACAGAAGCAACTCTGATTGTTAGTAGTTCGATCCTTTAATGTCTACTACAAATTCTTTTCTGGGACTATATACTGGCCGTCCATATTAACAGGAATTAGTTTTTGTGCTTTTAGACACCAAGAAGATGTTTTGAGAAAGCGGCTGAGAAATGTCATACAGATTCTCTATCAACAGTCGTTGGGTCTTGTTCTTGGGGAAAACGCGTGGATGTTGGTACAGGTTCACAGTTTGAGCTCCTATGGAACCAAAAGGAGGTAGGCATTCTCACTGGAAATCGTACCAATTGTCTAAGTTTGTCTCATATAAGCTTGTTATGAAATTTGATGTCATTTATTTTCAACCTATTTGTAGACTGGTCTAGATGATAAAGAAGAAACAGATGTGTACAGCTTCCTCCAAATGGTCAGATCCACGACAAATGCAGATGCATATGTTTCTTCCCCTGGTTTTGATGTTACAGAGGAAGAAATGGCTGAATGGGCTGAATCGCCCGTGCGAGACTCTGCTCTTGGGAAACCCCAGTTTGAGGATACTGCGGAGTTCCAACACTTACATGACGAAGGCAAGCCATCAGAATCCAACTGGGAGAAAAGCTCTTCGTGGGACAATGGTGTCAGTGGTGGCTCAGAATGGGGAGTCTCAAAAAATACAGGTGGTGAGGCAAACCCGGAGTCTAATTGGGAAAAGACTACAAATGTTGAGAAGGAAGATGCTTGGTCTGGTTGGAACACTAAAAAAGATGCTCAAGAATCTTCCAAGTCAGATTCAGGGGGTGCTTGGGGCTTAAAGACAAATGATGATGATGCAAATTCAACACCAAACTGTGAAACAAGACCAGCTCAGACGGATTCTATTGTCCCAGAAAATAATGAGCCGACTTCTGACGTATGGGGACTCAAATCTGTTTCAGACAAATCTTGGGACAAAAAGAACTGGGGAACTGAATCAGCTCCTGCTGCATGGGGTTCTACAGATGCTGCTGGTTGGGGTTCTAGTGACAAAAAGAACTCAGAATCTGAATCAGATGCTGCTGCTTGGGGTTATAGGGACAAAAAGAATTCTGACATTGGATCAGGTGCTGGTGTTTTAGGTCCCTGGAATAAAAAGAGCTCGGAAACTGAGTCAGATGGTGCTACTTGGGGTTCTCTTGACAAAACTAAATCAGGTGCTGCTGCATGGAGTTCTTGGGACAAAAAGAACATGGAAACTGACTCAGAACCTGCTGCTTGGGGTTCTCAGGGCAAAAAGAAATCTGAAACTGAGTCAGGCCCTGCTGCTTGGGGTGCTTGGGACAAAAAGAAATCGGAAACTGAATCAGGTTCTGCTGGTTGGGGTACTGGGGACAAAAAGAATTCTGAAACTGAATCAGGTCCTGCTGCTTGGGGCAAAAAGAATTTGGAAATTGAATCAGGTCCTCCTGCTTGGGGATCTACAGATGCTGTTGTTTGGGGTTCTAGTGACAAAAACAACTCGGAAACTGAAACAGATGCTGCTGCTTGGGGTTCTAGGGACAAAAAAACTTCTGGAACTGAATCAGGTCCTGCTGCTTGGGGTCCTTGGGGACAACCAAGTTCCACTGCAGCAGACAAGGATAACAATGAAGATGATGGAAATCCGTGGGTTTCCTTGAAAGAGACCAAAAACAGAGAGAAGGATGAGAAAGAGAGAAGCCAGTGGGGAAATCCTGCGAAGAGATTTCCATCTGATGGCTCACATGGTGGCTGGTTCAATGGTGGTGGTGCAGACTGGAAAGGAAAGAGAAACCATACTCCTAGGCCACCTAGATCTGAGGATAATTTGGCTCCCATGTTTACAGCAACGAGACAGCGCTTGGACTCATTCACCTCTGAGGAGCAAGAGCTTCTCTCAGATGTCGAGCCAGTCATGAGGACTCTCAGGAAAATAATGCATATGTCTGGGTATGCCTTTCTAGCTTTTAAGCTCAGTCTATCCGATTTCTGGTTCTATGTATAATTTATGCAGTTACATATTCCATAGACTTGTTATGCTTCTTCTTTCTAAAACTGTGTTCTTTCAATGAAGGTACCCTGATGGAGAACCAATTTCGGAAGATGACAAGACGTTTGTCCTGGAGAAGATTTTGAACTTCCATCCCGAAAAAGAGACAAAGCTCGGTTCTGGTGTTGATTTCATCACGGTAAACAGCATTCTCCTTAACAAATTTAGCTGCTCTTCTAAAGCTTACTTAGCCTTGTGTCTGATGTGAAATTCTTGGTTGAACAACAATGTAGGTTGATAAGCACACCACGTACTCAGACAGCAGGTGCTTCTTTGTTGTTTCAACTGATGGGGCCAAACAAGACTTTTCATACAGAAAATCTCTCAACAACTATTTGATGAAGAAATACCCCGACCGCGCTGAAGAATTCATTGACAAGTACTTTAAGATACGTCGGCCTAACGGAAACCGAGACAGGAACAACCAAGATGCCACACCACCTGGGGAAGAACAGTCTCAGCCTCGGACTCAGTCTATAAGTAATGGAGGTGAAGACTTTCAGACTCAGACTCAGTCTCAGTCTCCATCTCAGACTCAGACTCAGACTCAGACTCAGACTCAGACTCAGACTCAGTCTCCATCTCAGACTCAGACTCAGACTCCATCTCAGACTCTATCTCCGGCTCAGTCTCTGTCTCAGACTCAGACATAAACTCTTTTTACTTAGCTAACCATTCAGTCTCCACTGTTTTTTGGTTTGGGATGTACATAAAGAGTGGAGAGAATGGTGGTTTTAATCATTAAAAGACTGATGTGAACTGCAAAACAATGTGTAAATGAAGTTCTCTAGTTGCAGATCGTTTGTCCTGAAATAAGGTTTCGGTTTCAGTGACTGGTTTAGTTTTAAAGTCAAGCGGCAATGTAGTGATGTTTGACATTGACTATTTATAGAGCAATGCATTTGCAATCTCATTTGCGTCTTGTCTGAAGTTTATTTCCAACTTCACTTTGAATATTTTATGAACTTCACTTAAATGCCCGCATATCTGTCCACCTGTCCCAACCAAACAAAACCGAAATAACAACCTGAGCATATAATCCAAAACATATTTCTAAGTATTATATTCACAAGATCAAAAGTTCAAAAATCTTGATATCCTCAAACGTGTAGTTCGAAACCCATCTTCATCTTCTGATTACAACAACAAAAAAAAAACTGTTTCCTCTTCATCTTCTTCGCTTTGTCTTTCTTCTTGATCGATTTTTTTCTCCCGTGATAAATGAAGACGACACGAGAAGCAGCAAATCTCATCGTCATCGATTTGGAGAATCGAACCAAAACGAAAAGAGCATCGTGGTTTCAGCTGCAAGCAATAAATTGATCCAATAGAGATGATTGAAACTTTCAAAATCAAAACTTTATGCAACCTTCAACGATCTAAGAACCCTAAGAAGAGATTGTGAATCTGTTAAGACAAACGTTAGTTTTTTTTTTATATCTTGTACATAGGATCAGGGAAGCCATAGAAATCGTGGATCATGGAATTGCGAAGAGCAGTGTTGACAGATGATGGGAATTTGGTGTCCTAATGAGCAGAGATGACTAAGATCGATTTGGTGTTTTGGGGAACAACTTTGTGAGTCCATGATTTGAAGAATTGATTTGCAAAAAGTTATGAGACACGTTTTTTCTCAATCGTATATAAGGGCATAAGAAAAGAGGTTGAAGAGGAAGGTCAGCAGAGGACAATACTTGGGGTGATGGTATACCAAAAATTGTTTACCATCCTTTTTCACCTCATGAAATCCACCCTTAGAATCCATTACTCTCTCTCTCTTATTCTTTCTTTACTATATTTCTGTTATAGGATCATTTAAAATTTATTTGTAATACAGGATATCAAGTACTTAACATTTTTAGTTTGTTTATTACATCAGATGTTTTGTTTCTTTACTACCTATTCTATGTTTATGTCTCTGCCTTGATGGTTTCTTCATTCTTGCGTGAATTAGCTTTGTCACTCTCTAAATCATCCCAACCCAACGCTTAACAGATCAATAAGTCAAACTGAAAGTAAATAGAGAAAATATACTTTATTTATAGGGACGGATAAATACATTTCACACAACATCCAATGTCGTTTCTTCTCTTAAATATTTCATAGAAGATGTCAAACTGAAATTAAAAAGATAAATTACACTTCACATATAGGGAATTACTCGGGTAAGTTAATAACAACATTTCACAGAACATGCTATCCTGTTGCCTCTCTTAAATATTTTCCCTTGACAACGCTTTTTGCAAGAATCGCATAATGGTCGAGAAATTTTACAGTTGCGAAGAATTTGCCACCTCAGCCCTCTTAAATAGAACTCTTGACCGGGATTCATATATGGGTCTGCACCAATCAAGCATTCAATATGAAAAAATGTGCAGCACTCGTTGCACCAGTAGACCACTTTTGTGTCTGTATCTTTAAAATTATATTCGCACACTTCACACCAATCTTTCTCAAATACTTCTTCACCAGATAAAATTGTGAGAAAGTGTGCATCATGCTGATACCTTGCTTTGTATGGTAAGGTAGCGCACTCTAAACATACAATAAAATTGCATTCGATGCAATTTAATTGTTTTTCACATTCTCCTTTGCAAACATGACATATGGGTCTTACTTCTAGGTCTAATAAAGCTAGGAATAAGGGATGGTCATGACCTTCGTAATCAAACGGCTCAGAAATTGAAGCACACCTTACATCTAGATGAAACCAGCATCCATGTATGTTACACCGATAGTCAAAGCCAGTAAATCTACGATTACAAGCATGACAATAGTAATAGTCTATTTGGGAATTCAATGTAAGTGGATGAGGATGTAAGGCATGTTGAATTCTACGGGGAGCCTTAGCACATTTTTCATGGAGGATGAACTCACACTCCATACAAGAATAGAAGTTACCTTCATAGATAGGAAGGGCACACGCTTCACAAACTTTATTTTCGTCATAAAGTATGCTGACCTCGAGTCGGAGATGATGGTCATGAAGAAAATGAAGTATCACTCCTTCAGATATCATATGGAACGGCCCAGGATCTTGTGTAATATCATCTTCTTCTGGTACACCTTCGAGTTCTTTTCCATCCCACACAGACTTCCCCGTAGCGCATATCGAATGAACAACATAATCGCTACATGTCACACAAGTATATGCACCATAATCACCGTTAATACTTTGATGGCAAACTCCACAAGACCGTTCTCTGGATGGAAGAGAAGGATGGTAGGAGATACGATGGTGGTGACGTGATATCTTGATGATGCGTGGAAAATTCATACAATCATTATGACCTACAAAGTTGCATCTGACACAAATGTAGGTGGGATTTAGTGATTTTAAGTGGAGTGAACGCATTCTTTGTGATATTTTTCGTCACAGTAGTTACAGAAGTAATAGTCTGTGCCGAAATTTGAGCCTTGGCATAAACTGCACCCACCATGGAAATCAAATTCTTTATTGTTGCACCAAAACAGAGGGAGTACTTGATGATTATCAGAATCCGTTGTTGTAGGAAAGACGTACTCGGGGGGAGAACTGAGCGGAACAGTGGGTGAAGACCACGTCGTTGTTTTTACTGAATCGTATATTAGGGCATAAGAAAAGAGGTTGAAGAGGAAGATCAGCAGAGGAGGTTGGGGTAAGTGTTTGTGGGATGGGACAATACTTGGGGTGCTGGTATACCAAAAATAGTTTACCATCCTTTTCCACCACATGAAATCCACCGTTAGAATCCATTACTCTCTCTCTCTCTCAGTCTTTCTTTATTATATTTCTGTTATAGGATCTTTTAAAAATTATTTGTAATACGGGATATCAAGTTCTTAACAATTTTCCACTATAAATATGAAAATTTGATTCCAAAAGTGTTCCTCTTCTTTAGATTATTAGATCCTTAACGTGATATTGTTCTTTACATGCAAATAAAGAATCAACTTTCCTTTGCATATAGTTTTCGTCCTTAGACATTCTCGATCAATTTATTATGCCAATTGATTAGTGCGAAATAGAGAATAATTTGAGACTTTATGAATTCAATTACGAAATAAAGAAAAATAATGTTTGAATTTGAAAGTAAAACAATCGAACCAAAACCAAATTGTAAAACGTAAGAAAAGAATAACAAGTTTGTTTCAAACATTCAATGATTAAACTATGAATTTGGAACATTGTAATCTTCTATATATTATTTGGAAAATACATTTATAAATAAACATTAAAATATGTAAATATTTACATCACATTGCCATTACATCAAAGAACAAATCTCAATCTCTCATTAAAAGTATTTTAGTCATTAGTTATTATGTGATCATTTAATTAAAATTAAAGATTATTTAAGGAAATTAAGTCAAATATATTAGATTTACCTAAATATCCTTAAATATCGATATTTCCTTAAATATCCTATTATTTATTTACCTAAACCACTTACTGAATATTTTATAATTATTATCGAGATTTTAGAGAAAAAATACTTATAATAAATAACAAATTTCAAAATAACATGTATTGCATAAATTTTTAAATATCTTTCTGTTTTTTGTTTTTACAATATTAATCAAAATCTTTCTTAAAAAAAAGATATTATAATCGATAATGTCAATAAACATGTAAATATTCTCAAATATTTTATTTTGCAAAATCTAAAATCTACATTACATGTTTATCTTTAAAAAAAAAAAACCTAAAACACATGATTTTATTGATTTATAGATCACGAGTATAAACCTTATATTACTAAATCTTTTATAATTATTATCGAGATTTTAGAGAAAATTATAATAAATAACAAATTTCAAAATAACATGTATTGCATAAATTTTTAAATATCCTTCTGTTTTTTGTTTTTAAAATTAATCAAAATCTTTCTTAAAAAAAATATTATAATCGATAATGTCAATAAACATGTAAATATTCTCAAATATTTTATTTTGCAAAACCTAAAATCTACATTACATGTTTATCTTTAAAAAAAAAAGATAAAATAAAACATAAAACACATGATTTTATTGATTTATAGATCACGAGTATAAACTTTATATGTTATCATTATTCTTTATACTCTAGATTACGATTACGTAATCTTAACAAAAGAATATATTCTCTCGTGATAATGAAATCTTAACGAAAACTCATTTTAGCGTGTATAAGATTTCAGAATAAATATAAATATAAATTTATAATTCTGAATTTTAAAAAATATATTAATCTGTACCGTAGCAGGGAAATAATTCTAGTGTTGAAAAATAGTTCGATTGAAACCTAAACCATAACTAAACCGGAATACTCGTGATGAATTGAAAGTGTTGGGCTCGAGAAAAGGAAAAGCCCATTAAAAATGCAAAAAGAACTCACGTTTCTTTTTATCTCCGTTATTACCGATTTGCCATTTGCATTTCCAAGCTTGAAAAAACTTGAAGAGACAAGATTCGCGAGTTCTTCGTTCTGCTTTTTGTTCAAGAGATGTCTGTCTTTGAAGATTCCTTCGTTATACTCGGCGATGATGCGTCTGAGTCTGTTCCAGTCTCAGGCTCTTTTGACCCCACTGACAACAACAACAACTCTTTCTCAGCCTACGACGGCTCAGTCCAAGTCGATGACTCCGTCGAAGATGTTTTTGCAGCGCCGTCTTCTGACGACGGTGCTTACTCGAACGGTGACGGAGTTTTCGGATCCAACGGTGAACACGACGGTCCTATCTTGCCACCACCTTCAGAGATGGTATCAGATGAGGGGTTTGCTCTTAGAGAATGGAGAAGGTTAGATCTACTGAAAGTTTTGATCTTTGTTGCTTTAGGTTTACTTCTTCCTGAATAAAATGGATAAAGTGGATAAATTTAGTCGAGAAAACTGAGAATCTCTTTGTTCATCTGAGAATTTCATTTCTGACTTTGATTCACAATTTTGTAAATTGAAGTTATCTACTAGTTAGTGTCTATTTGTTCTGAGAAGTTATCAGTTTATTAGATCGGATCTGTGATCAAATTGAAAGATCTGTGGCTTTTGCTTAGAGTTTATTGCTGCAATAACCTGTTGATCCTTAAGTTGATTCGGATGTATAGATCTGATCTCATTGTATGAAAATCCCATGTTTTCTGTTGTTATATGCACTTGATTAATCTGTTCTTGTGAGTGATGTGTTCGTGCTATGGTTTATGTTTATGTGTAGACAAAATGCAATTCAACTTGAGGAGAAGGAGAAGAGAGAAAAGGAATTGTTGAAACAAATTATTGAAGAAGCAAATCAATACAAAGTGGAGTTCCATAGAAAGGTGGAAGTAACTTGTGAAAACAACAAAGCAGCTAACAGGGAGAAAGAAAAGGTGTGTTCTTTTGCTAAATGATTGTAGTTTTATCATCGTTTCTCAATCTGTGTTGTTGTCATGTGGTTTGTGGAGAATTGTCAATATTAAGATTTTTAACTTTGACCATCTTAGTCAAAGTCAACTGTGATAGATTATCTTAATGCATTGTTAGTTTTTAGATTTCTTCCTAAGCTGAACTACTATTGATTCCTAACCTATCTAATATGTTTTACTTGTTGTAGTTAATTGTGACCGTTGGTGCCTTTTTTAGCTGCATATCGCATTGTTACAGTGTTGGTTAAACTTTTGCTTACGTGTTTGTTTGTCTTTGAACACTTAAGCTGTATCTGGAGAACCAAGAGAAGTTCTACGCGGAATCCAGCAAAAATTACTGGAAGGCAATAGCAGAGCTAGTTCCTAAAGAGGTTCCAACAATAGAGAAAAGAAGAGGAAGGAAAGAGCAAGACCCTAAGAAGCCAACAATCTCTGTGATTCAAGGTCCAAAGCCAGGGAAGCCAACCGATCTGACAAGAATGAGACAAATATTGGTGAAGCTCAAACACAACCCACCTTCTCACCTGAAGCTCACTTCTCAACCTCCATTGGATGCAGCTGCTGCTCCTACTCCTCCAAAGAATGTTCCCGAAACCAAGCCCACCGAGGCGGTTATTGCTGCCTAAAACCCTCTTTGGTTTTCTTTTTCATTGCCTACATCTGTGTGAATTCAGTCTGCATTTCATTATGTGTTATAAACAGCTGGGAGATTGTATGGGTCATGCGTGTTGTTATTATTTACATAAATATGTCGTATTGGAATATGATATTTTCATGTTTATTAAATTCAATCAGAAACCACTGAAAAGTGGTTAATATCTCAAATCAATCGGTTAAAGGATCCATCCATTTTAGGGTTAAAAAGTAGAGACGAGTGGAGAGGTTTACATAAAACGTCAAAACGCTACTTCACATATCATCATCATCAAACTCGTGTGATAATAAAAACTCACAAACAATAAAGAAAAGAGAATGTCAAAGGTGAACGTTTTACAAAAGCCTTTTCTTTTCTTTCTTCCTTCATCTCCCTTGTAAGCTTGCAGGGGACCTGCAACCTCTCTCGCTGCCTGCGTCATCTTCCTTTTCACTAGCCTCTAAGCAAATGCCATTGTTGTTGCAGACACTGATCTCTGAGCTAGCGTTGCTGCTCGTTGCTAGTGGGGAGGAATCTGAAACATTCATAGGTCTGCCACGTGTATGTCCAGATCTCACACTGTACATTGATGATGCTGGAATGTTCGTCATTAGTGGTCTCAGATTCCCTGGAATAGTTCTACGTATATCCTGATTTCATCAAAACGTTTGATCATCAGTTAAACACAATTCCCACCACTGAGGAAGAGAGGAGAGAGAGAGAGATACACACCATATGCCTTATGGCCATATCAAGGGACTTCTTGGAGAGCGTTCTTCCAAATCCTGCACTGTCTGGTGATGAAGACTTCGCAGACAAGTTACCATGAGGAGAACTCTTGTCCTCTGATCTGGGAGGAGCAAGTTTCCGCATGTTTATTACTCTCTCTACCATTTTTGTTCCCATCATCACCGGACTAACATTGTCACTGGCTTTGGAATATCCACGATTAACCGCAGGAACAGAGCTACCACTAGAGTACATTGGTGCTCTTCCTCTTGATGGTGAACATGATTGCCTTCTTGGTCTTCCTCCTGGAGGACCCCCTGG
Source organism: Boechera divaricarpa (assembly GCA_026770425.1). Taxonomy (NCBI): domain Eukaryota; kingdom Viridiplantae; phylum Streptophyta; class Magnoliopsida; order Brassicales; family Brassicaceae; genus Boechera; species Boechera divaricarpa. The sequence continues at coordinate 19,153,500 of CM049186.1, forward strand.
CTCAACTGAACCAGAACGAGGGCTTGGAGCTCCGGGTCTGCCTCTTGTAGCTGAAAGTGGCCTTTCGGGTAATGTTGTCCTTAGATTTGGAGGAGTTTCTAATGAGAAACCAGGCATGTCTGATGGCTTCCATGGTCTTGCCCTCACCGTAGGAGATGCTGCACGAGATAAAGCAGGGTTCTTAGATGGTGTTGGCATAGGCTTTGCTGGCACTGGAGAAGAAGGTTTGATTTGGGATATTGTTGGCTTTGCTGTAGTAGTTGCAGCACTTGCGGAAGCAATTGGACGGCGAGTTGGTGTAGATGACCTTGATATGGTTTTAGACGGAGGAAGTGTGGGTCTTGAAGTTGGTGTTGAAGATCTGGCAGTAGATCTTGACAGAGGTGTTGCGGACCTTGAAGGACCTGCAGATTTTGTGGCGGTGCTGGGGGTAGATCTAGTTGCTGAACCAGCAGATCTAGCAGTTGAAGTAGTCGGCTTAGATGCAGTAGGTGTGAGCCTAGATGATAAACTTGTTGACCTACTCAGAGGTGTGGGCTTAGTCGTTGCAGATACTGTGGACCTAGAATTTGCCAAAGAAGGTCGAGTAGTTGAGGAGACAGTGGCTCGCGAAGTGGGTGTTGAAGGCCTTGATGATTTTGAATTTGTCGTCAGTGTTGATGATCTTCCAGTGGGTGTGGCAGGTCTTGATCCAGGTCCTCCAGACGATGAAGGTCTTCGACTTGCTCCACTGGAAGAGCTCAATCCAGGAGAAGAAATTTGTTGTCTAGAAGTTAGATGGTTCCTTGCAGCAGGCTCTGTTGAGGAATTCGCCAGCTACGACAGATAATTCATAGGTTACCATAACGAAGTAATGATTCCAAATATAGAAAAAGTTCAGAGATCAAACAATTGAACGTTCAATTTTAATGTGTAACATACGAGAATCTGATTTGGGATACATATTTCTTGCATAAATCTTATGCTACTGAAAATGTGCTACTCTAGAAAAATCAAGAGCAACATCCCACATAACAATAAGTATAAATGCAATTTACTAGTGACAATCATGAAACTTGAGATGTAAACGTCAAAGACTGATGTGCCAGGTTAAACCAGTAGTGGCAGTTCAAAACATCTAAAAAATATCAGAGGAGCCTTATTTTAACATTGGTTGCACTACTTTTGGCTGTTTATCTAATATCCAGAAGTTGATAAAAGAGGTCAGAACACTAAGCAGTAACATTCTTACCCTAGAAGTCAATGTAGCCGGGCGACTCTTTGAATCACCAGTCTGACTCATCATAGTCCTATGTGATTCCATCTCCAGCGATGGAAATAGAGGAGTACCTGGAGGGGTCAGAAGCCTTCGAAAGAGAAGGAGAAGTTAGGGTGGAAATGATAAGCAGATAAATGATATATTGTTCAAGAAAGCATATGAATGTCTACAAAGAGATAACATATATGCTGCATCATTCACAAAGATAACGAACACTTTATGCAGCAAAATTCTAAACTTGATAAGTATTCAGTGCAAGACTCGCACACCTCACAAACAAAGGGTTCCAAATTCTGACGCCAAATTCGAGTCTATTAGATTCAACACATGCCTGATATAGACAATGATGAAATGTGAAGAAACAACACAATTTCAAGGAAACAAAACTACGAGGTAACATACATCAATTAACAACAATACTACCACATATATATTACTTCAGAACCTCGTGGTTAAGATACAGCAAATCAATAACTATACTATCACAAAGACTACTTAAAACTGCTTGCACTTAAGATGGCTAAAAAAAATTCAAACCACCACCGGTGAATATGTTCACATACTGAAGTTATGAACCATAGCGTCGCAACATGAAAAATTGTGATTAAAAAGTTACCATTCATAGTCATTTTTATCGCCTTCAGAATTGAGAAAATCATCTGGAGCAGCTGTCTTCCGAGGTGGTGGAGCACCACTTGAGATGTTAAAAACTGGTGAAGTTCCAGGCTTTGAACCTAACAGATCAAACCCCATCAAGAACTAATCAACCTCCTAGACCAAAACAGAAACATGATTCCACAAAATTAGAAAGAAAAAAAAACATATTATATACCTAATGGAGTTTCAAACTCATCAGGGTTGTTGTTAAGAAGGAGATTATCCTGCTCTTTCTCACGCCTCCTCATCTCAAGAAACAATGAAAGCTCTTCATCTTTCTCAGCCATCATAGAAGCCCTAAGTTGTTGCCTTTGCCTCTCTGCTGAATCCAGCAATAGAGACTCTTTTGCCCTAAAACTTCGATTCATTGCTCACCAAACTTACAGATCAAAGAGAGACTAAAAAACCTAACTTAGCTTCCAATTTACTCCCAACGGAAAATAATACCCTATAATCTAAAAAAATTAAAATATTGTCTACAAACTTAAAAACAAAGTCCTAAAATTGAAGAATCCAAAACGAAAAATCGAAACTTCACAAGCTTAAAAACCTTAACTTGCAACACATTTTCAGCAATTTCCCATTTGAAAGTAAGCTAAGCAGAAAGGAAGAAAAAAAAAGAGGAAAGTTAACTTTTTTAATAGAAGGAAGACACGAGTTTTCTCAAAGAAACCGCCATTGTCGAGGAACGGAGCTCAAGACCCTAGCCGACTACAGTTTACGGAGAAAAAACCCAGAAGCAGAAAAAACCTAACAGAGAGGGAGAGAGATTTTGGGAGATCGAGGGAAAGAGAGAGATTCAGGAGGAATTGGGAGAGAGAAGAGAGAAAGTTTGAAGAGGAGTGGCATTGAGTGTAATTATTCAGCTTTGAGATCGGTTAAATTGGAAACTATTTCATAAGTTATTAAAAAAAAAAAACAAATTTATTTTTGGGGTTTGATGAGAAAGTTTCAATATTTTGATTTTTTCATATTGACGGGACATGACATCTGGACCGGTACCTAATGTGGTATCAATTGTTTCTATCGCTTGAAGCCTAAGGTTTCAGGATTCTCTCTGCTCTTCTCATCTTATTTTATTTTTGTGTTTGCTCAATGATTATTCCGATGTTTTTTGTTTGTTTTTTAAGATTATATTGTCAGATTTTTGAATGAAATATATTTTATTCTTGCACCATTGAAAGGAAATCGATCTATGATCTTGACATTATTGTATTATAATCCGTTTGTTGAACCACATAAAGAAATAGTGTTCGGAGTACTAAAGACCTTTGAATCCTGATTATTAAATTTGAAAAATATAAAGACCTAACTACTACAAATGATTCAATTGGAAATTAGGTTTCCACAAATTATTAGGTCTTAATCTGTCATTAATTACCTACTGATTAGGTACATACTAAAATTTCTAGTTTTGGCAATGATTTTAAGTTTTAATATTCTTTTAAAAAATATATATAATTTTTAAGCTCATTATTGGCAATGGTATTTTGGGAGGGGTTGACATTTTGAAAAGTTGGTGGGTTGAATTTGTTGTTCAATTGGATATTAACTCAGTCAATATATTATTGAGTTGTGGATACTGGACTCTAATTTATAGGATCCGCTGTTTGATCCGAAGATTGAGCCAGACGATAATCGATCATGGCTACAAAGAAAGTATAGTACATTGTGATAGTTAGAATGTTATTTTATTTGACAAAGAACTCGGTTTACTATTACTAGAAAAAAGGATATACCCACGAAAAAAACGTGGGTATTGAAGTACAATATTCGTGGGTATAGCGTCGTAGGTAAAGTAATTTTGTGGCAAATCGTGACAAATATTACCATGATTTACCACGCGAAAAAAAACTTGGGAACAATGTCACGATTTGCCACGAAACAATTCGTGGGACTTTCTCACGACAAAATTCGTGGTAAAATGTGGCAAATATCCACGTTTATATTCGTGGGAATTCGTAGCAATGTGAAGAAACCCACAAATTTTACCGTGGCATTACGTGGTTATGTTGCCACGAGTAATGGGCGGCAAATCGTGGGTATAATGCGTTTTTTAGAAAAAAAATTTTAATGAATTCGGTAAATATGAAAACCAATTAATTAAAATCATTTCCAGTTGTGAACATTAAACTGCGTTTTAACAAGAAGTTTACAGTTTAAAAACACTAACATTGCATATTGAAATCATATAAAAAAAACTATAAGTTACGTTTACAGAGACCAATCATTGTCTTTGTAATGACGTTTAACGGGAGGAACCTGCGAAGGCGGGATGTAATCTCCATGTCCAGCTCTCGTACTCGTGGATGGACCAGCTGCGGGTGCTCGACGAAGACGGATAACATTACGACCCTGAGAAGGCGGGATGTAATCTCCACGTCCAGCTCCCGTACTCATGGATGGAGCAGGTGCGGGTTCCGTACTCGTGGATGGAGCAGGCGGGATAAGAATTAAATCTAATAGAAATGCAATTAATTTTAATATAATATGTAATGAAAAAAATATACATACCTCAGAGGAATAAATTGTTAATCTCCTCGCATGTCAGCTATCTAATACACAAGTTCCAATGAGATGTTAAAGAAGCCAAACAAATACACTAACCAAAATTCAAAGATCTTCTTAAACACATAAAAACTATCGAGAATATATTATAAATTCATGAATTTGGTAATCAAGTGTGAAGATTCAAATCTCAGTCAAATCCTATGGCTTTGCAAACAGCCATATTAAACGAAATCAATCAACATGGTTATGACAACTAACTAAATCATTAAGAAGTACTTGCTTCAGTAAAATAGGATTCAGCTTTAGACAAATCATCATGCAAGCAAAGGGCAAATAAAAGGCAACACATTGTAAAATCCTATAAACCACATAAATTGGTCATAGTAATCTACAGAAAGAGAACAAATTGATGAAAGATTTGGAAAGTTTTACCATGAATTAAGGAAATCATAATTTTCTATAAGCAGTACGATAAGAATTATAAATCATGAACTAGCCTATACAACACATCACATTGTCTCTTTCGAGAACACAGTAGCCTATGCATTGAAGAATATGCACATTAGCTAAAGTATTCGAAAACAGAGAGTCAAGCCTTGTGAAATATATTTTTATATGCATAAGGATAGACCCACATGCCTATGCGTGATATTACAGAAGGGTGAGTCAAGTAATGAATTAAGATCCATTCAATTTTGCTATGTGTGAGTACAATAAAAAAGAGCGTGGTGCTTAACTTGAGTTCAGTAACAATTTCTATTTAGATAGACATTCTTAACATGACTTTGTATAATCCATGAAACTAGATTCATCGTGTCTCATCAACAAAGTTCTAAGCTTGATACTACCCTCTCTACTCAAATTAATGGTAGATACAGAATTCTTATCGTACACAGCTCAGCGTCAAATTCGAGAACACACAACTAAGAAATCAAATCAGAATCATAAAACAGAAGCAATGCAATAGAAACCCACCAGAGAATCAATCAAAAATTAAATATATCATAGAGCAAAGGTCCGGCCAGACATTTGGAAAGCGAGAAAAAATTGGAGTTTCGAGATAGTGAAACCTGTGACGGTCGAGGAGGAAGAGCTTAGATGCAAGTGGGGCAAATCGAGAGGCTCTTCCGAGAAAGAGAAATCGCTAGAAGATTAAAGCGTTTCGTTGGATTGGAATCTCCGATTTGAAAGTTGAAAGCGAAGTTGAAACCGTACCAGAGTGAAGAAATCTGCGTCCCGAAACGACAAAGAGCAAACCCTAGAAATTGGAGAAGAGGGTTGATTTACCGGTCTCGGAGATTTAGACTTGTCGGTGGCTTCTGCACATCTCCCGGCTTCTCTTATCTTTGAATCATTGTTACTCCGATTTTTAGGTTTTTTTTTGTTTTTTTTTTGTGTGTCTGTGTGTTAAGCGGCTTAACTGGTGACGAGGAGATATATAGATAAGTTAGATTTTTTAAGGTCAACATTTAGGTTAGCTCGCAGAGGATTAAATATCCACTGCCTATAAAAATAAGAGAAAGTCATATGCAAAATTAAAAATAAAGAAAACCCACGAACTGCCACGAATGTATTCGTGGGTTTAGTTATCCACGCATTTTTCGTGGCATTTCGTAGCATTCTGTCATATCATTGCAAGACCCACAAAACTTTGTGTGGGAAATCGTGGTTAATGTTACCCACGAATATACCGATTTTTTCTACTACTAGTGTATGCACAAACGAAACACAAATAAATTTGATATCATTTCGTCATATAAGTTTTCTAAAAATAGAGCGCTAGTGCTTGAGAAGAATTCATAAAATCAAAATTCAAGTACATGTTAATGGACGGTGTGGCGTATGTGGTTATGTGCAACATCATGGATTCGTCTTTGTACATGGAGAGAAATTATTGTGATTAATCTCTAAGTGAGAGATCGTTGAGTTGTGAAACCTATTTTCTCGGATCCCCTATTCGATTCAAAGCTTTTTGTTAGACACATATATATATATATATATATATATATATAAATGTTTACTTTGTTAAAACAACTTAATTAATTTGAGGACTTTGTTAAAAAAAAAAAATTCACACAAGATCGATGACTCACACAACTTGCTTGATTTAATTGTCCAAGAAGATAAACAAAGAGAGCCCATACAAGTTTGATTAATAGACTAAACCTAATATTCCACTAAAATAACTATTGGGTTTGGATTTGAAATGGGTTTTAGACGCACTGGTCGAGACTTTAGGCCACAATCCTAACATTAAAATCGACGGTCGATGTTGCTAATTTGGAATACACGGCTACTTCATTTGTCTTCCCTAGTATTCAAGCGAGTAGCCTCTATATCTCTATTTCTGGTAGGTGAAATTCTTCTTGTGAAAAAGAAAGGCTCATGTAAGAAATTCTATGAAGAAGAAGGTTTACATAACTTAGTCTGATGAAAGAAACAAAATTCAATGGTCCAATGAGACAAAATGTATAAAGGACATATATTGCTCCTACGATTTATATGGTCAAGGGCATATACTATGTCATTGTCCATTCCATAACTGATGAACACCATAATGCTAAAACAAAGTATTTGGAGAAGGCATAGCCAGTAGTTGTCAAGGTGGTACTGGTACAGAGTTTGGTGATAAATGAAGTATTATGTCAAAAAAAAAAAAAAGTTGAAAGGCCCTAGATTTGATTATGTAGTGTATTTCTAAAACTGAATATAAGTTAGTTGAAAATTCGTATAATCACATAATCTTTAATATGTCAATTACATCTAATGAAAAATTGAATATGAAAACTCATTCATCCTCTTCTTTATAAAGAGTAAACAATGTAAAATGAAAATGTATCCTCAGGAACATCAACAATGATGCAATCATTGATGTTTGATGTTTCTGATCAAACACATTTTGTGTCCACCACAATTCATAACATGCTTGCTTGTTGTTTTGGTTTTTCTACCCACTATGGGAAATAAAACTAAACATAAAAACCAACAAGAAACTGCTTGGTTCTGGCAAAATTTCCAACCTATCGAACATAATTATCTAATGTATACAGAGAGAGAGAGAGGAAGAATTTGTTATATTATTATTATCTGAGTATTGATTTAACATGATTATGCAAATAACTGAGAAACCAAGCCAAAAAAGTGAAGTCGAGGTTTTTGATGCACTAGCTAGACGTATAATAATTATAATTAAAAAAGAGCTTAGCTTTAAACTTTTATGTTTGATTTGCTTTTGCCCTTTTTCCCTCCTTTACATGATTTCACTTCTTGATTATTTCACAAATATGTTTGTATCGGATTCGAATTCAAATAACACTATGGTCTATGGTCTTTAGTCTTCTCTAGATCTTTGCATTGTTAGTGTATCTGAATAACGGAGTAGTTTGCCTGGATTTGGAATTAATCTCATTAATCAAAATTTAGTCTTTTGCAGTTTCTGTTTGCTTTTTCATGGAATATGAATCACAACATGTAAAATTTCTATTATATGTTAGAAATTTCTAATACAAAGCCTTGTGAAAGGTCAATGGAAAACAATTGTTTTTAACATTATCAATATGCATGTCATACCAAATTGCATCACTAGACACTAGGTGACGACATTTCTTACTCCAAGTTGCAACAATCTAACAACAGCCTTCATTTATATCGAGGTCACATAAGAAAAGTCTCTGATAGAATCAAAACAGAAAAAGATAAGTAATCTAATATCAATTATTATTATTATCATTAGAGAAACTGCAGTAGAGACACGTTGAAAAAGACTCATAAACCATAATTAAAATAACCCAATAGATGGGTTTGCTCCCACGGATTATTCTAACGACAATCATTGCAATAAAAACTAACATATAATAACTTTTAATATCATAGCTTGAACCAGACAGATTCAAAAATTCTCAAACCGGCCGGTCCAACTAAGAAGAAACAATTTGATTCCGGTTCATTAAGCTCTGGTTCCGGCAGCACCACCACCGTCGTGACCGTTCTTTTCACCGTGAAACCCCGATGCAAAACTATTGTTGAGATCAGAATACATGTTTACAACCTTAGAGATGTTTCCGTTGAGTTCTTGAATCAAAGCAACGTTCTTCGACATGTTATCAGCCATTCTCGATTGGTGATTGTCGTTGACTTGTTGGATCAGTGATCTGTTTCTGTCTAAAACTGATTGCACTTGCCTGAAATTCCGGTCAAGATTCTCCCACATCTCCGGATCTTCTCCTCCTCCCTCCTCCGCCACGTTCCTCCGCCGTTTCGTCTCGCTGTTCCTCTTCATAATAATGTAATGGTAATTGCGTTTTTTCTATTTTTGATTTTTGGGATTTTCGCAGTCGAGAGAAATCATATATTTATAGTAAAATATCTTCTGATAAATAGACACCGAGGTGAGTAAGTTGTCTCTAATCACCACTCGAATAACAAGAGCGTATATCTCACGTAGACGTATCTATCTGATAATAAAGAACACGCGCGTGAGGGAAGGTTGGATTGAAGTTGTACAGTGATTGGGTGAGAGGAATAAAGTACAGAGCTTTTTATGCACTTTTTCTGGATTTTTTTAGATTAAAACAATGGAGAGAGATAAGGATCTTATTGCAGAAATATCTCAAGATATTTATTGTAAGGTGAATATAAAATATGAATAAAATAGGGAAAAAGGTATATATGGTGTACGACTTGCCACGGTGCAGAACCAAATTCCCATACGCATGATCTCATGTTTCATGTCTAAATTTGCTATTTATTATTAACACTTTTAGAGTTTATTGGTTAGATATTTATTATTAACAGCCAAAATATCTGAAATCCAAATTTTAGCTTTTAGGACGTTAAGTTTTAGCTTAGCAAATTTATTTAGTTAAGTCGCAAACGAATTCAGTACCTTCTACTTTTTAGTAGTTATTCGATGACTTATCGGCTGTTTTGCTTGATAATTTTTAGTGTTTCACATCTATGACTTAAAATAAAAAGTTGACAATTTTATTTTTGCCGATGACAAAAGAAAAAGCATTAGACACTTATATATGGTTAAAAAAAATTGGCAAATTTGCAAATAATAAATCACTAGGTAATTTTCTCGTTATACGAGGAAAAAAATATTTCGAAATATTTTAATAGTATATTAATGTATAAATAATTGAAGTCTAAAATTATTATTTTTATATATTTATGTTACTAATTAATTATTTATTTAAAACAATATTTAAAAAAAAATCAAATTTAGGAAACAATAAAATCGGCTTAATTTTATGTAATATTTAGTTACTCGATTTTCCATAAATAAATAATGATAACTTACGTAAGATTATCCCGTATATATTAATTGAGAATCATTTTAAGAAAATAACCTTATGTTTACGTGGAATATTACAATACTGTCATGCTGACGTGTCGTCGCCAAAACGATTCTCAGAGAATATATTTTATAGGACATTGATTACTAGACTAATTACATAATATGTCATTAGATCAATCATATATAAACTGTTTTTATTTTAAAGAATATGATCTTACCTAAATTAGCTTTATTAATTTATGAAAAATCGAATAAATAAATATTACATAAAATTATAGCTGATTTTATTGTTTTCTAAATTTAATAATTAATTAGTAACATAAATATGTAAAATCCTTTAGAATTTAATTATTTAATTGTTTAATTTTTAAAAAAATATTATAAATATCTTATACCACGTATAACCCGGGAATCACCTTCACCTATTAATATTTAAAATAAAGACAATATATAATTTTATGGAATCTTTACTTTAAAATAAAGACAATATATAATTTTATGAAATATTTACTTAATCGATTTTTCATAAATAAATAAAGGTAATTTAGGTAAGATTATAATCATTACAAGACAATTTATATATGATTGATCTAATGACATATTATGTAATTAGTTTAGTAATTAATGTTCTATAAAATATATTCCCTGAGAATAACTCTGGTGACGGCACGTCAGCATGACAGTATTGTAATATTTCATGTAAACATAAGATTATTTTGTTAAAATGATTTTCAGTTAATATATAAAGGATTATCCAAAGCGAGGCAAGTGATAATATAGTTTACTACCTTCAAGTAGGTTTTCCTAATGACTTCGAAATTGAATAATGAAATTAAAAAACTTACCCATTAGTTCCACGTCAGATAAACATTACAAGAGTGTTAGATTCTTAGAGAACAAATCAACAAAGAACAAGAATCTAATCAACTTTGTTTTAGTTAATTCAATTATTTTATGGAAGATAATAAAGCTATATAATCCGCAAGATATTTTTTGTACTAAGATCAGAATTTGGTTCCCGGAACCTGGGCACTACCAAAATCAAAATTCATAAGCACCACAGTGAAATCATGATTCTCCTACCAAATTTGTTCTTCCATTACAAATAACACAACTTTATTGCACTTTTTGGCCCTACCCTTCTCATCGCTTCTTTCTAATAATTTATTTTCTTATAAAAAAAGCGAATTGCTAAATCTGCCAAGAGCCTTTCAAGAACACGAATGGCCATATGATTAGGTTTTAGTTTCAATTTATATCGATAAATATCACATTTTCTGATGCATCAATCCTACTAAAATGTATTTGTTCTCTAAACGCAATGAGCAAAGAGAACCTAATTTATGTTGTTATATCATCTCGACAGTTATATGATACAATCATCTCGACAGTTATATGATACAATCATCCTATAATGATAATGATTACGATGATGGTTGGCATAAATGATTCTAAACATCAAGACAACGGCGATGCACAAACAACTCAATCATCAAAGAGGATTGGATGCTGAGAAGCAATAAAACTTTAGGGACCTCAATTCAATTAGTTTCCTTGCGTTTTCTTCCGAGTATTGAAGCTCTCTGGAATCTAGGACCTCCTGTTCTCCATTTCTTGAAAGCCATCATCGACAAGTGAGCTGCTTCGTACACTGCAAAAGAAACAAAAGAGGTTTCAGGTGAAGAAGATGGTAACAATATTCAAAAACCAAGAGTTGAAAGGCTTTGATTACAGTTTGTTTCTTCTTTTGTTAAGAGTGACAAGAACTTGGAAGCTGTTATATAAGCTGCAGTGTATATTTTTGTCAGTGTCTCCTTGTATCTGATCTTAAACGCAGTCGAGAGCAAGATTCCAATGGTTCTATCTGTAACTCTGTTCACAGATTAAAGAGAAAAACAAACTATGAAATTATTGAGACATAGACTAAGAAAATCAAACTACTCACAAAGATTGGAAGGAATAGTTGCTTTAATCCAGAGAATTGTAATCTAGTTACCGTAAAACGTCAATGAGAAAGATGAAAAACAATATTCGAGTTCTTAACTGCAACTTCTTCCAAACTGTTTCACGAATTAATCCACTAACTTGAAATATCATGTGCCAGATTAAACTTAGAATGACCTTTTGAAACACAATGAGATCTTGCAATAAGAGCTAAATGAGCCAAAACTTTAATCTGGCTTCTCAAGATCAAGAAGCAGAAGAGCAACATCAAAATGGGGAGGTAAATGGAAAGATTCAGAAATGGACTCACAATGACATACCAATATTCAGAGTAGTAGATAGAGTTTTATGGTTTTATGTTAAGTTTAAGGTTTAGTTTTAAAATCATGACATATACCTAACACACAATTTTAAATTTATAGATGGCCATAGTTTATTGTTCTGTTTGGGTTTTCGAGTATAGAGTTTGTTTTGATATAATAATATCCATCATTTATCATACTATATAGCTTACCATTTTCTCATCATGTTTTTGGATTTTGAACGGCATGATGGTTACGAAGTGATGTGACAATAGTAGAAAAAGTTTTATTAAAATTTCGATAACATGTCATTTTTTATCATGACATGCTACATTGTTTTGTTTATAAAATATTCAATAATAGTTCATCTTATATTATGACATGTAATTAGTAATTCACGAAGAGAGAATGATTACATATCCAAAAACCACGACAAGAGAAAGTCAACTCGATCTTCAAGCTCATAATTTCTCTGAGGTTTGTCAAAGATTGTACAATCTTTGACAAAAACCATTACATGTAATGGACACACAAAGCAAACTGTCGACTCCAAATACTGAGAGTAAAACAGTGACAAGTGACATTATCGAAGATGAATAATACTTGAGATTTTCTAGGGTAAACCAATACAAAAACAAATTTGAAAATCGAACCGTATCATCTCGGTTAAACATTATTGGCAACCGATCCACTATTTTCGGATTACAATGTTCCAGTTTATAGCTTAACTAGATATTAGATTCGTGCGATGCACGAGTTTTTTTTTATTAATTATATATATATATATATAACATACTGATTTGCTGATTAAATATAAAAATTATAACAGTTCAAAATTCAAATACATAAATTTGTGTTTATAAAATTTTAACGGATTTACTATAATGTTTTTTCCATTTATTGTTCTAAATATAATGGACTTCTTGTCCGCCTCCAAACAAAAAAAATATTTTCTTAATTTGACAATTTCAGGTAGTGGATGAAACCGACGGTGATAATTGCCTCACATATAAAAAAAAATTCTTGCCATTATATTAATCGAAACTATGTTAGGAATAATATAAAATAATATAAAAATAGAATACTTTTCGTCTATTACCTTACGATTATCCAATAAAATATAATTCCAAATAGCATTAATGGATTGTTGATCTTCTTTAAGTTTATCTAGCTGAATCGCACTACCAAAATTAACTGAGCAACCACCATTATATTCCAAAAAAAGCCCATTAAAATAGTTTCTATTTGAAATTAACTGGTTATCTGGTTGATATTTTTTAACTTTATATTTTCTGTTCCAAATAAAATTCTAACGATATATCAGTTTCTGTTCCAAATAAAAGTACCTAGTTATCTGGTTGATCTTCTTTAACTTGATTTTTTTTTTTGTTAGCACATTGTACATTAAAATTACAAATTTCAATGATGTTTCCTTCACCGAGCTAGTCACCAAATTTTCTAATAAGAGAATGATGCACATAAGATTGAATTGTATTTTTCTGTGAATGACCAAATAAAAATAAAAATAAGTTAATATTTTAAAATAGTATTTCTTACAGGAATAAAATAAATTAAACACTTTAAAATATTATTTCTTACAAACAAAATAAATTAAACACTAATATAAAAGCATATAAAAATATAATAATATTTCTAAAACAAATTATTACCTTTTCATCAAGCAATAATAACTTTAATCCCATTAGTAGATTATTTGCTTTGATATTTCGTGCTTCTAATTTTCGAAGCAAGCGCACTACAATACGACAATAAAAACGATTTTTGCCTAATTGATTTAGGATAAGATGAAATTCTGAATTCATTTTTCTGATAAAATATGATGAATAACAAAAACAAAAAAAATGAATGAGAATATGACTTGTTAAGAGTCTATATTATGGTATTTATAACCAAACTACTACAAAATTAATTTGAAAAATATTAAATTACCAGAACTTGACATTTTGCTAAAACTGACAATTCGTTTTTCTGATTAGTCAATTATATTTCCATATTTCTTTTTTACATTTTTATATAGAAATTTAACAATAAATTTTTTTTCTATTATTTTGATATTTTATTAAAACGGAAAATTATCTATTTTATATTTTTTGGTTTTTTTGTTTTAATTGACAATATTTTCTGCTATTGACATTTTTGCTTAAACTCACAAAAATCTTAATTAATTATATATTCTACATTTTATATAGAAATTACCATTAAGTTGTATTTTCTATTATTGTGATATTTTTATTAAAACGAGAAATTATCTATTTTAATTATGTATTCTATATTTTTATATTGAAAATTATCATTATCGTAAAGTTGACATGTGACAAATTCTTATGAGTTATCTCTTTGACATGTGTCACAATATAAGATTAGCAATGACACGTGTCAAAATCTATGAGTTATCCCTTTGACACGTATCACACTCACGTTAAACGCGTTCAGATTTATATAATAAGATCATTGAAACAACTTGTTCTTCTTGTCTCAATTAAAACGGTTTGAAATTTGGTGAGGGTTCGATTGTTCTACTTTCCAATTCAAACCTTATTTTCTTTTTCTGTTTCTTGTTTGAGTTCATTAAGTCTCAAATTATTTTCTATTTGGTACTAATCAATTGGCTCAATAATTGATTACAATTTATGGATATAGAATTTTGAAGTCATAAATTTTCAGAAATGATGAAAACTATATGCAAAGAAAAGTTGATTCTTTATTTGCATGTAATGAAAAACATTATTACCACTAGAAATAAAAGAACAAAATTAGCTCCACAATGCAAATATAGTAAAGAAAAACTCAAATCACAATGCAAATTTATCCACTAAAATTAGCTCCAGCAATGAAATATTTCTTTATTTAAATGGAATCATCGTAATGAGGGATTTACGAAGAGAGAATAATTACATATCCAAACCCCACGACAAGAGAAAGTAATCTCGATCTTCAAGCACATAAGTTGTCTGGGGTTTCTCGGGGATTATGTAGTTGTAATGACACACAAATCAAACTGATAGAGAGACAAAGATAAAGATTGACCGGAAGCCGATGTAATAGAGATCGGAAGGAGAAACATATTCGACTCTTAATGTTGAGAGACTAATCAAAGAGTGACAAATGACAGTATCAAAGATGATTAATATTTAAGGTTTCTCGGGTAAACCAAAACAAAATTTCAAATCAAATAGTACCATCTCGGTTCACCATTCTAGGGAACCGATCTACTATTTTCAACACTAGATAGATTACAATGCTCCAATTTATACCTTAATCATGGAAACAATTTCTTCTTCTTATCTTAATTAAAATGGTTTAAAATTTGGTGTAGATTCGATTGTTCTACTTTTCAACTAAAATCTTATTTTCTTTCTGTGTTTCTTGTTTGAGTTCGTTAAGTCTCAATTTATATTATATTTGGCACTAATCAATTGCCTCAATAATTGATCAGGAATATAATCTTGAAGTCATAAAATTTCAGAAATGACGAAAATTATTTGCAAAGAAAAGTTGATTCTTTATTTGCATGTAAAGAACATTATCACCACTACAAAGAAAAGAACTATATCATATTTTCACGTTAAGGATCTAATAATCTAGAGAAGAGGAACACTTTTGGAATCAAATTTTCATATTTATAGTGGAAAATTGTTAAGAACTTGATATCCCGTATTACAAATAATTTTTAAAAAGATCCTATAACAGAAATATAGTAAAGAAAGACTAAGAGAGAAGAGAGTAATGGATTCTAAGGGTGGATTTCATGAGGTGGGAAAGGATGGTAAACTATATTTGGTATACCATCACCCCAAGTATTGTCCCATACCCCATACACTTACCCCAACCTCCTCTGCTGACCTTCCTCTTCAACCTCTTTTCTTATGCCCTTGGATACGATTGAGAGAAAGCGGCGATCCTTTCTCTTCAGCCACTTTTCCGCTCAAGTCTCCCCCCCGAGTACGTCTTTCCTACAACAACGAATTATGATTATCATCATTTACTCCCTCTGTTTTGGTGCAACAATAAAGAATTTGATGCCGATGGGTGCGGAGTATGCGAAGTCCCAAATTTCGGCACAAACTATTACTTCTGTAAGTACCATAACGAAAAATATCACAAAGAATGCGTTCAATCTCCACTTAAAATCAAACACCCTTACCACCCTGAGCACTATCTCCAACTTTCCTTTCATGATGATGATAATAATGAGTGCTTATGTTGTGGAAGAGTAGCAAGATGGTTGGTTTATCATTGTACCATATGTCGGGTTTTTATGCATCCAATATGTGCGATGAAGCCAATACCCTTTGTTATAGACCAGCCAAAAAAGCATGACCATCCTCTTACCTTTTTTCCCAGACAAACTTCCTTAACTTGTAACGTTTGTGGTTTGTTGAGAAAAACTTATCCCACATGCGTTTGTTTCAGATGCAACATTGTAGCTCGTAAAGATTGTATGAATTTTCCACGCATCATCAAGATATCACGTCACCACCATCGTATCTCCTACCTTCCTTCTCTTCCATCCAGAGAACGGTCTTGTGGAGTTTGCCATCTAAGTATTAACGGTGATTATGGTGATATACTTGTGTGACATGTAGCGATCATGTTGTTCATTCAATATGCGCTACAGGGAAGTCTGTGTGGGATGGAAAAGAACTCGAAGGTGTACCAGAAGAAGATGATATCACACAAGATCCTGGGCCGTTCGATATGATATCTGAAGGAGTGATACTTTATTTTCTTCATGACCATCATCTCCGACTCGAGGTCAGCATACTTTATGACGAAAATAAATTTTGTCAAGCGTGTGCCCTTCCTATCTATGAAGGTAACTGATAAAGGTCTAATTCACTCTCAAAAGCTAATTCAAAGGAGGAGGGTTGTCATGTCATATATATATTACCCAGGTTCTTTTTCCAACTCTCGATGTGGGACTTTTCTCCTTACCACATCAACACACCCCCTCACGCCCAGGATGCATATCTGCAGGCGTGGTTGTTTGGGCGGACACGAGAGATTGGGCTGGGCTCTGATACCATGGTAAAGGTCTAACTCACTCCCAAAAGCTAGCTCAAAGGAGGAGGGTTGTCATGTCATATATATATTACCCAGGTTCTTTTTCCAACTCTCGATGTGGGACTTTTCTCCTTACCACATCAACAGTAACTTCTATTCTTGAATGGAGTGTGAGTTCATCCTCTATGAAAAATGTGCTAAGGCTCCCCGTAGAATTCAACATGCCTTACATCCTCATCCACTTACATTGAATTCCGATATGGATACTAACTCTTGCGATGCTTGTAATCGTGCATTTACTGGCTTTGACTATCGGTGTAACATACATGGATGCTACTTTGCTCTAGATGTAAGGTGTGCTTCAATTTTTGAGCCGTTTGATTACACAGGTCATGACCATCCCTTATTCCTAGCTTTATTAGACGTAGAAGTAAGACACATATGTCATGTTTACAAAAGAGAATGTGGGGAACAATTAAATTGCATCAAATGCAATTTTATTGTATGTATAAACTGCGCTACCTTACCATACAAAGCAAGGTATCAGCATGATGCACACTTTCTCACAATTTTATTTGGTGAAAAAGTATGTGAGAAAGATTGGTCTAATGGTGTAACGAGTGTTGTACATTTTTTCATATTGAATGCTTGATTGGTGCACAACCATATCTGAATCCCGGTCAAGAGTTCGATATAAAAGGTTGGAAGACGCAAATTCTTCGCAAATGTAATATTTCTCGACCATTATGCTATTCTTGCAAAAAGCGTTGTGAAGGGAAAATATTTAAGACATACAACATGATAGGTTCTCTGTGCTGGATAGCATGTTCTCTGGGCTGTATTTCTCCACTTACCCAGTTTTAGCGTATGTTAAGCGTAATTTCTCTTTTTAATTTCAGTTTGACATCTTCTGTGAAATATTTAAGAGAAGCAACGACATTGGATGTTCTGTAAAATTTATTTATCCGTCCCTATAAATAAAGTGTATTTTCTCTTTTTTTTAATTTCAGTTTGAGTTAAAATTGATATGTTAAGCGTTGGGTTGGGATGATTTAGAGAGTGACAAAGCTAATTCACGCAAGAATGAAGAAACCATCAAGGCAGAGATAGAAACATAGAATAGGTAGTAAAGAAACAAAACATCTGTAATAAACAAACTAAAAATCAGAGTCCTCTAGATCCTTCTTCTTCTCCCACTGCATTATCATCAAAAATGTTGAACTTTTTAGAAAAGAACTTCTTTTTTTTTTTCTATTTTATCACAATTGAAGATGGTGTTAACAACAGAAAGCTCTATTGCAGTTGTGTATGACCCACAGAAAGAAAAAAAGTATTTGATATTTTGATGTATCTCTGCCTAAACCCTCCTCTTCTCGCATGGGCTTCTTTGGGATCCTAGAGAGAAAGAAAAAAAGTCTGGTTAAAAACATAGAGCGAGAGAGAGAGAGAGAGAGAGAACTATTCAAAAGAAATTAAGCTCAACCTCCATTGCATCGAGTTGCGAACGATACAAATGGAACCCATCCATGGGAAGTACTATAGCAACATCCGGAGGATTAACCTCAGCATCAAAAGCAGAAGCTTTTTGAGGCCATAGCCTATTTACACGACGTACTACTTCATTTGCTAATGTGCTTTTTCCAGCACCAGGAGGACCAGCCAAACCAACCAAACGTCTACACGAGTCAATACACATAGTTAATAAAGAGTTATCTACATACTTGGGTGCAGCCAAAAGAACAGTTGGAACAACATTTATAGAGAGTTTCCAAGAGTAGCAAACTTACTTAACATTTGGGCTAAACATTGCTGCTGATGTAGGGACAAGACGTTCTGCCAACTTATCATATATCTCATCCATACAACTTCCAAGGAGAAGAAAAGTGTCTCAATACTTTGGTAGAAGCAGTGAGCAGAGAAGTGAACAATAACACATGCAGTTAACAGAAAACAATATATAGCATCCAGTTTTCGATTTGTCGACCATAGACTAAAAATTCTTTAGAATGACTAGAAAGCTTCAAGTTGCTGAGATGACTAGGAGATTGATAATTATACAATGGTAGTCTAGAAATCAGCTGATCTATGGATTTACCTTCCATTGACAACAGTGACATGTCTCTTCTGACTGCAAGAAATCTGCAAGAGTCGATTTAATTCCAGTTGACACAGAAGATTAAGCAAATCACAAGAGAGAGTCAATATGAATCTAAACTTGTTTACTTTAGAAAAACCCACCAAATTACGACGAGGGTTTCTTCTTGTTCGTATGCTCAACTGAACAGGAGAAAAAGATTGGTCCCATAAGGGAACTCTGAATCCTCTGAAACAAGGCGATTCTGCAATATGAACCGAGAATAAGGGAGAGTAGTAGTGAGCTCTCTTAATCGAAATCCTCCAATAAGTATGAATTGTAAATATCATCAAGGATCATCACCAAAAGAGATTACAAGAAACTCGCTTAACAAGACAATCTGTATAAAAAACAAGACTTTCAACTTCTAAATGCATCACCATTGTTCAATGTTCATCATTTGTCTTAAAATTGTAATTAGCACCAAAAGAGATTACAATAAAAATTTACAATCTAGAACACGGACTTCATCAACTAAACGCATCAAACATTTGTTATTAACCTGTCTCAGTTGTTCAAGCTCTAAACAATGTAAATAACATCAAGGATCATCACCAAAACGAGATTACAAGAAACTCTGTTAACACAACATTGTTCTATATGCATCAACATCAAGGATCGTCATCTAGATGCACATCAAGAATCATAATCAAAAAAAAAAAAAAAAAAAAAAACCTCTATTAACAAGTATCATCACCAAAAGGGCATGGAGATTACAAAAAAAAGCACTAAACTGTGTTACCTCCATGACAATTCCTCGAACACTCTCAGAATGAGTTGGAACAACTTTACCAACTCTCAATCGAAAATCACCAAGCTAATGCTGAAACCCTTCAAAGTAAAGCGCAACTTTCGATTTATAAGACTGTGGCTTCTCCATAATCATTGGAATCGACGAATCTGCTTCCAACACAATCCTCTGCGACCTTAGTACTTGATTCGCCTGGTCTCGTAACATGGGTTTGTAATAGTTGAGAGTAGCTTCTATCTTCCTTTTTTTGACACCATTGACAAAACAGTCCCTGATCCAACTCACCCAGAATACGAATTCGAACGTAAATTCCCAATATACTGAGGGGCAAATTCGACGTTCATCCAAATCTCATAATTCTCAAAGGGGTTAACCTACAAAAATCGGCTGCGTGATGATAACTCGCGTTTTTTGTGCGCGTGGTTTTGTTTTGTTTTTGTCAAATTATCACCGAAATTTTCGCTCCCCCCTTTCCCAATCCCTTCCCGACATCTCCGATCCTCACAGCTTCAGTAGATAATTCCAAACATCTGTCAAGAACAAAGGATGTTTCAATCAGTAAATGATAATGAACAGAAACCCTAGATTTCCAAATCAATCAATCCCCAAATGACAATTGAACAATTGAAATACCGAAAATGTAATGCAATAAAATGGCAAAATCATATTGAAATTGAGATAACATGAAATCTTCGCTAAGCAAGCCACAGGTGTAATGTATACATACCTACGGTGATTGATCGAAAGCTTGAAGCAAATCTCTTCAAAAGAATGATAATTTCAACAAGAAATGGGGATTGAGATTTATAAAATGAGAGAGAATTAATGGTTACCGTTCGATATAATTTCATCTTTCAACGGACCAAGAGTGCGATCCGCGTCAAAGCTTCAGGAGTAATATGGATCGTTGATTCTTAAATTCGACTGTGGTAGATCTAGCTTTCGACGTTTCGTCTTTCTAAGCCCCGAACATAACAGATACTAGGCCCATTTGTGATACTAGGCCCAATTGAAAAATTAAAAGCAAAAGCTCACGTGGCGCAGCAAGTACCCTACACACCAACCTGCATGCAGCCGACCACGTGTTGAGCTCACCGTAAAGGGAGATCCTATGTATTGCAATAGACGCGAGGGTTTGAAAAGGAACAGTGGGTGAAGAGTAAGAAGGATACACGTCGTTTTTTCTCAATCGTATCCAAGGGCATAAGAAAAGAGGTTGAATTTTTACAATACTTCATGACTTGTAACTAAATAATTTTTACAAATCTTTGTATATTATAATAATTTTTACAAATCTTTGTATATTAAATAATTTGAAATGAAATTTCATTGAATTTTATGAATAAATATATTCCAGAAATTTTGAAATCCACACAAATAAATTCTTTTAACTAATATCAAATTCGAAATCTTATAAAAATCTTGAAAATTCAATTTGTTGACCCAAAACAAAAATTTAACTTTAAATCTATGATCGATAAATATTATAGATAAATTAAGGAAAATTAAATACTGGATTACATTAACTATTATCAATAGGGTTGACCATAAGAAATCTTTAATGTCACAACTTGTGTTGGGCGCGACAAAATGTTGTAAGCGTTTCAAGATTTTAATTCTTTGGGTTCTCGTATTAAATTAGGATTTTTATAATAATACCTAAACACCGATGGCTTAAAGTTAATCTAATAATATTTGGTGGTTGTTTTGAATTTTTTTCATCTTAAACAATTGTTTCATGATATTGCATATGAGAAAAAAATCCAAGGCAAAGACTAACACTCAGGAGGTTTTCAATCACCTTAATCGGTTGATCTTTGAGTTAACTTAGAAGATCTACGTCTCAACGTTCAAGTTTTATTACCTTCTTCTTCACCGCATGTACTACCATAAAGCCATTGCAGAAGAGCTACGTCTCGTCTCGGATCATGTATTACTCCCTCTGTTTTGGTGCAACAATAAAGAATTTGATGCCAATGGTGGGTGCGGAGCATGCGAAGGCTCAAATTTCGGCACAGACTATTACTTCTGTAACTACTGTAAAGTAAAATATCACAAAGAATGCGTTCAATCTCCACTTAAAATCAAACACCCTTACCACCCTGAGCACTATCTCCAACTTTCCTTTCATGATGATGATAATAATGAGTGCTTATGTTGTGGAAGAGTAGCAAGATGGTTGGTTTATCATTGTACCATATGTCGGGTTTTTATGCATCCAATATGTGCGATGAAGCCAATACCCTTTGTTATAGACCAGCCAAAAAAGCATGACCATCCTCTTACCTTTTTTCCCAGACAAACTTCCTTAACTTGTAACGTTTGTGGTTTGTTGAGAAAAACTTATCCCACCTACATTTGTGTCAGATGCAACTTTGTAGGTCATAATGATTGTATGAATTTTCCACGCATCATCAAGATATCACGTCACCACCATCGTATCTCCTACCATCCTTCTCTTCCATCCAGAGAACGGTCTTGTGGAGTTTGCCATCAAAGTATTAACGGTGATTATGGTGCATATACTTGTGTGACATGTAGCGATTATGTTGTTCATTCGATATGCGCTACGGGGAAGTCTGTGTGGGATGGAAAAGAACTCGAAGGTGTACCAGAAGAAGATGATATTACACAAGATCCTGGGCCGTTCCATATGATATCTGAAGGAGTGATACTTCATTTTCTTCATGACCATCATCTCCGACTCGAGGTCAGCATACTTTATGACGAAAATAAAGTTTGTGAAGCGTGTGCCCTTCCTATCTATGAAGGTAACTTCTATTCTTGTATGGAGTGTGAGTTCATCCTCCATGAAAAATGTGCTAAGGCTCCCCGTAGAATTCAACATGCCTTACATCCTCATCCACTTACATTATTGAATCCCGATATGAATAAATACTATTGCGATGCTTGTAATCGTAGATTTACTGGCTTTGACTATCGGTGTAACATACATGGATTCTGGTTTCATCTAGATGTAAGGTGTGCTTCAATTTCTGAGCCGTTTGATTACGAAGGTCATGAACATCCCTTATTCCTAGCTTTATTAGACCTACAAGTAAGACACATATGTCATGTTTGCAAAAGAGAATATATGTAAAAAACAATTAAATTGCATCAAATGCAATTTTATTGTATGTTTCAAGTGCGCTACCTTACCATACAAAGCAAGGTATGAGCATGATGCACACTTTCTCACAATTTTATCTGGTGAAGAAGTATTTGAGAAAGATTGGTGTGAAGTGTGCGAAGATAATTTTAAAGATACAGACACAAAAGTGGTCTACTGGTGCAACGAGTGCTGCACATTTTTTCATATTGAATGCTTGATTGGTGCAGACCCATATATGATTCCCGGTAGAGAGTTCAATATATGGGGGCGGAGGACGCAAATTCTTCGCAAATGTAATATTTCTCGACCATTATGCGGTTTTTGCAAAAAGCGTTGTCAAGGGAAAATATTTAAGAGAGGCAACATGATAGCATGTTGTCCGAGATGTAGTTATATGCTTACCTAGTTTCTCCCTATGTGAAGTGTAATTTCAGTTTGACATCTTCTGTGAAATAATTAAGAGAAGCAACGGCATTGGATGTTGTGTGAAATGTACTTATCCGTCCTTATAAATAAAGTGTATTTTCTCTTTTTTTTAATTTCAGTTTGAGTTAAAATTGATATGTTAAGCGTTGGGTTGGGATGATTTAGAGAGTGACAAAGCTAATTCACGCAAGAATGAAGAAACCATCAATGCAGAGATAGAAACATAGAAAAGGTAGTAAAGAAACAAAACATCTGTAATAAACAAACTAAAAATCAGAGTCCTCTGGATCCTCCACTGATGATTCCGCTTGATCTTCTTCTTCTCCCACTGCGTTATCATCAAAAATGTTGAACCTTTTAGAAAAAGAAAAGAAAACACAATGCAGAATAAGAAGATGAAACAACACACACCTTCGAGTTCTAGTTCCCTAAGAATGGCATTAAACTGATTTCTCAACTCGCGCAATTCCACAAGAGCTCTTTGAATCCGGTGAATGAGATGATTTTCTTCCGGAGGAGCTGCATCGGCGGCGACCATCACCGGTCGGCGCTCAGTAGGCGAAGGAGGGGCTTCGTCGTAGAATGGAGGATCAACAACAACTGGTTTTGGAACAGCATCACTCTCTTCCATCTACAATAACGACAAATTCAAACAAATGTGTAAGCTTTTCCAAAATCGAGAGACCCCAAAGATCAAAATCACAGCTTCAATTGACGATATCATAAAATCAAGACCCATCAACACAATTTTAACAATGTGCTTCTGCGATGTCGAAAGGCTTTCAATTTCTCTCTAGGGTTTTATCAAATGTAGGAGAAAACGACACAAAAGCGAACTGATAGAAACGTAGAAGATAGAGACTTTACCGGAGATAATGTAATAATCGATCGGCGGGAGGTTATAGAGCGGTGGAGACAGAGAGGAGTCGCGGCTGCGAAGAAGACACAGACTCTCGAGTGTCGAAAAGACTGAACAGAAAAGATGATGGCCATTGGCCACTGCATAATTAAGGTTTTCTCAATTTAACCAAAACCGAACCGAACCGGACCATCTCGATTCAATTTGATGTAAATGTACTCCTGTCTCCTGGTTCAAAATTTAATATATGCAGAAAAAGGTTCTTAATTTCACTGTGAAGATATACAATGACATTACAGTATGTATTGCTTTGGGATTAGGTGATGAAAAATGTTGAACTGGAGAGAATTTTATACGAATTATTACGAAACGCAAGAAGATATTAAGACTTATAAAAAGTAATAAGCTCTTCCCAGCATACAAATAATACAAAATCTCATAGTATGTATATAAAGTTGATTTATTGGTACATAATAGCCTCTGTATACAAAGAATGATAAAAGTTAATTTTGAAACCCACTTACCAAAGAATAGAGAGAGATGTGTGCATATAAATTGGCTACAACGTTTTAATCAATTTATGACATTATTTTATAGGGTCAAGGATTTTCTGACTTGTAAGACCCAAAGTGCAAATTGCATTACCCAAAGCCTTGCCTCAACAGAGAATCCTTCAAGCCATACCTTCAGCCATTTCATCAAAGATTTCTTTTGAGACCTCTTTGCCTCTAAAACTGCTTGGGAAGATACCTTCCCGATGATCAAGAACGACTCAAGCGACGATCCTTGCATTAGTTCATTGTTAACCGACCGGAGACAGTCGTTTGTTTTCAGCATCAGAAGGATCACGCGTGGCAATCTCCTGAGAAGCTCTGAGATTTCGGAGAAGTACTGTGATGCATACATCTGTAGCTCTGATACATCTTCTTTGCTGCCTTGGATGACTAAATGATCCACAGATTTGTCAATGACTTGCTTCCATGGTCTCATTGTAAGAATCCCAGCGAATAGCACATAGAGATCATCTCCAGCGCCTAATTTCGCGCTGTGTTCTTTAATGGCTTTAGCATCCGAAAAGACCAATGCTTTCCATAGTGAAGCATAGTTGAATCTTGTGTTGAAGTCAAGCTCCTTGTACAAACCATGGTCAAGAAGCACTAATTGCGGTTTTCTCTTGCCATATATGTTCCTTTTACCAGAAGGATCTGGACGAACAATCAAATTGGCAGCGTGTGGGTCACAATGCACAAACCCATGTTTAAACATCATTTCTGCAAAAGCTTGACTTACCTGCAAAGAAAGAGTTTAAAGCATACCAAAGTTTATTTCTTCATAGTACTACAAGGTATTATAAAGATAAGTATTTGAAATTACCAAACTCTTACTTGAACGGAAATTACTATTTTCTTTTCAATTGGGTGCTATTTAACTGAATTCAAGAAATGCATGATATCTTAAAGATCAAAGATGAAACAGCTTACTAGCTTCGATACTTCATAGGGCTGAATCCCAAGCTTTCTGATCTTAGCCACATCGTTCACTTGTGCACCATCCATGAACTCCATTGTCAACAACTTAGAGGTACTCAAATTCCAATAGACTGTTGGCGCATAAACATACTCTGCAATATGGGGAGACAGCTTCCTAAAATTATCCAGACATTTCTCACTGTTTTTCGCCTCAACCAAAAAATCTAGTTCCTGATAAAAAAATTATATTAATTTAAAAAGAGCAATTAAAATATCAAACCAGTGACAGCAAAAACTCAATGACGACCATACAAAAATGCTTCAGTATAGAAACCATTAAAGGACGGTGAAACAAATACATTGATTAATAATGAAAGTCCTCAGATATTATTGGAAATAGATGTAAGCCGTTAGCCGACAGATGAATATAATATTCAGATAAACATATACAAGACTCTATAAACCTTTTAAAGAAAACTATATATGCTATGACTTATGAATCAACTAAAGACACCAACCTTTGGTAAGCTTTCACTCATTTCGTCTAACAACCACCTGCATACATGAGCCAGTATAAGCTAATTGCAAGAGCCTCACACTATATGAATTGTGTACAGGAAATGCGAAAGTGGCTGCACCTATAGTCAAATGATGGGAATATCCGGTGCAAGGTATTCACTAAAACTCCCACAGCTGCAGTGTCCGCAGCTGCAGTGTCTGTCATGTGCGCATGTTGAACCTGCAGAAAAAGATTCAAGAGCATAATAGAATAAATACAAGCTTACTCTCAACAAGTCCACAATCTTTGATTACGGATTTGCAAAAACTTGTCCTTCCGCATCATATAAAGTAAAAAGTAAAAAAAGTACCTTGACAGCAACTTTTTTTCCATCATGGGTGCGAGCAACATGAACTTGAGCAAGGGAAGCACTTGCAATTGGAACAGGGTCAAACTCAGCAAATACCTGCAGATCAAATACGATAGTCAAATTGAAAAGCCAAGAGAGATGCAGTCATATCTCAAGCGTTAAAACTCTGGTTATATACATGAAGATAGGTCTGTAAAAAAGCACATACTCTGTCTGGCATCTCTCCAACCTCTTTCTTGAAAACCTCACATACTTGCTCATACGAAGAAACAGGGCAATTGTTCAACATGGACTCCCTCATAGTACGAACATATTCTTCAGGCACAAGATATTCCTTGAAACAAGAAACCGTAAACCCGTAGGTTAACATAACATAATCATTTTTTTTTAACTTCAGAGTTCAGACATTCCACGGCCCAGAAAAAACATAGCTTTTTACATACTAGTTGTCCTATATGCTGGCCGAGTTTGATATAGATTCCTCCATTTTTGAAACAGAGCTCTTGAAGCTTTTGAGCTGACCTTAGGTGGACTTCATGTTTGACCTTAGCCCTCTCACTGCTTCCCTCAGCCAAACCCAACAATGAGTATTCATAATCTAACAACACAAACCACAAAACATAACGTTACTTCTTACGAAGTAGCAAACGGTTCTACGCAAGAAAATGGCTTAGTCTTATAAATTGAGACAACTATGCAAATCCCAATTGTCAGGAATTGAAAACAATTAAGAGATCGACTGAATCAAATGTAAATGTCAATCAAACGCCATAGAAAAAAACGTAACTAAATGTAATTAACGTTTGCTTCTACAAGCTTAAAGCTTTCCAATACGATTAGTGCAAGCCAATCTCACCACCAAACTAATTAAAAGCACAGATTAAAATCAATTGAAAAAAGTGATATTTAGGCATTGAAGCGAAACAAATCATGTAAAGTATTATCCTTTCATTGTTTTTTGCCCGTACCGAAAGCGATAGAGGCGGCGGTTACGGTATTGCGGAAGAGACGGACGGGGATTGAGGTGCAAAGCTTGAGCGTGGTTGATGGGTCTTCGGAGGAAGCAATGAAGGCAGCGCCGGAACCACCACATAAGGCGGTACCGAAAACGAGGAGCTTCGTACGGGTTCTCAACAGGGTTCGTGCCGCCATCGAGGAAGCACGCCCCAGCAGATCGGAGGAGGGAGAATTAGAGCGTGCAAGCGAAAACAAATTATTTTTTCCGACAACGCTAAATTTACGTCAATTTGTTCGGAAAAGCGGATTCGGATCTTGTTTAATTTGGGCCTTACTTATTGGGCTTTTAATGGGTTTAGCGTTGGAGTATTCTTTAAAACTACGAGTGTATTTACAAAATATGAATTCATAGATTTAGCTCTAATATAACAGACTAAATAGTTTGTCCATTCATTTAAACTTATGAGAAATTAAAGAAATAGAAAGGAAGAATATTTTCTAAAGAGTCTAAAGAATTCGAAAATGCTTTGGTTAATCTCCCTGGTTGTTTTATCTTAATCAATTTTGACCATTTTGTCTTAGTACTATGGTTTTGGTTGTAGTTTTGACAATGGTTCTAATATAAACAGTTTTATACATGAAAACGAAGAAAAGTTTGTTTGTTTTCTAGTTATTTTTTATATAAATATTTTTAGTTATATATTACATTTTTATAATATCAAATATTTTATCCAAAAATGTATTATCTAATTATTACCGATTGGTAAAAATGCAGATTATTTTCATAAAATAATTTCTCTTTGTTGTTATCTTTGATATAAAATTCCTAAATATGTCCAACATAATTCTAATATAAACAGTTCTAAGCAAAAATGTAATAATCAGATTTGCCAAATATATTATCTGATTAGAACTGCTTATTAAAAATGGAGAAGGCAGTTTGAAAAAAATTGTTGATTTTCTAGTTATTTTTAAACGTTGTTTGTAACGTTTAGGGTTCGAATTGTGCCACTAATTTGGTAAAGGGAGAAAGCTTTATAGCATGCTTTTGGTGAGTTGAGATGCCTTGACTTGAGAAGTTTCTTCAACTTCCGGTCAGTTTCGTAGGCCTAAACTCTTTGACTTTCAGCTCCTTCGTATTTGTTTCTTTTTTTTTATTATTGTATTTTTTTACTCATTTATATTCATTATTTGGATGGTCCTACTCTAATTATTGAGATGCAAATCTGACCGTTGCTACACAAGAAACAAACAATTGTTCAGTTATTCTCATCATCGGAGTTTGGTGACAATTTGGTAATTATATATTCCAGGTAAGAATAGTCAGTCACTAAATCTCTGTTAGAAGATATCCTAATTTCCGAAATTTCCTAAGGTTTTGCTTAATAGTCGTATATACATTCCAGTTACCATCAATACGAATGGTAAATTATCATCAATTGACTAATATATACACTCACGCAAAGATTTACGCGTACCTAGAGTTTTCTACGAATTTTGAATTTTCTATAGTTGATTTGTGTAATAATTTGGCAATGCTTTCTTTGTAAATAAACAAGCAATTTCTTATCGAATGTTTTAAAAAGTTTGATAAGAAAAAGCAATCATTTCCTATCTTTAGATTTGGTAGCATTAGACGAGAAAACATTGAAAGATCTCTCAATCAAACACAAAAATAGTTATAAAAAAAGAGAATTGGATTCGATTGTTCACTGTTTATTTGTTTTTGCCAAATGTACAATGAAACAAAATAGAAATAGAAAATAACGCCTTGATATACGTTCAGGTAATAAACGGCATGCATGTGGTCACATGGCTAAAAATCGGTCGGTTCCTCCATTCCCGTATTGTTTGTGCTAAAGAGTCTCGGTTCATTTTCTTCGGCGGGAGGGGATGGGCCTAACATTATTTTATA
Source organism: Boechera divaricarpa (assembly GCA_026770425.1). Classification (NCBI taxonomy): domain Eukaryota; kingdom Viridiplantae; phylum Streptophyta; class Magnoliopsida; order Brassicales; family Brassicaceae; genus Boechera; species Boechera divaricarpa. The sequence goes on from CM049186.1 coordinate 19,182,988, forward strand.
GTCCCGATTTAATAGAACGAGAACCATATATTTTTCGATAACTTTTATATATTCTACTCCATTTCATTATATACAAACGAAAATTAAGAAATTTTTTTTAAGAAGTTCTAATTATTGAGATTTGATTATGCTTCACGCTATTTAGCTTTTACCGAGGCTGAAATCTGAAGACTCCGAACACTATTTTGTTTAAATTTAATATTAAGTCATAGTCAGCTCTATATGATACACCAGTCAAAGGACTCAAAGACCAGGAAGTTTCTCTCAACATTTTTTTTCTAGAATGTTTCAGTTTCCAATTATTTAGGATTTTTTCGGTTATCAAAAATTTCAGTTGGCTAAATTTTATTTTGTTTTAATGTGATTTTATTTTTATCAAAAATTCAGTAGGATTGACATTACATGTATCCTTGGTTTCGGGATAGGTTTGAGAGTGTTTTATCCGTCAAAATGTAACACCAGGCATTTAGGAAGTCCAGATTCTTAGGAGATCATCTACCAAAAACTTTGATTACTAGAAGCCACAATCGTGAGAACTTAAATCTCATCGTACGCGTAAGTTTTTAGAAAGCAAAGTTTTACCTCTACAATATTTTTGAGAAGAGTTTGCTTGTGATGTTTCCACGTATCGATCGCATCGTGATTTTTGATAATTTTCGAAATAGGAATATCACCCAACATATATAGAAAAAAAAAATTATAAATGAAAGGGGAAAAATAATAAACTAACCCACAAATCCTATATTCATCAAAATTTCAAGTTTGAGGATGTAATTTCATAATATAGTATTATATGTAAATGTAGATTATAATGGATCAGCATCAATCGTCATCATCTCATTTTGTATCGTCGACCTTCTAGTATATATATGATTTGTATTAAGATATATTTATCAGATTGAACTAAGACACACATACAAAGAATATATATATAAGCATACTAAACCATATATTAATCCAAATAGTCATACTTAATTATTATTATTATATGTTTTATCTATGAAAAAACTATGGTGAATTAACAGCATCTCCATTTCATCGCGCAATGTTTTAAAAATTAATAAAAAATATATTTATACAAACAAAATCAGAATCAACGACAAAAACATATATTAAATAAAAAGAGACTTTTATAGAAAAAAATCAAATTTAATAATTATGATTTATATATAGAAATCCAGGGGGTAAAAGATATATAGTAAGATAAAAATTAACAAACTAATCCAATAATTCTATATTCATTTTAATATTCCAAGTCCAACGAGGAAAAATCATTATTATACAAATTAATCCCCTAGTATTTATCTTAGCATCATCATCGTCACTTTTTATCGTCCATCTTTTTAAAAACCCTCTCAAAAGTCTCCGAAACACCTCCTTCTCTTAAACAAATCCACACTTGAAAACAAATCCTCTCTCTGTGCTCTCTGTAAAATTGATCTTAATGGGTTTTAGCAAAGAAGAGATTAGTAAAACCAGAAAGCTTTGGTCATCTCTATGGAGAGGAATCAAAACTGTATTCGTTTTGTTCACAATGTTCCTCTCTTTTCTCCTTGTCTCTGCTCCGATCTTCCTCGCCGTCGCCGATGCTCTACTCCCTTCCGCTCTCCTCCACCGTCTCTCTTCGCCGGCGAATCTCTCTTCTCATCTCACCAACTACGATTTCCGTCACTCCCTCATCGATATTCCCTTACTCTCCATCATTAGATCCGCCGTTATACTCTGTCAGTAAAAAAAGATTCAAACTTTGCAATAGCCCATAAAAATAGAGCAATTGCTCTGTTTTTGAAGAAATCGAAAACTCATTCTTTTAGTCTGATTTTGGTGTAAATAGGTGTTTATGGACTTTGTGATGGACCAAAATTATCTAAAGGACCGTATCTGACAATAACGATGATTTGCTCAATTTCGTCTCTAATCTACGTTTCGTTAAAAGCGGCGTTCGTATTCGGCGAGCCGGCGATCGGAGACGGCGGAGGTAATTACTTCAGAGCGGCGGAAGTGGCTCTGTTTCTCTGCTCGTCGGTTTTAGCCATAGGTCACATCGTTGTGGCGTATCGAACAAGTTGTAGAGAAAGAAAAAAGCTTCTCGTCTTCAAAATCGACATTGAAGCTGTAAGTTCACTTCTTCTTCTTCTTCCCTTATTGATTTCGCCGTTACACAAATTTATTATTTTTTATTTTAATTCGATTTTGATTGATTGATTACAATTGAAGGATGGGGCCAATAATACCAAGTTGCATTAATTTTTCAAATCTAGGATGATTTAGATTTTAAACTTTTTTTACCTGCACACTAAGATATCGTAATCAGACTCGGTCAGAGATAGCATGTGAATGTTAGGGATTAGTCAATGACTCAATGTTGAATATTTTTACACATTTGGTCCTTTTGGGATTCCAGAAACTCGATGAGATTTGTCTTTCCAACTTGTTGGTTGGGAAAAGACTATTTAGTTTAGAAGGTTTTGAATTTTCACAACAGAAAACAAATTTGAAGTTGATATTAAGACTTTCTTTATACTTTATAGGTTAGAGAATCTCTCATGTGGAAATCATGTGGCATGTAACCTAATTTTCTTCGTCTTTTTATAATAAACATATTTAATAATATAGTCCGACATAACACGTCACACCTCACGCATGCTTCATGATTTGTTCTCATAGAGACAAATCTATCGATCCTCTTATTCGTTATAGTTACTATTATCCAATGGGAAAACTAATATTAATAGGGTTTATGTTTGATTGATCCATTTTCAGGTTTCAGCTTGTAAAAACGTTTACCCGAGATACCAAAAGATCCTACAATAAGAGAGACTCAAATAGAGACGTATTTCAAGAGAATCATACTTGTAAATATGTATTCACACACATGACACATACCTCAGCATGTAAATATAAATAAATATAAAAATACGACGTATAAATGTCAAAATGTAACTTCTTCTTCTGCCTTTCGGCGTTGACCCATCAACTCCTTCGCTTTTAAGTTTCAGGTAACCAATCTAATCTCATCCTCTACTTATTTTCTTGCTTACGTAATATATATAATGGACGTAACCAAGTTGAGACTTGAGAGCCCTTTTGCTGATAATGTTTGTTTATTTGTCTTTGCTTTTGTTAACAGAAGGATCCAAAGTGGAAGGAATGAAGATTATATAACCTATGCTTTTTGTATGTGAGACAACTCAGATGAATTGGCAGTTGTTAGCTTTAACATTAGATTAGTTAGGGCGATTTGTAAATAAACCAGAGTTCATCAATGAGAAAAGAGGCCCAAGGCATCTTTTTATTTTGTCAGACCGTTGTATATATGTTTATGTTTGTATTTTTTTAGTTTTAATGTATGTTTGTAATTGTAAGCATAAGCACATAGTATGTGATATGTCCGCGTGGATTTCTTTATACGTAACCGAAAATGATAAAAGAATCGTAAAGAAACCTTTTTACGATCATTATCTTAACTTACATTCTAGATATTTGCATTAATCAAAGATATCTCAATCTATTTAATAATCGAATAAGAAAGTCTTTGTGAATTGTATGAAACTTCAAGTTCACTGAATTTTTCCTTTATCTTATCGTATTTCTAACTTTTTATCTTATTGTGTTTATAATTTTAGATTGTGGGGATGTCTAAACAAACCTTACCAAGTATAGGGAGAAATAGACACTAATTCGGTTTGATTTCCTCGAACCAAACACCGAGTTGAAAGCTACGACGAATTTTAGTTCCAGTTTAGCCAGTTATACCTTTTATTATAAAAAAAACTTTTGAATTCGAATTGAATTGTATGAAAATGGAAGAAAGCAAACCAAAAACCTTAACATATATTGAAAATCATTCGAATTAAGATATTCTATATGATAAACTAAACACAAACCAAAACCAAAGTATTGACCTAAATAAACCAAAGCCAAAGTTATATACCAAACTAAATGTTGGACTAGACCATATTAAAAACACGATTTAAACATAAGTTTCGATAATGCATCTATGTAGAGTGTACTGTAGAGTAGTCTCAATTATAAATGTAGTCGATATATGGGCTTCTATAAATGGGCTTTAGGGAGACAGAACTTCAACTGGGACCAAAATCTGTTCTCTTTTGTGAAATCGACAAAACAATCCTTAAAAACAAAAGAAAACAAAACAAAGAAAATACCTTAAATGCGTCACCTACCATAAGGACGAAAGAGTGCAACGTCATTAGAAAGTAGCGACACCACAAAAGAGAAGAGGTGAAGAGAGAGACCAATCACAGGAGATAACGCTGAGATAAGGCTTCTTACATTTACCATCACATATAACATGACGTTACTATTATTCTAAAATCCAAAAAACAAAAAACAACTATATGTTATAACATTGGAATCATCAGTCTCTAAGCAGTATCATACCAACTCAATATGGCTACCACTGCAGCAGCAGCCTCAGGTATCTTTGGGATCCGGATTCAAGATCCTAGATCCGGAACCGGTAGGGTCCAAGCCCGGTTCGGGTTTAGTTTCGGAAAAAAGAAACCTGCTCCACCGCCAAAGAAATCAAGGCAGGTCCAAGACGACGGAGACAGACTAGTCTGGTTCCCCGGGGCAAACCCGCCTGAATGGTTGGACGGATCGATGATCGGAGACCGTGGGTTCGATCCGTTCGGTTTAGGTAAACCGGCTGAGTATCTTCAGTACGATTTCGACGGGCTTGACCAAAACCTTGCCAAGAACGTGGCGGGTGATGTCATCGGGATCATTCAAGACTCGTCGGAGATCAAACCGACGCCGTTTCAGCCGTACACTGAAGTCTTTGGGATCCAACGGTTCAGAGAATGTGAGCTGATCCATGGAAGGTGGGCCATGCTTGGTACTCTTGGCGCCATTGCCGTTGAGGCTCTCACCGGAATCGCATGGCAAGACGCCGGAAAGGTACACATTTATTTGTCACTAACATTGTTTTCCACGTGGACAATCGTCCGTCATTCATTGGAATTAAATTAGATTTCGTTATATTGAAAAAGTAAAATACGACGTTGGTTTAGTGGTATTTGGTCTAGGAATCCGTAAACAATGGTCTGGACTAGGAGTCCGTAAACAATGGTCTCTTGTTCAAATCCCACTAAAAACAATTGTGATTTTGGTCTAGTTGTTTCCCTGGTGAATCAAGTTTATTGGCTATTCGATCTACGTGATAGATTAGTCGGGTAAAAATTCGGATCGAAAAAAAAATGAGGCATAGGTGGAATTAGGCCAAAATTTAATATACAACTCTCGAAACATGCATGCAGATTTGAAACCAAAAGCCTAAATTTAGGGGTTTAACTTTAAATTTAGTACGGTTTATCTAACATAAAAATTGCTATGTTTTGTGTTATTATGAGATTCGGTTCGGTTTTGGATTGATGCATTTTGGTTTGGTTCGCCAAGGTGGAATTGGTGGAAGGATCGTCGTATTTGGGACAGCCATTGCCGTTCTCGTTGACGACATTGATATGGATCGAGGTGTTAGTGGTCGGGTACATCGAGTTCCAGCGTAACTCTGAGCTGGATCCAGAGAAACGGATATACCCGGGTGGGTATTTTGACCCGTTAGGACTCGCGGCTGACCCAGAGAAGTTGGATACCTTGAAGCTGGCGGAGATAAAGCACTCTCGTCTCGCTATGGTGGCATTTCTCATCTTTGCTCTTCAGGCGGCCTTTACCGGCAAAGGCCCCATCAGCTTCCTCGCCACCTTTAACAGTTAGTTAATGAGCCGTTCTATCTTTATTTTTATTAAAATAAAATTATACTTTTAAAACTGTATAATGCATGTTATATCACTTATCATAATTATAAAGAGGTTGTTTAATGTTTGTGTCGTTGGAATTGGTTTATCATATCAAATTAGCAATCGTCTAGAACCGCTAAATGTTGATTTTGTGTGTAAAGCAGTTTGGTTGAGTAGTAGTTCACTAGTTTGCTGCATAGATGTACGATGACATATTAATCTCTAACACTTTTTTGATGTGATAATACAGTTGCGTTACACGTTATTAGTAATCCATTGATTCGTTTAAATTTTTTCATAAAAAAACCTAGCTATCTCGGTAATGATTACCAATTTACCATATTAGAGAAGAGATTTTGCAAAGTGGATTATGAAAAAATTATGGAAAACGAAACCAGTTATATGTTGGACGATGTTATATACCACGGATTTGTGTCCATAATTTCGACACCCCACTAGCAAGTAACTACGCTGGGATTTCAGTTCCACAACATCTTCGACTTATCTCAAAGGGAAATATCAACACTATGAGTATGTATGTAAAGTAATTAGTTTTGGTTTAGTTGGTCTGAAGTTCGGACTCTGAGTTAATTATATCTGGTTAAACTGTGTTGGTTTGGAGTGTGAAGGCAAACCAATTATATTGTATCACTCCATGCGTACAAATTCAGTATTTATCACTCCATGCGTACGTAGATCCCATTAACTTATATATATTATTCTTTTTATACAAGCAAAATCTAATGAAGTCGCACATAGCATATGCATCATTTTGATTGAACCAAAAAGAGACCAATGGTGTAACTTGTGAGATCAACCTTGTTGGGCTAGAGGTATGTATAGTTAGTGGCTTACACGGAAATAAATCTCTAACCATTTATTGGTTATATACTCTAAGCGATATAATATACCGTGAATATTCAACATTATTAAAAAGATTATCATATCGAAATTCGATTTACTTGACCATCCAAATAATGGCTTGTCTTGATTTTTTACAATAAACAACTCCTTCGGTCGTATTCTTAAGACAATACGATATATAATTTTTGTTGTTGGTAAAGATAAGATATGATATTGGAGCCAAAAAGAAAAGTAAAGATACCATATTTTTCTTGATTATTAAATAATAGAAGGGAGAATAATATTGTTAGTTTAAGCTTAAGTAAGGAATCATACGGTTATTATCAAATAGCATCCGGTTTAATTTTGCATGATTACTAATAATTACTAAATATTCAGTTATCTGATCTCATAATACATGTACACTAGGATATATCCCGTGCTATATAGCACGAACAAATTACAATTACAAAAATGATAAAATCAGAATTTTAGAAAATTGTAATTATTCCAAAACTTTATGAAACTTATAATAAAATTTTTTATAATATCGAATATTTGTTAACACCTAAAAACAGAATTAAATCGGTTTAAATTATTTCTTAAAATCTTTCAAAAAATTTCAATCTATATCAAATCTCTTATTTTTGGAAAATTAAATCAACATTTAATTTAATTTAATTAGTGTGTTTAATTAAATCAATAAAATCTTCACAAAATCTATTTTTAACTTCTTTTCAAAAAAAAAAAAAACAAATTACTTAAAACAAAAATTATAAATAATTAATTTAATATTTAATTAAATAATTACATAATAATTAATTGACTAAAATACTCTTAATGAAATACTTTAATTTGTCCTTAGATGTAATGGCAATATGATGTAACTATTAATATTTTGTAAAGTTTATTTATAAGTATAAGTATACTATCTAAATAATATATAGGGGATACACATAATATTGGTTACTTTTACAACACATGATATAGTAATGAAGAAAATTACAATTTCAAGAAAATCTTAAAAAGGAATAGACAAGGGTAAAAAGAAAGTGTAAGAAAGCAATAAAATATAAATGAATATAGAAAATGCAATTGGTGAAGAGTACACGTTGTTCCACTTTTCTGGGCTGAAGAAGAAAAAAGAAGTGAATAACTGAGAAAAGACGTTATACCTTCCCCATCCACATTATTTTTTTGCATAACTGCAGAACAACACCAAATTCGACCCAATAAAGTTTTGATTTGTGTCTACAGAGAAATAGTCTGAATTGTTCTGTCCCGGATTTTTTTTGGTTTTTCTTGTTAAGATCGAAAACTCTGTTCAGCAGATTTTGAGTTCTTGATTTGATTCAAGATGGGGAGGCTGTTTGTGGTGAATCTTGAAGGGAAGATCTATAGCTGTAAACACTGTAAGACCCATCTTGCTACACATGAAGACATTATCTCCAAGGTTTTGTTTCTTTTCTTGTCCTTTTTCTCAGTTCTTGACTTTTCTGGAGATTATGCTTATGCGTTTGTGATTGATCTGTTTTTGTTGTTGTTCTGCATGCTCCTCAAATTTGAGTGAATTTATAATGATAGATAATTCTCTAGAAGAGATGTGGTTGTGTGTTGATAAGCCTTTGGTCATTAGAAATACTTAATTCTTCTATAATGGGATCATGTTATTAAGAACAATTGTAATTTTGAAACCTTAAATCACTTTCAGAATTTTGAATTTTGAGTTACTACATTGTTGAATTTATGGTTCAAGTTGCCATTATGCAGATAATGATTTCATTGGTTGTTTAATTCAAATTATTGTTGTGAACATTGAGCTCCCCTTGAGCTGATGATCTAATCATCTGAAAACTGATTTGATTGTTTTTAATTCTCTTTGTGGTCTAAGATGGGTTCTCTTTATGTCTTGAGAATAACAGAGAGTTGAAGCTACTGAGCTTTCCCTGATTCTGCATTTGTTGTTTCTTGAGCTAACACTGTTTGTTGTGTTTTTATGTTTCTTGTTCAGTCTTTTCACTGCAAGCACGGGAAAGCTTATCTCTTCGATAAGGTGTAAGTGTTTCTTAATTCTAAGGCACCTCATGATGATGATAATGATGATGATCCAATACTTCCTAAATTGGGATCGGGTTTTCTGATGATGATTGATCTGGTTTAGTGCCAATGTGTCGATTGGAGAGACTGAAGAAAGATTGATGATGACTGGAAAACATACTGTAGCTGACATTTTCTGTGTCTCGTGTGGATCAATCGTTGGCTGGAGATACGTAAGCAAGACAGACATCAAATGTTGTTCTTGAAGAACCTATCCGTGTTCGATTCTTTGGGTGCTAAGTTGTGTGTTCTGTTTTACCAGGAGACTGCTCATGAGAAGAACCAGAAGTACAAAGAAGGAAAATCAGTGCTTGAAAGGTTATTATATTTTCCAACATTTCAGGACTCCGATATGAATTCTAGTTGATCAGGTTTGATTTTGAAATTGTTGTGACAGATTTAAGATATCGGGTCCTGATGGGAGCAACTATTGGGTGAGTAGTCATGGAAGGCATATAGGTGGAAGTGATGCAGATGATGCTTGAATCATCTCTCTTTATTCTCTGATTTGACATGTCCTGTAAAATGTAAATTCTTCAACCTCCAATTCCAATTTGTTGTAATAAGACTAACCAATACTCTTACTTCTCTCGCCTTATCTCATCTCTCAGTAAATAAAGTCTGATTCTGTGTAATGATGTTATCTTCAAATCCTATGTATGCTTCATATCAATAACAAATGTTATAAACATACTCTGATTCTGTAAATTTTGGCTTTGGATGGTAAGATTCACATTGCCTTTGAAATAATTAATGCACAAAATTCATTAAGTTAGCACTTAAAAACAAAAGATAAGAACAAAACGTCTAAAGAGTTTGACTGAGTGCATCTATCTATCTATTGTCAAAATAATTAGGGGAGAAAATCAATGAGAATAATATAGAGAGACTTTTTTTTTCTTTTTCTTTTCCTTTTATCAGTCAACGCAAAGATTTGAAAGTCAACAGTCTTTCTCCCTCTGGACCAAACAATGTTTTGGTTGGAACTGTATGGACTCTGGGTCGAGTTACCAGTTTACCATCAAACTGTATCGACCAGTCAGAACTCGGAAAGCTAAATGGGCCGTAAAGATGTCAACTGCTAAAATTTGGAGGCCTATTAAAGGTGGTTTTGGTCAACAAATCCTTTAACCAATGGTGGCTTAGTGCTTACTGACCAAACCCACAAAAGTCAATTGATCAGTCTTCTCTATGGTGGTAGGCTTGTTTCTTCATTTCCCCCTAACCACTACACTTTTTTCCAAAGTGTAGTTAGCTGAGATAACACATTGAGATTAAAACAAAGAATAGTCGAATGGAGTTGGACAAATTGACCATTTGCTCTCCTTAAATCCATCATCTTCACACACATCATTCTTAAAGAGAAGTATCATATTGAGACATTTAAAAAATGGAGAGCTTCTTCATCCTCCGTTGCTTCTTGTTATTCTTCTTCTTCTTCAACGGAGCATTCGCAGCTGGAAGCAAGTTATGGAGCATAAGGGAAATGTCGGATATGGCTGGCTATGGGGAACACAAACTCTCCTCCGTAGTTATAACCGGATCTCTTCTTTGCAACACCCCTGTTTCAGGTATTCTCTACACTTTGTCTTGTAAGAAGTCATGAGCTTCCAACTCAAATTCAATTGACAATGAGTGGGGTGACCCATATTCTTGTTATACTAGTGTTAAATCATCTCCATATCCAATGTACGTAAAATATTCTAAACACGGCTAAGTCTTCTGCTTTTTCGTTTACAAAAACAAAAATCATCCGACTCATTGCATGATCTTATAGGAGCAAGTGTTGCCATCAAGTGTCACACTGGATTCCAAAAGAGATCAAAATGGATAAAAGGTGTTACTGATGACTTTGGAGAATTTGTCGTCCATCTTCCTTCTCATCTACATGCAATTCCGCACCTCGAAAAGGCATGTTTCGTCAAACCAATACATGTTCCTAAGCACTATCACGGATGTTATCGCACTTTTTCCAAATCCAATATACACAAAGGCATCAAACTCGTTTCCTCCAGAAATGGCTTCCGTGTCTACACCTCAGGGACGATCAGACTACATGGACACAGTTCAAGAACATCCCAACCTCATAAAGCCGACATGTAAACACAAGTTTAAATCAAAAACAAACAGATACTTGAAGATTCATCTTGTGTTTTTGTGGTCCTCGCTTGTTTAGATGGCGCCTTCAGTCACAGAACCGAGTTGAGTCTCTTTACATTGTTTATCAGTTTCACACAGTGTAATTGCATCTCATACTTTTACATATGACCAAATGAAATGTTAGGAAGCACTGAACAAAACTAAAATTACCAAAAATAAAAATAAAGACTAAATTCGGCGAGATCATATAAAACAATCTAAACAAAATATCATTGCTCAAGGCCAATCGACCAATTTTGTATGAAACTAGGAAATAAAAGTTTAATAAGACGGATCCAAAGTCGACGTGATGTAGACGAAGTATGCATGATTTAATTCTGTATACGGTTTCTAGATTAATTAAATAAAAAAAGAAAAATCAAACATAACTACTAAAAAGGCTGATGATCATAAAACATCTATATTATCAACTACTAAAAAAGAAGAAGAAGAGACTCTCCAAAATCCAAATATGAACTATATCATGTAATACTTTGGAACATATAAAAGAATGTATTCATATTCGTAGACTAATACAAGTTTCATCTGAAAAGTGTAGAAGAAAAAAGAAAGGATCTTTACTAAATTAAAAGAAACGATACTAAAATTAAGAATTTCTCTTATTAGTAATTTCAACATATCTTTTTATTTTCTCCCCTAAGAAGGATATATTAAAAAAAAATCGATTTTTGATTTTAGAAAGAAGAAAAAAACGAATAGGTAGGAATTATTCAAAAAGACTCGGAAAAAAACAAAAGACAAACGATCCCGCTTCAAAGCCTCCTCTTTTATAGGAAACTCTCTTCTTTCTTCTCAATCCCCAAATCTCACAGTTCTTTGAATTTCACGAAGAACAAACAATTTCTGGATTCGAAGACGAAAACCCTAAATTTAAAAAAATCGAAATTTTGAAACTTTCGATTTTTTTGAAACAATGGGGAAGGAGAAGAAAACAGAGTCGTATAATAACGATAGCGGTAGTTACAATTACAAGATGTTCAAATGTTTCAACCGTAAGTTCAAGATCAACGAAGTCACACCTACCGATGACGTCCGTGACGCTTTCTGTCAATTCGCCGTCGGCGGCGGCGGCGGTGGAGGAAGCGTCGACGGAGATTCAAGTGACGGTGACGGATCCTCTGGCGTAATGGGCGCAGAGCAGCTTTGTTGTTTCCTCGATGACCATCAAGGTGAATCGGGAATCACCGTCGCGGAGGCTCAACGGTTAATCGACGAGGTTATACGACGGCGACACCATGTCACGCGCTTCACGCGCCACGGACTTGATCTCGACGATTTCTTCAATTTTCTCTTTTACGACGATCTCAATCCTCCTATCACACCTCACGTAAGATTAAAAAAATCAAATCTTTCTCTTGCCCACAGATAAAAATCGAAACTTTGGTTTACAAATATGTGATTGAAACAGGTGCATCAAGATATGACAGCTCCATTGTCACATTACTTCATATACACGGGACACAATTCGTATCTTACGGGGAATCAACTAAGCAGCGATTGCAGCGAAGTCCCTGTGATCAAAGCCTTGCAAAGAGGTGTTCGAGTCATCGAGCTTGATCTTTGGCCTAACTCCACTGGAACAGATATCAATGTCCTTCACGGAAGGTATATATATAAGCCTTGTTCTGCTTCTTGTTCTTTCTCTTCAAATCAAAAACATTTTCAGAAAACGCGGCTTTCTTGATTCTTTAGAACGCTCACAACGCCTGTACCATTGATCAAATGCTTGAAATCGATAAGAGATTACGCGTTTTTTAGTTCGCCTTATCCGGTTATCATCACTTTAGAGGATCATCTTACAGCTGATCTTCAAGCCAAAGTTGCTGAGGTAATACCATTTATATCTATCTTGTCAACCACTTAGTTTGATTGCGATGTTGTATGAAGCTTTTTTGAGTTTTTTCTTTCTTTTCTTTAGATGGCTGCACAGATACTTGGGCAGATGTTGTATTACCCTGAATCAGATAGCTTAGTGGAATTTCCTTCTCCTGCTTCACTTCTTCATCGGATAATCATCTCAACCAAACCGCCTAAAGAGTATCTCGAATCGAGGAATCCAATTGTTAAACAGAAGGATAATAATGTATCTCCATCGTCTGAGGACGAAACACCTAGAACAGAGGAGGTTCAGACACTAGAAAGTATGTTGTTTGACCAAGATTGTGAAAGCAAGGTAACAAAAAGGAACTTAATTCATTTAAAAGGTTCATACATTGTTTGTTGTTTTATTATTTAGTTTTGAGTTTTGAATTAGAGTGATAGTGATCAAGAGGATGAAGAGGCTAGTGAAGATCAGAAACCGGCATACAAACGGTTGATCACGATTCATGCCGGCAAACCAAAGGGAACAGTGAAAGAAGAGATGAAAGTTGTGGTTGATAAAGTGAGACGTTTGAGTTTAAGCGAGCAGGAACTTGACAGGACTTGTTCATCCAATAGTCAGGATGTTGTAAGGTACTACTAATTTAAACAGTCCATATAAACCCTTTATAGGCTCGGGTTGCAACTTGATCTCTATATGTTTTCTAGGTTTACACAGCGGAATTTGCTACGGATATACCCAAAAGGGACAAGATTTAACTCCTCAAACTACAAACCGCTTATCGGTTGGACTCATGGAGCTCAAATGATTGCATTCAACATGCAGGTAACAAACTATGCTTTATAAGGTCTATATATGGATACCTTGATTCTTAAGCTACCTTTTGTGATGGATATAGCCTTTATACACAGAAGACTTGATAGATCTTTGTATAACAAATTAAATATTTGGTGATTACAGGGATATGGGAAATCTCTGTGGTTGATGCACGGCATGTTTAGAGCCAATGGAGGTTGTGGTTATGTCAAGAAACCTAACTTCTTGATGAAGAAAGGGTTTCACGACGAAGTCTTTGACCCTAAGAAGAAACTCCCAGTGAAAGAAACGTTAAAGGCAAGCCAACAACAGCCTCCATATATACTTATAGGATGTTTTAACATTTCAAATGTCATTAGCCGTATCTTTTTGTCGCGGTTTTCCAACAGGTGAAAGTGTATATGGGAGATGGATGGCGTATGGACTTCAGTCACACTCACTTTGACTCATATTCTCCTCCTGATTTCTACACTAAGGTAATATCAATTTCACAAATTGGGTCTTCTTTTTGTAACAATCTTTAAATTCCTCAAAAACCTTATTAGATTGCGGACTTGTGAGCTTTGTAGATGTTCATAGTGGGTGTACCAGCGGATAACGCGAAGAAGAAGACAAAAATAATCGAAGACAATTGGTATCCAATTTGGGATGAGGAATTCAGTTTTCCATTAACCGTTCCAGAGCTCGCATTGCTTAGGATCGAAGTACGAGAGTATGATATGTCAGAGAAGGATGATTTTGGGGGACAAACATGCTTGCCTGTTGCAGAATTAAGACCGGGGATTCGATCTGTGCCTTTGTATGATAAGAAGGGTGAGAAAATGAAATCAGTACGGCTTCTTATGCGTTTCATCTTCGAATGATTTGGCTTAATAGAAATGTGTTTCTCTGAGAAGAATTTGCACCATTTCAAAATGCTTTTGAGGTATTGTATAATGTAGCTTGAAAGATCAAATTGATCTTTGCTCTGATATCTCCAAAAGTGTATTTACCTACCATATTGAAGAAAATGTAATTTATAGTCTATATATTTTTTTCAATATGTAAAAGTCTAATGTAAGATGATTATCCATACTTGCAATTTGCAAAGCTGTTACATATTGAATTGATTCATAACTGAGATATACAGAATTTTACTACAAGGGTGAGGATATCTTCGGAAAAATTAAACTAAATTCAACTACGCCATCAAGACATGAATGAACAACCTTCTTGGCCTTTCCCTAAAGACATGAATGAACAAACATAACTTGTATTGAGATAACAAGAACTCAAGTTACGTAAAGAAGCAGAGCATGTACATGGATGAAATAGGGATTCACCTCTCTTTCATACTTTGTGAACAATCTCTCAAATTCAGCCCCCTATCAATCTGCCAAACCTAGAGCTTCATTAGGACAAAACAGTAACCACTGCCCACAACTCAGGACTCTCTCCATAAAAAGATCTGGAACCCAGAGAGGATAAGACAAGTCTCTAACCTTGTGTTCCTCCTGCATTGGAAAATAGTATTTGGACGTTGTAGCAGGCTCCATATATTCTATACATAAAATTTCAATATACAGGTATTTATTTACTTGAGGCCTTGGAGTTCCTGCGTTGAAGAGAGTAGGAGATGCATGAGTGAACCATCTCTGAGTCATCAAATGGGAAGATTTTATTGCAGATTCAATATCGTCCTTGTAGATGCCAACATCAACCCTCATCAGCATGTGTTGAGGCCTTTCAACAGCTTTCCCTTTGACTTTCAAGAGGTACAATTTCTCATCCATTTTAAATTCTAAGTAATCATAGTTCACTGTCCAGACGAGCAGCGTTCTGAAGAAACCAAGGAAAGCACAATTCATTGATATACATGGTATATCACTACGACATCATACCAAGAAACAGAGCTTTGTATTTGTTAGGATAAGTTAGTATCTATATTGATAGATACGAATATGTGTAAATCCCGTTACTTAGGGAACAAGCCACCGACTCGTATTATGTATTTTTACGGATCATTATTGATCAAATGAAATAGATTGTCTTTCAAAAAAAAAAAAAAGGAAATAGATTGAAAATCATTCTCGAAACTATTTCTTCTCTGTTTACCAAAATCTTCAATATTACCTTCTTAATTATTAAAAATACATCATCAGCTAACAGAAAGGAAAAAAATTGTTTGTCGATTAAATGTTAATTTGTTTTTAATAAAAGAAAAATACAATTTAAATGGAAATCCTAAGTCTAAAAGGAAATATATTTACTTAAGCATTCATACAATAGAAAAAGAAAGAAAGAAAGAAAAAACAAACGCTAAATACATTGACTCTTCCGAAAGGTAAGATAGAGAGAACGTGAGAGATCATGGCGACTTCAACAGGTGAAACAACATGTTTAACACAAGAAGAAGAAGAAGCTCACGTGGCTGCATGCATATTGATGGACATAAGCCAAGCTCATCAAAAGCAGTCTAGGAAGAGGAAAGATGCTGATAAAAATCAACCTAAGAAGGTTAAAAAACAGAATATGATGAAAATAAGTATGGAGTACTTTTCAGAAGAAACTCGGAGTTTAATTGAGGTATGGTACAAAACCGAACCCGACCCACGAGATATATTCAGCGATGCTGAGGTGACGAGACAATTCAGCAAACCGCTAAAGAAGCAGTTGATGTCGAGCGACATGAAAAAAGATCAAAGCAGACTCATGTTATCGAAGCAACAAGTGAAGGAGACGATGCTTCCTTTTTTAGAAGAATCAGAGAATCCGAACAAGGGGCTTGATGTTTCGGTGTACGGACCAGACGGGAAAATTCAAGATATGAAGTTCAAGCTCTGGAATGGGAATAACACACCTGTGTTAACGTCGGGATGGAAGGAGTTTGTGGAAAAATATGGTCTTGTGATGATCTCCGATTTTATCACTGTTTGGATGTTTAGGCACATCAGGACCAGTAAGATTTGCTTCGTTATTGACTGCCACAGATTTCCTTTAAAGAAATAATCGAGTGGGACGATCTTGAAGACGGCATTCGTGAATCCAAATTAGTTTTTTTTTGTTTTGTGTTTTGGGGTTTTAGAAGTTTTGTTTTTTTGTTCATGAAAACGTGAGCTGATTTTAAATAAGATGGATTGTGGATTGTATTTTTTTTTTTAATATGGCCATGTGTTCATGTAGACCAACATGAAGTTACCATAAAATACAAAGCAAAAACAGACATGTTTTGACATGTCTAGTAAATCGTAATGAATTGATCATATATAAGACGAAATCAGACTTGATCTTGATTTTCTATTCAAAACATTAAAACACAGTCATGTCCAATCTAGACAAACCTAAAATTAGTTGGTTGGTGCAACCAAACTTGTCAACACTTTCCACTTATGTGAGCTATGAGAGATTCCAACTATCTAGATTCAGGGACTTGTGATGATGATGTCCAGCAAGACCGTGGTATGCCTTGCTTTTCAAACCATTCAGGCATGTGAAATCTATCGTGAAGCGTTATTCTTACATCTTCTTCTTCTGAAAGTTGCTTAAGAAGTGGAAGAACAATGTCTAGTAGCTTCAATATGTTTTTGGTTGCATAATGAGATCTCATTAGATTCGAACGGATGATAACATGTTTTCAGTATTATATGAACAAAATGAGTTTGAATTTATATACCTGAGTATCATTTGGCTGTGCTGCGGAAAACGAAGCACATGGAATTCCGTTTAAAGGTTGTAATAGAAAGCTGTAAGGATTGTTGTCGACAATAATAGTCCTACACGTATTCTTTGATGCGGATAATAAATCCTTCACATGATCTCGATATTGCCTGATGTTGGGAAAATAAATGCAGAGAATACTCATCACAATCATATCTAAAAAAGAAAGATAAATCATATCATCTATTCAAACCAACTTACGTGCTGATTGTAGAAGGACGATAAAGCCGATGGCTTAATACATGTTGTGTATCTATTCTGTCCACAAGAGGTCTAGCATAATCTGCAGATTTAAGAAATATGTTAAAACTGAGTGTGATAAAACTGAGAAGTAGTAAGTAACTCAAGGGACCTTCGAGAGCAGCAGTAAAAAGAATAAGATTTGCAAATTGGCTGAGTTGCTCTAAGAATTCGTGCAATCCTGGACGCTCAAACACTGTAACATAATTGATTTTTGGCTCCCCATTGCATTCCTTCTGGCAGAAAAGTGAGATTATTTGCATATCAACCCAAAAAAACGTTAACTAACGTGATAGCTAGTAAGATCACCTTGGTTGATGATACGCACTCCAGCTCAAACCACTTCAACCCAGCTTCAATAGCTTGTGTACGTAATGCAGCAGGTAGACTAGATGTCTCATACGCACTCACTAGTGTTTCATCCAAGTCAAGAACTACCTACATATTTCAGATAACTCAAAACACAAACAATAGCTACTAGGCAAGCTTAATCAACTTTCATCACTAGTTTCCAACATAAGGACCATAATTTACATACTACTGGGAGAAACTAGACAAGTTGTTGATAAATCTAAGTATTACACTATTAATTCAACGTGAAATGAGAATTCTCTCAAAAACCAACTAAGTGTTTCTACAGGACTATCCTGTGTTATTGCTATGCAGTCGTTGCTTTTCTTTCATTTGTTTGATTATTATGTCAAAGCAATAACTTAAATGGTAATTAACTAATCGTCTTCAACATTTTAGATAGTCTACTACATCACCAAACCTGAGCTTGGCTTGATATTCTACACTTATGATAGTAAGCTTACAATTCTAACAATTTCTAAACATGCAAAATGGGAGAACAATTCTGCTTTTAGTTCAGAAAATTTCATGCTTGAGTAGTCAAATTACACCCCCTCAAACTGTAGCTTTCAGGAAAAGAGCTCAAATAAAAAAAATCTACGTTTAATTATGAATGATGCATCAACATAGAGCAAGCTCATCCAAATTCTGAGTTTGGTTCCCTCCCTTGATCACATAGAACAAGAGTTCATAGACTCTAAAATCCATATCCGAAGATTCTCGAAATGATAGCAGTTTCTTCAAGCAAAAAAGTTCAATAAGCTTTGAGAAATCAAGGCGAACAAGGGGAAAAGCCAAGAGCATAATACCGTGAGTTTCTGAATGCTACTAGAGGTTCTCGCGGAGGCGATTTCCACGGAAACAGGTGATTCCGCTGCAATCTCCGGTAAATCGATGACTGACAAAGGTTTAAAACCATCCTTCTTCGGAGTAGAGAGAAGTGAATGATGACCAACAACACGAAGGATCTTAAGAAAGAGCTGATAGAAAAAATCGAGCCAGTTCACCAAAACATTCCATAGTTGAAGCCAACGAGGCGAGTGAACTAGATCAGCTTGACTCAATTCCGCCATGACTCGGACCGATTCGATCCAGAGGAAGAACTAATCGAGTTTAACAAAGCAAAGATGGCTCACGCAACGTCATTTTTGGTGAAGAAGACGAAAAGGAGGCAAAACGTCATTTTTTTATATTTTTTTTTTCAATTAGATATGATTCTTACGATTCACGCGCCGGTTTGGAGATTGAGAACCACGTCGAATGTTTTTGCTTTTTAGTGATGATAACAGTTTATATAATTGATGTGAGAGACACGCGCGAAGAAATGAAGGTTGGCGAAGTTTTAAGGAAGAGACAGATTTATAAGAGAAGAAAGTGCTGCGTGCATTCCCTATGAACATTTTTTTTATAATGAAAACATTAATGGAAAAAGGAAAGTTAGCATATTTTGTTGACGAAAAAAAAAAAAGGCATATTTTATTTTAAAATTATGATCTAATCAATTTAATATATGTGTTAATTGAATAAGAAAATCATTTAAAAACAAAAAATAGAATTCAAGTTTTAAAATTTTCAAATTAAATAAATAATTAAATATTAAATATACATAACAATAAGAAAACAAATCAATCTCTAATGATTAAATGACAGGATTTAAAAGTTCGATTAGTTTTCACTTTTCACATTTGTTTTGTAAATTAAGTATTTTTTTAATTAAAATTATTAAAAATTGAAAGGAAAAAAATATTCCAAGCAAATTTTCTTTAAAAGTTTTGAAATCCGTGAGAAAAAAAGAAAAGAAATAAAAGATTTAAAATTTCTTTTCGAATAAATTTGGAACTTGTATGCTAAATTATGGCTTGTCAATTTTGTTATGGGCTGGAAATACTTTTTTGTTGGGCTTTGTCAAACGAATGGGCTTATTGTAATCCAACGCTAGCCTTGTTGATATCTCCACACCGTGACCGGAAACGAATGATTTAATCTCCGATTCATCCACCATCTTCGTCGTTGATTGCCGCTCCTATCACCAATGTCCTCTCAAAAATCAAGACGTGATGCTTGTGTGATCTCTCACTAGACTTGATCTTCATCGTAGGCAAACGGCTAAGTGAACAAATTTTTCATTTTTCAGTAGCTACGCTCCTACTATTTCAACTTAGTTACTAATTTTTCCCTTTTTGACCTTTTGCTTAGAATATGCATTCGTAGAAAACGCAATCTCTTAATTATCTATCTATTACAAAAACAAAAAAAAACAAGATAAATGTTATTAGTTAGGATTTGCTTTATTTGCCAATTACTAAACCATTGCTTCTGCTTATTTACCATTGTGCTCTGCCTCCTTAGTATTTTCGAAAAAGAGTATTTATTTGTTATGATATGTATTGGTACCAATATGTTAGATTGGAATTTTGTTCCAACTACTAAAATCCATTATTGGTATTTGGGTACAAAGAGTAGTTAGGTACCCAAATGATGGATTATATATGGTCGTCATAGAATGCACATTATGGTCGTAGGTCCAAAGTTTAGTTTTAAGTTTTGATCTAGAACAACCGGTGACAAATGGTATAAATTCAGATTTTACTTTCTCCAACATTAGTTTGGGTGGGTCAATTTTGACAGCATGTAATATTCTAGTTGCTTCAAGATCAATTTCCTTAGAAGTTATATTTAATCCATACCTGATGTGAAAGACAAATAAAAAATGAAAAAAAAAAAAATTAACAAAAGAGTTGTATTCCTAAGTTTTTAGAAAGCCAAGAACAAGAAGCGCATGAGACTTGTGCCGCATTACAGTGGTTGAAACGTCAGTGCCCGGTGCATTACATTTGTGGCTCAGAATCTCATAGACTTGTTCAAATATTATGTTAGCTTGGACCGCAATCATTTTGTCAGATGGGTTCATGACTGCAGCCAGATCAAATATTCAAATTAGCTTACGGGTTGTGTCCTTGCTGATGTCGCAGGCTAGCTTCTACAGCAGTGACATTCAAAATAAATTATAAAAAAATATATTTTATAAAACAAAACTCATATATCATTAAATACTTTTTTATATTATTTTTTTCTAAATACATTTTTAACTTAACAATGATTACATGTTATATTTAAAACTCACGTTTACACATTAAACTCTACTAATATGATTTAAATCAAATTTACACTAATATCATAGTGTACCAATAAGACTACCAAATTTGCAATTATCAATTTACTACTATACATCATATAATAGCGGGTTTTCGATCTATTTCCTCCTCCTAACTATCGTTACGCATCAGATCCACCAAACTATTGGTCTAGTGCTATTTCCACCCCCATCGTAAGTTCCAAATCTATTGCTCCCCAGTGTTTGGTTTGTTCGGTAGACTTAATAAAACCGAGAGCAAACCATGGCAAACCATTTATATCCAAGTGTAAACCGATTTTCTTACCCGTAAGAATGAAAAACCCGACCCGATTTTTAAGCCTAATTCTATAAAACCCCAATTCTCTGAAGAACCCTAATTTTAGAGTGTTTGGTTTGCAATTTGGGATTCTGAAATTACTGTTTGAATCTTCAAAATTGTTGCTAGAGTTTGTTTCATATATTCAATTTGTAGTATTGTAGGTCGAAATTAAGCTTTAATCTGGGTTTTTTTTCTCCAGGAACGGCGAGTGAGCATGACGAATGTTACTGGAACGTCGAGTGGATCTTCAATTTCACGACAGAGACGAAGCGTGGCTGGAGTTTCGAAGCGATGCTGGTGTGGAGCTTCAATCGTGGCAAATATGTCAAAATCGGAAGCCAATCATTGTCG
The DNA here is from genome assembly GCA_026770425.1 of Boechera divaricarpa. NCBI lineage: Eukaryota > Viridiplantae > Streptophyta > Magnoliopsida > Brassicales > Brassicaceae > Boechera > Boechera divaricarpa. Next base: position 19,204,581 of record CM049186.1, read on the forward strand.
TCGGTACTATCGTTGTGCGTTTGGTGCATCACATAAGGTAAATCGGTAATGATTCAAATGTAAATCAGTTGTTTTTGGAGCTCATTGTTATTTTCTCAATGTAGTTATCCGATGATAACCACATATTCAAGTGGTTTGATGAGGCACTGGTCGATGAAGTGGAGACATTGACTGGTTTGATTGGAAAACTTGAGAAGGACATGGAGCAGCTCAGAGAAGAGCATCAGAAGATTGTGTTTGAGAAGATGGAGGATGTGCTGTCAGAATCTAAGAGAACTTTGAAGATTGCTATGTTAGTTTCGGTTCTAGGTTGTATTTTCATGATTGGTATCATGAAATTGTTGTAATTTCAAAACCTGCAATTTTAGGTAGCATTTCTATTTGAGATTTTAAAGACCTGAAATTTTAATTTATGTCTGTAAAACTGCAATTTTAAATCAATCCTGCATTAACGTAAGCAGTAAACTAGTCAAGGAAATTTGAGATTGTAAAACTGCAATTTTATACCATAAAAAACCATAAGTCATAATAGCCATTAACAAGCCGATTACAATTAGTCATAATAGCCATAAAACAGCCATAAAACAACCACATGTTTAAGGCTACAAACAGCCATAAAACATAATCTGTTTAGTCTTGAAGGCAAAACATAATCCGATAACCATAAGGCAAAAGACATCCACCAAAGCTATTATGACTAACACACATTCAGCTTTCTACGTAAGTTACCACTCTCTGAGAAGGTTCAGCTTGAGAGCCATTCCTTGCAGTCTCATTAAGCGAGAGTTGTGGTTAGCTGCACGACATATACCACAATGCATAATGCGCTTCTTAGCCTTCTTTGTTAGTGACTCATTCTTCTCTTTCATTCTTTTCTGCTTCTTACTCTTCTTTTTGCGACCTGGTTGTGGTGGCTCAAGTGGTTGATGAACTGCAGGACCTGATCCGGTTGGCCAGAACTTAACTCTTTGTATAGGAGTTATTCCATCTGTATAGGTCTGTCTCCATAGAGCCGTCCAGAACCAGTGACAAACAAAATCTTCAGCCTCTAAAGTTCAAAGGTTTGGTTTGGGGATTTAGAGTTCAAAGGTTTGAATTTGGGATTTAGGGTTCAAAGGTTTTGATTTGGGGATTTTTGAGAATGACGGTTCGATTGATTATTTTAATGAGAATTAGGGTGCGTTTGGCTATTGTGTTAGTTGTACTCGAGTATTTTAACGGGTTTAATTTTGGTTTGTTCGTTTATCCGGTTTATGTTATTGGCATCGGTTAATAAAAACCCAGATCATGGTGCAAATAGATTTTGAACTTACGATTAAGGCGGAAATAAATTTTTAACTTACGATTTGGGGAGCAATAGATTTGGAACTTACGATGGGGTGGAAAAAAGCCTGGAACTTACGATGGGGGTGGAAATAGCACTAGACCAATAGTTTGGATGGATCTGATGTGTAACGATAGTTAGGAGGGGAAAATAGATCGAAAATAGTCTACCTAATTTCATAGTTGATAGTAAAAATAAATACACATTTTAATATCTTTTAAAGTACTATAACCGTAACTCTTTTATTGATTAGTACCTAGTCAATATGTTACATTGGAATTTTGTTCCAACTACTAAAATCCATTATTGGTATTTGGTATTTGGTACAAGGAGTAGGCAACAAAATAATGTATCATATTTGGTCATAAAATGCACATTAATTTAGTTTTAAGTTTTGATCTTAGACCTAACAACCGGTTACTGAAACTATGTATCAAAATTATTTTATTGCACAACACAAGCATTTTACTTACAATGTGAAATCAATGTAAAACAGTTCTATACACATAATCTCACAATTACCGAATTACAGCAACCAAAAAAAAAAGAAAACAGGAGAAACAGAGAACCAGACAACACAATAAGAAGCCAAAAAAACAAAATACAAAATCAATTGTAAGAAGAAGAAGAGAGCCAAGGGTGGTTAAGTGCCTCGAGAGCTGTTGGACGTCTCAATGGATTGATCTCAAGTAGAGTCCTTACAAAATCTACGAACAATTCATCACTAACATGTAATTGTTCTTCCAGGCATGATTCTTCTGTGATTATGTATTCAATCTCATTGCTCTCCTATCACACGAAAACAATAACAATGCGTCACATTCAAGCAATAAGTCTCAAGTCTTTTCGGTTATATCAAGATAAATTACCTCGTTTAAGTGGTAGAGATCATACTCTTTGGTGAAGTATTTATGTGTCTCTTGACCTTTCTCTAGCATCTCTGTTTCTATAGGACCTAAAACCGCAACAATACGAGCCAATATCATCGCTACTGCTTCGTTTGGAAACAGAACCTGATGCACACATACATATACACATTGATACATTTGTGTTACTAGTTTCTTCGGTATGTGGGATAAAACATATAGCTAAGAGTTTTGATGGAAACCAGACAGTACCTCACCAGAGCAGAGCTCTGCTAAAATACACCCAAGAGACCACAAATCAATCTTTTCGTCATATGGAAGCCCGAGAATCACTTCAGGAGCTCTATAGGAACGCGATTGTACATACAAGCACAAGTTGTCAGATCGGAAACAACTGCTTCCAAGATCGATGATTTTTACCGCGCATCTTTTGTAACTCTTTATCAGTATATTCTCAGGTTTGAGATCACAATGTATGATTCCTAGTCCGTGAAGGAACACAAGCGCATCCAAACACTGACGGGTTATAACCTGAGGAAAAAAAGACATCAATTCATACAATAGTCGGTTTTTAAGCATTTTTTGGGGCCTAGGAAACAACAAACCTGAAGTCTGCTTAAGTTAAAGTATGGTTCTCCTCCTGATTCTTGGTTGAATTTCTGGAATTCGTACAAGTTTGCTCGGAGAAGTTCACAGACGATAAACAGATGTTCCTGTTACATATTTTTTCAAGAATTAGAAACTTCTTTGAGAGAAACCGATAATTCAGTACCGATAAACCGATAAAGACTACTCTTTCCAGATATCTTACCTGGTGGTAGAAGTAATCATAGAGGCGCAGGATGTGATGTTCATCAGCAGGATCATTCTTATTGACATGTTTCAATAGCTTGATCTCGTCTAAACTCTGATCGAAGAAATCTTTGTCGTTCTTGATAATCTTGAGGCAAACATCAACCCCGTTGTGTAGATCCTGTGCCTGAACCACCTTGCTAAATGCAGCAGAACCAATGTATTCCGTAATGTAGTATCTTCCTCCAATCACCGTGTTTATCACAATTGGTAGGTCCTTGTTCTCTTCGAATCCAGTCCTGTGAAGAGCAAAAAAAACGATTACAAATCCATCTCTTCTTTCTATTTGAGATCATATATCTAAAACTGACCAATGCAAATGATCATACCTGTTTTTCCAGTGAATAATTCTAAGATCAAATACTTCATATTCCTCCTCAACCTCATGAACAACATCAACCTCTTCATCTGTTATATTCGCCTGATCACCGGTTTTCAAATCATCATTATCTTTTGTATCATCTTCACAGCTAAACCCATCAAGCTCATCAGTTTTCTCATCCAGACCAATGAAATCTTTTGAGTCATTATCCTCCACATTGCTAAGAAGAAAGGGCTTATCTAAGTAATCAAGACTCGCTTCAGTTTGAGACCCTTGGGATGATGATTTATCATAAACACCAACCGTGTTCTCGAATTGGTTATCTGTGATGAACTTATCCTCTGCAGTTACAGGACAGATGAAGAAATCAGATTCTCTAAATGCAGGAGACATGAACTCATCTTCATCTTCAGTCTCATTGTGCAAGTAAAACTCGCTCCACTCGGGATATGTCCGAGCCGTCCCAAATTGAGACTGTCCATCAGATGATGAACCATCTCCATACGGATTCACAAACCCTGCATTTATGCAAAATCTTTTCAATCAATCTTGAGCTTCGATTTCTTGAAATCAGATCAAGAACCAGAAATTTCAAGAATCAAGCTTTCAATATCTAGCAAATACCATCTCCAGTTTTGTTTCACAGTGTTCGAATTGCAATGTTTCACTAAGATAGGAAAAGTTAGAAAAAACTCACGGGAAGAAGAACAGTAGCCAGAACTGGAAGAGTCTAAGCTGACAAACTCGTCGTCAGAAGAAGACTTCGACCCACCACCACTGGAACCTTCGCAGGCGGAATCAGAAGGACGAGAACTGGCCGTGATTCTGATCGGCGGCGGAATCGGGAACAAAAACTTCTCGAAATCGAAAGAAGCAAGTTGGTTTTTCTCGTTAATATCGTCTCTCAAAGCAGATTCCGCCTCCGTTAAACCATTCCTCCGGAGAAACTCAAGCACAGATTTCACATCAACCGCCATTGACCAACCACCACTCACGAGAGAGTTTCAGAGCAAGCGAGATACACGACGGAGAGAGAAGAGGAGAAGAAGAGAAAGTTGCAAACTTGCAATCACGTGATCGAGAATCGAGTAAAAAAACTAAAACTCATAGTTGGTATTGATGATAAGCTTCATTAAGTCTCGCATGCTCTGATTATTTAATCTAAATCGCTAATCTTCTTCTTCTTCATCTGATTCTTCTTCTTCTTCTTCTCTGTGTTGGCTCTGTAGGACCAAAGTTAACAATAACGGACATGGTGCGATGTCTTGTCTTACCGGTTTTTTTTTTTTTTTTTTTTGGGAAACTTTGTCTCTAAAGGTTTTTTCAGGTTACGAGATTGATAGGTTTCAACGTTCGTGGGCCTGTTTTTCAATTTACCTTACCGACACGTGTACTAATCAATGTTTGACATGTGTAAAGAATAACACTGTTTATTTGGCGTTTGACTTTATTTTATTATGTTGAACCGACGGAAGTTTATAACATTTTTTTTTATTGCTTGTAATGGGACAAATCGAATTCAAAAGTTTAATAAAATAATGTAAAAGGAAGAATCTTTTAGATGATTGTTATTATTTTACTTGAAAGTATCTAAATCTTCCACAGTGGTTTATTTTATTTTATAAGAAAACGAATCTATCAATCCTACACCATCATCATCACTAACCTAATCTAAATAGACTAAATTTCTCTAAAGACTTTTCAATGTTACAAGATGTTGTATTTAATTTTAGTTTAGAGAAGTGTTGTCTGCTCCATATAAGAGGCAAGATAGCTAAGACTGTAAGAGTATATCGTGAATTTGGGAAAATGAAGAAATCATATTATATAACTTTATGATAAATCTCTATATTTTAATTTTTAAAAATACATAAATAAAGATAAGTTCTCTATATTATATTTATAGCATTTCAATATGAGATTGTGTCTTTTTTTTTTCTCTTTTTTTTTTTTATTTCTTTCTTTTTTTTTTTTCTACTAAAATATTTCCCCATGCCTTAAAGCCAATTACGAACGTTGTAGGCGAATTCAAGTAAAAGCGGGATAAAGACAACAAAAAAAAAGTTGACAGCTGAAAGGCAAACTGAAAATCCGTGTAACGATTTACAGATAATGTTTTTATTACGCGATTTATGGATTTTTTTTTTTTTTTTTTGTAACATAGAATGATAGAATTATATAATCGAATTAGGAAAATGAACAAGTACCGTTTAGATTCGGCCTGAGACTCAATAAATCGTAAAAAATACCAAATGGTTAGGGATAAGTAGGGTTGGAGTACAAGTAAAACATAGTAAATGAGCCAAATTCCAAACTAATCGCCAAAATATATAGAAAGTCAGATTTGAAAAACAGTAGTGAGTTATGTGATGTAATGAATGTGAATTGTATCGAAATTAAATTATACTAGGTAATTCTCGCGTTATATACGAGATAAAATGTTTATAATATTTTTTAAAAATTAATAAATTAAAGAAATATTTCTAAATATTTTAATAGTAAATTATTGTATAAATAATTAAAATTTAAAATTAAAGTTTTTACATATTTATGTTACTAATTAATTATTTAGTTAAAACAACATATTTTAAAATAAAATTTTAAAAACCAAATTTAGGAAACAATAAAATCATGTATAATATTATAGAATATTTACTTACTCGATTTAATCAAATTTAAGAAAAAAATAAATCAGCTATAATTTTATGGAATATTTACTTATTCGATTTTCCATAAATATATAAAACTAATTTAGGTAAGATTATAATATTTAAAATAAAAGCAGTTTATATATGATTGATCTAATGTCATATTATGTAATTAGTCTAGTAATTAATGTCTTATAAAATATATTTTCTGAGAATCACTTTGGCGACGATATGTAAGTATGACACTGATGTAATATTCCATGTTATTTTGTTAAAATGATTTTCAATTAATATATAAGAGATACTAATTGATTAAAATACTTCTAAATATGTTAGACCAAACCAATTTATACCACGTCAAACCAAAGTATTATATTCTAATGAATTAATATGGTTTAAAGAGTTTTCAGTCTTAACAAAATCAAATTGACCCATGAATTCAAGAATTCATCCAAAAATTGAAGCCAAGTGTAAAAATGTTCGTCCTTAGAAAAGAAAAAACAGCTTGTGCAACTCTATCGTAACGACAGCTATTAGTTTTGGATTAATCTAAGTTAGAAACAATAATATTCCATATCGAACAAATTAAGAGATCTTAAATAATATATATGAGATATATTAGTGTACAAAAATTATGCGGGAGAGATGAGTGTAACGAAAAAGCTAATCAAAACCTTGTTGACTTCAAACCATAATTTTGTTCTTCTAGAAACCGGTATACATCTAGAGACTGTGACTGAGGGGAAGAGATCGCTCGAAAAACATCTCTAGGAGACCATGGTACTACAAAGCCAATATTTCCTGCACAAAAGTCTAGATGTGGAATATGATTATTCCCAATAATATTAAGATTATAGGGATTTTGCTCAAATCTAATTGTGAATGAATGGATTAACACCAATCTCTTATAGTCAATATATTTTGTTTTTTTATGTGAGATACTATTCTTCCTAATATACTAAAATTATGAGTTTGTATTTCAAAATCAATTAACAATGATTGGATTGCCTTATATGTCAAATTTTTTTTTTATCAACCATACTATTCAAAATCTCTTTGCCTCTTTTCAATGTATGATATTATCGTTCTCAACATGCCTTTCCGAAACTGTGATTCTTATAGCAATTAATTTCAATCAATGTTCAAAATGGCTGTAAAATCGCCGGTTATGCACTGGTTAGGCGCTCAAAATGTCTAGACCGTTGTGATTTATGTTAATTCGGGAAAATCAACCGTTCCTCTGGTCCAGACGGTCCAAATTGGATAAAATCGGTCAACTTGTTCAAATCGGATGTCAATTCACCTTGTTTAGCTTGGTTTATATTTTTTTAAATTTTCTTATACTTTATGTTGTAATTTATATTAAAACAAGAAACAATTTTAAAAAAAATATAAACGGTTAGATTTCTTTTTCTTTTTAAAGAAAAACATTCCATGTCATTTCTACTAGAAGATAGGTAAAATATCATATTATAATATTATATGAAAAAAGTGGAATGAATTATAAAAAAATTAACAATTTTAATTTCTAAATTTATGTTTTATATTAAAGTTTGAAAATAATAAAATACTTAAAATTAAATTAAAATTTTATTAACGCTTAGACTCCGTTTAAGTTTCAATTAATCCGCTTAGGCTCTAGGCCCTCGTTGAACATCTAGCTACCGCCTAGCGATTTTTTGAATATTGATTTCAATATTTTTAGCCATGTATAGACAGAACCAAATTTTGGTTGAACTAATTGTGTATCAGATTCTGATACTATATTAAAATTATGGATTTCTAACTTAAACTTCAGAAATAAATTTACGTATACATCTCTTATATACTAGTCCAAATTCTCTACATTTTTTTAGTAAGATATTATTATTCCCAAGAATCTTTCTCTTAACTTTTAAGTTTTATAATTATTCTATAAAAAACCCACACCAAACGGAGTAGCCACAATCATTATAGATTGGTTTAAATCATAATTTACTTGCTTTAAGTCGAAGATATAGTTCACACATCTCCATACAAACATAAATATGAAAATACCAATAAAAAAATTATTTTAATTTTTGTGAGTCCAAGAGTATCAGTTTCTCCATTTATAGATGATGCTACTTGTTTCTTATAGAATTTATTCTCGTAAAAGCCTAAAGTTACTAGTATTATTTTATCTGATTTGAAACTGGCACAAAGGATCCAAATTATGCTCTGAAGGCTTAACTATAATACATACAAAGTCTAAATTTTTAGAGAGAGTGATAATAATAAAAAGAAGGCTTTAAAAACAAAGGATTTGGTACGACGTCCATGTGGTGGGTGACTAATCGTGGTTTTACTGGTAGCTCGATTGTAAATAATCATCATTACTAAATATTTTTGCTATAGTTGATCTGAACCCCACCGACTACAATTATATTGTTTTCTTAGCAAAGCCAGTAGTGTGACCTAGCTATATATCAGCTTTTCCACGTGACCACATTTTCAGGATTTTCTTTTCGCCAAAGAATATAATTAGGGCTTTTGCTATTTCGTTTGTTTATCATAGATTCTCTTTCCGGACTGCAATTATATCCGGTAATGAGATTTTTATGTGGTAGTATCAATACACAACATAATTTATAACTCACTTAGGATTCGCAAACATGAAAAAAAAAGTTCAACATAAACAATTAGATTTTAACAAAATGGTGATGAATGCTTCATTCTATCGTATTTAGTTTATCTCTTTAACTAGACATTCATTTGCTCCAATTAACGTGTGTCTAAAGAAAAGCTGGTCTTTAGCTTAATAATAAATATTTCTAATGTATCAGTTTTAGTTATCATAAAAAGTTCTCTCCCAGGCCCGAGTCCCTAGAGAGTTTTCAAGCCTGTTTTGCTTTCCTTTGGGCTGGTTTTAATATGTCCAACCACCCGGTTTTGGATTGATCTGCTGGGTAATAGAACTCATCTTCCCTCTTCGGGAAAGATCTGTTGGGTCCTAGAAGGCTTCGCGGCCGTTGGCAATGGTTTTTCCGGCGAGAACCAAGTCAGAATCCTCCTTTCTCAACAGTTTACCTCGTTTGCTCTGTTCGTTGGTCTGGATTTGTGCTTAAGGTTCCTTATTTCCCAACCCTTTCCGCTTTTAGCGAGATCTGTTTCAAAATACCTCTCCACCCTGTTTCGTTGAAACTTGTGTGGAAGAACTGTGGCGAGTTTCGATTCAAGGTTGAGCTTATCTTCGTCTTTCTGAATTAATCTTGGTGTAGGAGCTTCTGCTTTCTAGAGAGTCTCCCTCTCAGTCGGTGTTCCCGTTTCGCCCTTCTCACTCTTTCAAAGTTGGCTAATCATGGCTAATCGCTTCTCAGCCGCGGAAAAAGGAAAACAGGTTGCTGCAACCCCCAAAGAAGTTCCAAGACTCCGTATTCAAGCTCCTTTACTCGATACGGCTAATCTTATCCGAGAAAATGCTCTCACCTTTATTGGGCGTCTTACAAACACAAGGGCTCAGAGAATCTGGTCTTTGATCCCCTATATGGCGCAGAGCTGGAAGCTCAAAGCCAGAGCCACTGGCTCAGACCTGGGTAGCGGTGTTTTTCAATTCAGATTCGAACTGGAGGAGGATCTAATCAAGGTGTTGGAAAATAGACCCTATCACTTCGCCAATCACATGTTCATCTTACAAAAATGGGAGCCTACCATTTCAGATGATTTCCCGTCGGAGATTCATTTTTGGATTAGAATAAAGGGCCTTCTTTTGCACTATTGGAGGAAGGAAATGCTCCTCAGCATCGGTAATGAACTCGGGAATTTTGTTTCCCAAGAACTTTCTTCTACATCTGCGAAAGTTAGGGTATTAATCAATGGACTGAAACCATTGATAAAAGAAACAGTCATTGTCTTTGAAGGTGGTTCTGAGGCTCTAATAACCTTGGATTACGAACGCCTCAAAATCTGCTGCAACAGATGTCACTTACTCTCCCATGCTGAAAATAGCTGTCCGGAGCTAAAGGATGGTCAAGTTAGCAATTTAAACATTCAAAACAATGAAAGGGAGCTATCAAACCACTCTGAAAACTTGGCGTATTCTAGACCTCCTGAGCAGGTCCTTTCCAGCCGTCAGCGAGACCTCAGTCAGAGATCGCCTAGTAAGGCTCCCAGCAGAGACTTTGAGCCTCATCATGGGGACTCCCTTAGAAGGAATTCAGGCCATTTTCAGTCCAGAAATGAGGATTCACTGCGCAGGGAGGGTGAATCCAGAAAGCGAAACTACGAAAACTACTCTTTTCGTAGAAATGATGATAGATCAAGGTTCTCACAGAGAAGCTACACACCAGATCCTCAGAGGCGAGCCAACACCCCCAACAGAGCCTTCTCCTCTGGGATGTCCAGGCCACGTGAGATAGATAGACTTCAAAGGAGACCCTCTGAGTACAGAGATTTCTCCAGAAATAGAGCTGTTAACAGCCTTAACCCCAACGATCAAGTATGGAGAAAAAAACAAACAAATTTTGAAGGTTCCAGTCAAGCTGTATCAGAAACTTCTAAGACTCGTCTGCCATCTCTAGAAGGAGTAGCTGAGATTCAGGAACTCCCGGTTACTCTCCCACCAGCTCAGTCTTTTGAGGAGATAATGGATGATCTGAGAGAGGTAACTATTCAGTATGTTACTTGCGCAGACCCTGAAGAAAGTGCTGCTAGAAAGAGAAGGGTAATTCATGGAGAGTCAAAAGGACTAATGGAAGAAACAGCAAATCACATCCTGGATTCATCGAATCCAATCCCTACAGTTGGAGAAGATTCTCAGTCGGCTCCTGTTCAGCCCCTTCATATGATTTCACCTGAGATTGTTTCTGCTCTTGAGATCCAAAAGCCTAAGCTAAGGAGAGGTAGACCTCCAATTGCAAGTAGACTTACCTATGGGAGTCCTAAATCGGCTGCAGGCACAAGTGGTAAAAAGATGAAGATTCTGCAAATTGCTAGATCTCATAAAAAAACAAGCTATAAGTCAAAGACCTCAGCAATTCCCCAAATAGAGAAGGGTGGAGGCTCACTAAACAAATAGAAATCTCAAACGGCATCCACTTCAAAGATTGCCTCAAAGACTAACCCATCCTCAGGCCCTCCAATCAAGATCATTCCAGCCACTCGCAAGACGAAACCAGATTTTCAAAAATCGGCTTCTCCTCTTCCTTAAAGATCTTGAGCTGGAATTGTTGCGGTTTGGGCAGCCCGGCAACAATTCGTCGTCTGAAGGGTATCATAAAAAAATACTCCCCAGACATTTTGTTTCTCATGGAGACTAAAAACTAAGATGCTGCTGTCCTGGAAAAGCTATCTCCTTTGCCCTTTGAGTGCCACTTTATTGTATCTCCTCATGGTACATGCGGTGGTGGTTTAATTTTACTGTGGAAAAAGGATATCAGTTTGTTGATCAACTCATCTTCTCCCAGCTTCATTGACACTCTGATTCTTCATAAAAACAACCAGTTTGCGGCAACTTTTGTATATGGGGAACCAGATCACTCAAAAAGGAAGGAGATTTGGGCACAAATTGAATGTTTTGGGCTAAACAGACAGGTTCCCTGGTTTCTTACAGGTAATTTTAACGAGATTCTTGACAATTCAGAGAAGAGTGGGGGTCTTTTGCGCCCTGAATCCTCCTTTAGTAACTTTCGTAACTTCACCCTAGGCTGTGACCTCTTTGATCTGAAATTTGCAGGGAATTGCCTCTCTTGGAGAGGGAAAAGGCATGATCACACTATTTTGAGCAGATTGGATAGAGCTTTGGCCTCAAGCGAGTGGGCTGAACTATTCCCGTTTAGTTGGTGTGAATATCTGCGGTTTAAAGCGTCCGATCACAGACCTCTTATCACATTTCTTGATTCTGGTAAAAAGACAGGAAAAAAGCTATTTAGGTTTGATAGAAATCTTAGCAAGGACCCAGAGGTCAAAAATTTGATAAAAGAAATCTGGAACAGACCAGTTGAAACCTCTATGGAGACAAAGCTATCTGACTGTCGAGCTAGGTTAGCTGAATGGAGTAAACATAAACACTTGAATAGTCAGAAGCGTATTGAAGATGCTCAGGAAAAATTGGATCAAGGAATGGCGGATCAGGTGCAGAGAGAGGATAATATTACCGCTATCAGAGACGAGCTGAATAAAGCCTACCTAGATGAGGAAGCTTATTGGAAACAACGCAACCGCCAGTTATGGCTCTCGCTGAGGGACAAAAACACTAGCTTTTTTCACTCTATCACCAAAGGCCGTAGGGCAATTAACCGTTTCTTTGTCCTTGAAGATGATTCAGGGCATATCATACATGAAGAAGCTGATATTACAAAACTCATCTCTGTGTTTTATTCTCATTTGTTTACCACGGCTGATCCTAGTAATATGGACATTGTTTCTGATGCAATCTCCAGCAAAATTTCAGATGATATGAACTCCAAGCTTATCTCTATCCCTCAGGCTCCTGAAATTAAAAAAGCTCTCTTCAATATCCATGGGGATAAGGCACCAGGTCCTGATGGATTTCCAGCTAGCTTCTTTCAGCTTCATTGGGATTCAGTGGGATCATCTTTAGTCAAAGAAGTTACAGATTTCTTCATTTCTGGTTGTATGCCAAGGAAACTAAACCACACTCATGTGCGTCTTATCCCAAAAACTAGCTGTCCCAAAAGAGTTGGAGATTACCGGCTTATAGCTCTCTGCAACGTTGTCTACAAGGTTATAGCAAAGATTTTAACAAAGAGACTTCAGTCCATCCTAGGATTCTTAATCTCTGAAACCCAATCTGCTTTCGTCCCTGGGAGAGCAATATCAGACAATGTCTTGATCACGCATGAAACTCTTCACTTCCTCAAGAACTCGAAGGCGAAAAAGTATGGAAGCTTGGCGGTTAAAACTGATATGAGCAAAGCTTTTGACCGCATTGAATGGCCTTTCCTTCAAGCAGTGTTAGAGCGGTTGGGTTTTCATCCTAAGTGGATTAATTGGATTCTCCAATGTGTTTCCACCGTCTCCTATGCCTACTTAATCAATGGTTCAGCTCAAGGTTATGTGATTCCGCAGCGAGGGCTTCGGTAAGGTGATCCCTTGTCACCATATTTGTTTATCTTATGTGGGGAAGTTTTTTTAAACTTATGTCATAAAGCCCAAGTTAAGGGAACGCTCAGCGGAATCAAGGTTGCAAGAAATAGTCCAAGAATTAACCATTTGCTCTTTGCCGACGACACTATGTTTTTCTGTAAAGCTTCTCAAAAGTGCTGCAAAACGCTTATCTCTATTCTCCATAAGTATGAGCAAGCTTCTGGGCAAAAAATCAATGTAAACAAGTCTACAGTTATGTTCTCAGCTAAGACTCCACAGCTTCAAAGAGAGAGAGTTAAATCTCTCCTAGGAATCTCCAAGGAAGGCGGATGTGGAAGGCTAGGACTTCCTGAAAACTTTGGAAGGAAGAAACGGGATTGGTTTTCTTCGTTGGTTAACAGAATCAATCAAAGAGCTCTAACGTGGTCAACTCGGCACCTTTCGGGAGCCAGAAAATTCACAATGCTCAAATCTGTTCTCTCTGCAATCCCTACCTACACGATGATGTGCTTCAAACTCCCAACGAGCTTAACTAAGAGAATCCAATCTGCCTTGACTAGATTTTGGTGGGATGCTAATCCGGAAGAAAAAAAAATGTGTTGGGTGTCTTGGAAAGTTTTGGCTAAACCAAAAAGTATTGGAGGGCTTGGCTTTCGAGAAGTGGAAGACTTTAATGATGCTCTCCTAGCAAAGCTGAGTTGGAGAATCCTCAATGCTCCAAACTGCCTCCTAAGCAAAGTCCTAAAAGGGAAGTATTACAGGAAATCGTCTCTCCTTGAAGCTAAGTCACCAAGCAATTGTTCCCATGGGTGGAGAAGTATCACTTTGGGACGTGATCTCTTAAAGCAGAACCTTATTAAAGCGGTCGGGAATGGAAAAAGCATTAGTGTTTGGAATGACCCTTGGCTGGCGATTGGAGATCAAAAGTCTCTTTATGGCCCTGCGCCAAAAGGTTTTGATTCTCTTATGATTTCAGATTTGTTCACAAGTGGTACAAAAGAGTGGAATTGCCAAAAACTCAACCTTTTATTTCCGGAGCTGTTATCGGAGATCCAATGCATTCTACCAAATAAGTCAGGAGCTGAGGACTCTTATATCTGGCCACTTACAGCTAATGGGATTTATTCAACTAAATCCGGTTATGCTAGCTTGGCTTGTAATCGTGAAAAAAGTTCCCCTGTAAGCCCTAGAGATTCAGGACTTGATACTTTCAACTGGATTAAGGATTTGTGGAGTAAAAATTTCTCTCTAAAGCTGAAGATTTTCACTTGGAAAGCAGCCCAAAATGTTTTGCCTGTAGGTGAATCGCTGCAATTTAGAGGACTCGCTCATTTGGCATCTTGTCCTAGATGTGGGATCTTAGAATCAGTCAATCACCTGTTCTTCGAGTGTGATGTTGCAGCCAAGGTATGGGAAGATGCTCCATTCAAATTCAAACCTTGGACTGCGGTTCCTGAAAGCTTCAAGAAAGCACTTTTAAGTGGTTCATCTTCTCCCTCCCTTCCGCCTACAGGAATTGTTAAGGGAATTTTGTTCCCTTGGATCTGCTGGAGCCTATGGTCTGCCAGGAATCTCCTGATTTTCCAAAAGAGAACCACTGCGGCTACGGAGGTTCTATCATCGGCAATTAAATCGGCAATTGAGTGGGAGCATGCTCAAGATGCAGCTTCGCCGATGAATTCTCAGTTTCACTTGCCTTGTCACCGTCTGACCACTTCCTCTCGTACTTCAATCTTTTGTGATGCTGCTTGGAATGAAAATTTTAAGTTTGCAGGAACAGGCTGGATTTTGTTTAGCCCAAACAAGGAGGAGACTGCCCAAGGTTCCATGGATTTCAAGTTCATCGATTCCCCTTTAACGGCAGAAGCTATTAGCATTCTCCACTCCCTTAAAGAAGCCAAGAGAAGAGGAATCCTCAATCTGAGACTTTGCTCGGACTCGCAGATCCTAATCAAAGCTTTGCAGAATTCAGATCAAATCCGTAAGATCCATGAAATTCTATCTGATATCTTTATCATCGCTGCTGAATTTCACGAATTAGATTTCGTTTATGCTTCGGCTGATCGTCTAGCAAAGAGAAGACTCGCTCTCTCTCTTTCTGCCCATGAAAATGCTGGCAACCTCCTATCTGTATAAACTTTTTATTTTAGTGAAAGTATCTGTTGACAAAAAAAAAAAAAAAATTGGTCAAAATCCTCGTAAAGTTTGATCGAATGTCGATTTTTTTGAAACTATAAGTGACATCGTTGAAAACATTTGGATTTTCTACAATTATACATATGTTATTTGAATCGGCAAACATATGAATTGCTAATATTACTTGTTACTTGTTGGAAAAAAATATTTTGATATTGATTCAAATGTTACTCTTGTTTACAACTTTTGACTTTGGTCACTAACCGTAGGGTTTTATGGAACACTCAGGTCTATATAACACAAATGGGCTTATATTAGTTAATAAAAGGTTTATGAGACAAGCCCATTGATATTGCCCTTTCTTTTCTTTTTTTTGTCAAGTGATATTGCCCTTATTTCTCATGTTCGTATTCAATTACAAAATTTATAGAATCGAAGGGTAAGTATAATAAGGTTGGGTAAATATGATACATAGTAATCATATATATTCTAGAATTATTTTTTTCACCTCAATCAAAACCATAAAACCACTAGTCTACAAAAAAAAAAAGTATATATGTAAGTCTGACCAAACTGAACTGTTAGAGAAAAGAAAGAACGAAAATTAAACCATTTAATATTAGTCATTTGCCCCATTTTTTTGTTTAACCTTTTTATTTTGCCATCATCATACAAATATTTAAGCGAAGTTGTCTTTAACGAGTCACTACGGGACTCCTCCCAC
This sequence comes from Boechera divaricarpa, assembly GCA_026770425.1. Lineage (NCBI taxonomy): Eukaryota > Viridiplantae > Streptophyta > Magnoliopsida > Brassicales > Brassicaceae > Boechera > Boechera divaricarpa. Next base: position 19,220,518 of record CM049186.1, read on the forward strand.
TCATGGAACAAACTATTTTACGTGTCATGCAGAAACAAACCCATCCACGATATGATATGTTCTTTTGTCAGAGGTTTTGCTTTTCTAGAAGTGAAATTAAATAAAGATCTCAAAAACTTCTCTCGTAACTGATCTTAGTTTAGCTCTGATTTTCAAAATCAGCGCTATGAATTTTTTTTTTCTATTACAGAATGCATCAGCATTGTATTTTCATGGTTAATCAACACAAGCCAAGTTGACAAAAAAAAAGAAGAGGAGTTCTATAATGATTCCATGTGACCATATATACACATAAGCGTATATATAAACATCCAATGTACGATTATGAATTTTTTTCTTTTTTGTCACTCGCACGATTATGAAGTTATGAAATGATATTTAACATTTTAAAAAAAAAAAGAATTATGAAATGGTATTTTGTAGCTATTCGCTTTATTTTTGTAGTATCATGTGTCACAATTTTCAATATAAAAGGTAACAAATAATGTACATCTATTACACCTATATTGTAGGTTAGTGAAATTTAATTTCAGTGCACATCTTTTTTTTTTTCTTTTTCTAGAGCTTCATTTTATGTCATTATATTTGTTGATTCAACGATATGGTGTCATTCCACTATAATGATCATGATAGGTTTTAAGATGGTATGGGGAAACCCCATGTGTACAGTAAAGGCGAATATTTATGCCTAAATATTTAACCGACGTTGAATTTTTGCAAATGTTGCCGTTATGTATAGTGTTACATATTTTAGAGTCACTATTTACCAAATACGAAAAAGCAAAGAAGAAAAAGGAGAGAGAACATAAGTGTACCAGATATAGGAAAAGTAAAGATGCTAAGTGGAGCTCGTGATTTGTTCTTTAGGGCTCGTGATTATAGGGTCCCCGTGATTGTATATTAACAGTCTTGATTCTGCCCGTAGTGGGTTTGGCCTTTATTATTGGTGTCTTTTCTTCGTCTCTCCCTCTTATCAAACTAAACCAAATCAATAACAATATGCAATCGAGTATACTGCTATAGTGTCTCTGCTATAGCAGTAACTAGTTATGTATGAATATTTCTATGATTCTTTTAATGAAGACATTATCGGAGTTCTTGTACTGCGATCTCAATTATGTACCATTATTGTGGATGTTTTAAATTGTAAGAATATTTTACTCTTTCAAATGTTTCGAATATCAGTTTAGATTTATGATTGTGGTTGAAGTTCTTCAATATATAAAAGAATTAATATGTTATACATATGGTATACGTCAGTACATAAAACTATTTAGGGATGAAGTGTTCATATTTATTGCATTTATGTATTGCTGCCTTTAAAATGTTGCGATGAAAGCTATATCGATGTACTAAAAACAAAATTTTCGTGTTTCTGTATATATCATGCATAAAGTTTAGTTTATTTAACTCCATTAATGTGTTTTTTCTTTTTTCAACCTACGATTCATTTTCTTACCATTCATTTGATATATGAGTAATAAGCTAGACATATAATTTCATCGATCATGTTTAGAATACCGTTACACTTTTTCGACCAACCTATGAAATGTAGAATAACTTTTTATTTGTTGTCTTGCTTCAACTTTTTATTTTCTTATGATAACAATAACATCTAGCCGCCAGAAAAAAAAGGAGTCTTATGCTTATTTATTTATTTATAGATTAACTTTGGAAAGCAAGAAAGAGGGGTGAAAAGTCCCGTCGTTATACTTTAGACAAGAGAAAAACATATCTTGCCCTTTGATATTTGATTCATAATTTTCCAAAACTTTTTTGAGTGATTAGTTTCATAAATAGGACATTAAGACCCACACAAATTCTAATAGTTTCTTCAAATCCCATAATTTTATCAAAAATACAACTTACACATATAATGGCAACTTCATCATTTCTATAATCTAATATTATCTCAAATTGCCCCCCACCTCCCCTAATGGATTGACCGACCCTTCAAATCCCAACTTTTCAAAATGTCATTCTTTCCTCTCTCTTTCTCTCTTTTTTTTTTTCTTCATGTTTTTGATCTTTTTGTTTTGTCTTTTTATAGGTGTTGCAATTATTTTGTCGATTGATTGTATTAGTATTCTTGGTTCTCAATTGAGGGTTTGATTATCAACCAAATTTCAAAGTGATCACCATTCGTATGGGGGCTTTAACTCATCTGGAGGAAGTCCAAGAAAACAAAGAAACACATCACTAGTTCACTACAATTTTGACAAAAACTCGAAAGCATTGTATATTTAGATATATCCGACGATATCCATATTGATATGCCAATTTTAATGGTAATTGCAAAATAATTTTACATAGTTTATCATGTGAGTATATTTTTATATTATTTTTTGCCAATGACATGTATTTTGCCACTTTAAATTAGGATGGTAATACAAACGACGAAACTATCACAAACTAGTAGAATATATGTTATGGTCCATAGTGTTTACTCTTTATATAGAATTTTATGCCATTTCCATGGATATAAATATACATATCACAAGTCTTATATGATGCACATTTACAAGAAAAATGTGTCATTAATGTTTGATGTACCAAGAAAAGATGGATAAAACATTAAAGGTCACCAATGCGACACCCAATGGAAAACGACATATTTGAAGATGGAACACAATAGGAATTGTTGAATCAAACCGCATTGGCAAAATGGGTCCACATACTCTTCAGTTATTTTATTTCCAGTTTTTCACTAAACTTTCATATTTCAAATTTTCACCATTAATCTTTTTTATTCGATTAGCCATGCTAGCCTTTCAATTGTTGGTTCAACAGGGATCTCAACAAGATACGTTTGGACCTAGACAGCTGGACCAAATCAGATTCGACGACATAAGTTGACTAATAGTCAACTCTAACTCTTATTGTTAATTTGTTACACTAAGAGGATAGTTATGTCTTTCTGTCCGGGCTCACACGCAATTTGTTATTGTTTATACAAATACATATGCTATATCAATTAACCAGTAAGTGCTAATAAAAGAGAAACTTATGTTCCTTTTTTTTTTTGCAACAGAAACTTATGCTCCTATCATGAACATTATGTGCTAGAAAATCCACCTTGTTATTATTCTCTCGATGTTGGTGCATCGAGTTGAATTCTCAGAAGAATTCATGGAGGTCCGACAACTTATTTACCCAACCATTTTGGTCAAATCCATCAATTTTTCTTTACTAAGATTGCGAGAAATTCGTGCGATTGACTACAAACTAATGTCTATGGTGTAACAAATGAAGTTCAAATTGAGTTTAATTTAGGATTTTTATTATAATTTTTGAGTAAAGAAAAAAAAAAAAAGAGTAGAATTTTGAAATTCTTATTTATGCTGTATTTTATTTGATGTAAGAAAATTCAGCTTTATTCTTCACCAATACTATTTTTATTTAATTGATTAAATAAATTTTTTTAATCACGATATAACTACGAAATAGGAGAATTTGACGTTTTCAGGTACTAATTGTTTCATCGATGGATCATGAAAGAATACGGACCCTCTATCAGGATTGGGATAGATTTGCACAATAAGTAGCATTCAATATGTCCTAATGGGCTCTAGAAACATATACAAGACATTACCACCATTCCATGTGGAGTTGAAGACACTAATATGGACAATGGAGTGCTTGCTGGTCCGCCGAAGATTTGAAGTTAATATCTACATAGACTGTGCAGGCTCCAACCATTGATGGCCTGGTGAAAATGGTGTATGCTCCAACAGAGTGATCAGCATTCGAGATGTATTTAGACGATTATAAAAAGCTCAAGAATGGTTTTGCAGCAGTAATGGTATTATATATACCACGTCGTCTTAATGTACAAGCAAATAATTTAGCAGTAAGTGCAAGAGTATTATCGCACGAAATGAGTTATGTAAACTCGGTTTTCTCGGTTTGAATTTCCAAACTTTTTTAAATTTTTAAACTATTGTTGACCAAAAAAAAAAAAAAAAGTTTGTTTAATCAATGTCATATTCTTCTTGGTCTATGCTCGGAAGACGTCAACGAGGATATTGGTTCCCTAAAGAAGAAACCTCCACTTTTATTGAAAAAATGATCTCGCATGTGACACATTCATTGCTATGTGAAAAGCTGGCCTATGTGAATTTATATGATTGTGAAAAAGAATTATTGTTTTACTTTAGATAACAATGTACACTCTATGGTTCATTGCGTCAACTATGAATAGATTGGCCACGTATAAAATTTAGTATTTATTAATATATTTCAAATTCTCACTACTTAACAATCTATATTTTCAGACTATTCCATTAATTAACTTTTCTTAACTCAGTAATTTGTTAGAGAAAAATTTGAAAATATTTTGCTCACTACTTAACCTTAAAATTAATGGACAATAATAACAAAGTGTCTAGTGCTAATGAATGAAAAAACAGAATATAAATAAAGTTATATGATAATCTTCTGAAATGCTGCTATCTACAATGAGCGTGAAATAGTATGGTCCACACTAGAACATACGAAAAAATATAATCGCAACCCTAATTTAGTTTAGCATAGTTTCCACTTAGAAATGAAGTTCTCCTAAAACGGAAATTGATATGTTAAGGAATATATTGAAACACTTTTAATTTAAACTCATATATTCTGACTTTCGATAACAAAAAATTAGGGTTTTTTTTTAAATTTTCATCATTATACGGTAAATATTGTGTATATATAGATACCCATATGAAAAGTGTACTCTTTTTAATTTTTGTCAAAAAGGTTTGATTCTTTTCTTAATTAAATCAAATCGTTTATAAATTATATGCTACGGCTACAAAATATTTGGATGTATCTCTCTTATCATTCAGAGTGGTAGATAAGGAGAATTGGCTTGATTTATGTGTTTGCGATTATATAATTGCTTTCTGTTTCTAATGGATTCATTTAGGCCTTGGCATTCTGGTTTCGGATCGGGTTCGGGTAGGGTAATTCGGGTTTTGGATAATTCGGGTATCTAAATTTAATACCCGTTCGAGTATTTGTAAAAATCGGGTCGGATTCGGATTTTTATTTTTCGGGTTCGGGTCGCTATTTTTTGGGTTCGGGTCGGGTCGGGTTCAATATTTTTACTCATATGTACCCAAATCTATTCGAAATACCCCAAAGAACTTAAATATTAGTTACTTTTTACCCAAATCTATCTAAATTACCTAAACTAACCAAAAATATCTAATATATTCGGGTTTTTATAATTGTAATTTTGGGTATTTGAACTATTACAAGTATAAATATAACTAATATTTTTGCTATATATACTTGTATTTCATATACTTTCGGGTATTTTCGGGTTTATGGTTCGGGTCGGGTTCGGATCGGGTTCGGGTCGGATTTTTTGGGTATAGAAATTTAGGGCCCGTTTGGATATTTTTTAAAATCGGGTCGGGTCGGGTTCGAGTATTTTCGGGTCGGGTTTTCGGGTCTGGAATAAAATGTCCAGGCCTAGATTCATTTATGGAATTCATCCCGGAGATGTAGGTTGCAATAACCAAACCTCGTTAACAATTAATTTGCACACTTGTTTATTTAATTTCTCATCATTCGAACATTGATATAGTCCCAAATTCTAAATTTTATCGTTCACCTTCTATATATACTATATCGATTATTGTTTTTAAGTGCAACTGGTGTATCCGAAAAAATACTTAGATGAATTAAGTTTTATCATTTTTAGTAATTAAAAAAAAATCTTGCAATCCGATCCATAATTTTTTTGAACTAGAAATCATAACGAATTGATGCTTTTCCGAGTAGCTATTTTTCCTTATCACCGTCAGAACTTTTACTTTAGATAAAAATTTCATATGTATATACAGAAATTCAACCCCCAATCAACTAATGAGTGACAGAAGTATATTACCAGAGCGAGAAAAAATAATGCTACTCTTATAAGAATTTTGAATGAAATTACTTTATAAATGTGAATTATGTGCATGACTTGACTATTCACAGAACACAAAAAAAGGTACCGAAAAAGAAGAAAAAAAAATTATTCCAATCAGTGAGAGATCTTCAAAGGAAAGATTCTCATTCGCGCCAATTGCTGGAAAAAAAAAGTATAAGCTTTTTATAATATTCTATGAATTATTTGGTTGATGTTCCCTTACGAAAAAACCAGTACTCAGTACTAAAATGTCTGGCATATATAATCGTATAGAAGATAAGTAGTTGTCGAAATTTCATAGGGCGAGTGAGACAATGACACTTAGCCCATCCACAAATGTAACGTTTTTCTTTTCTTATGTGAATCATGTAAATGCTATAAAGTTTTGTTATACATGAGCGATTATATGTTATTACCAGAAAAATTATGATATTCGGATGGGTTCGGTAGTGACAATTGTTTCTAAGTCCACAAATACACGTTTTGAGCTATTTAGTCCGAAGTTTAGGTCCGCTAATTTACTCGAAGGTGTGCTTCAAAAAAAAATTATACTTGTTAGAAATTTTTGCAGATTTTTTTTTTTTTTTTTTTTTTTTTGAGAAACATGCTAACGCAAAGATTATCTGACGCTCTGGTAATCCAAGTGATAGCAACAACACAAAATCATGTGGAGAATGATGATGATGCTTATGGATTTGCAAATGTAATCTCCGAAATATTGTGGGGAATGGAGGAGTAGAAACATAATATAATATTTTAGAAAACAATAAAGAAAAAGAAAGGGATAGAGAAAGTGATGAAATGTTAAGTATGTGGTGAAAAAATAGGGTTCCTTCTTCTCATTTGTCTCTGTCAAACTTTATGATGCAAAGCGACCTTTCTTTTCTTTTCATTTTTCTTTTATTGTTATCGTTAGTGTCACTTTCTTTTCATTAATTTCATAAAGTCGTATGATCGTATCCATTGTTTTTATTTTGCTCCGACAGGACCGACACTGATCTTTCTATATCTTTCGGTAATAAATGTTATAGGATTCCTTTTTCAGATAACATCATTTGTATTTTATTTTACTTTCGTTAACAAAAAATACAATGATAAAATGACTTCATAAAAGATATGGTCGAGGTTGGGGAATAAAAGATATGGTCTTAGCTTAGACCTTCCAATCTACCGTCGGTAACTACTGATGAAGTCAGGTTTAAACTTGATGATGACATATATTGTCCAAGATATTTAAAACGAAACATGATCACATATTACTCTCTTAGGTTATATCTGTTATACGGATATAAATACTTATATTTAATAATTAGGAGTGGTCATTAGGTTTTTCGGTTCGGTTCGGATCGGATCGGATCGATTCTCAGTTTTTTGGTTATTTTAAACTGGTAACCAATTGAACCCGATTAAAATTTGGTTCGATTCTTGTTCGGTATGGTTACTTGATTTTGGAACTCAAAATACCCGAAAATACCTAAAAATATCCAAAATACATAAATTTTTTTGTTCCATTCGGTTTTTTTCGGTTTTTAGGTATTAACCGAACTAAACCGAGAACTGATCGGTTATCAAATTTGGAACTGAACGGTTATCAAATTTGGAACCAATCGGTTATTATGCATGTACCTTTATTTTGGTTCGGTTCTTTGATTCCTGTTTATTTGCTTACACTTGTTTAATTTCTTAAGAACTAGCTAGTACGAAGTCCGTGGACTGCGTTGATAGAATAGTGTATTTGGCTTTACAATTTCACAATAACAATTCAACATTGTATATGTTACACGTGAAACATATACTACCTACTCGAAATTTTAATAATTTAATATAGTACTTATAATTTAAACAAACACTTCATCACTTAAAAGGAGAGTCACAAATTCCGCATAGCGTGGAGATAAATAACATCGAGAGGCATTGAGTCATAAAAGCAACCAGAGATTTTATTTTATGGCCGAGGCTACTAAACTTCACAAGGGACATTCAAGGAAAGAGCATGGGTAACGAACGACTACACATTCACCTATCTGGGCCGAAAGATTAATGCTTGTGCGGACGAGTTGATAAAAAACGTTAGTGGCTCGCATATTTATTACATGTATCTTAATATTTGTACTACCAAATTGGTTAACCCCACTTGTGGATTATGATAAACAATGTTACAAGAAGTTTTTTTAAGTGTTAAAAAAAGAAACACATAAAAAATAAAATAAAAACTGTTGACCTCCTATTAATTGTGCTATCTATTTCCAAAATAGGCATACCGTAGAGTTACGAGTATTTGTAACAATGAGATATTGTCCCCACGAGTATTTTGAAGATATTTAACATGTGGTTGTAATAGAAAAATACTTTAAAACAAAAAGAAAAATGAATGTTGGAAAATAATTTGACTTGTACACGGCAACAAAAGCATGATCTAAAGACAAGCAACAAGAATCTGAAGTAAACCACCCACCTCTTCTTGTTCTTGTTCCTGTTCGATTCCAAACTCTCACTTTCTCTGCCCTCTCGTGTGCGGGTCCCACCATTTTTTGTAGGCCCATCCTCAACTTGGGTCCTACCTTTGTGTCCACTCAACCAACAACAGTGTGAATCCTCCCTCCTCCGTTAAATAAATTTATATTTCCCCGTTACATATTTTTCTTGTTACAACCAAATATATCCCCCGAAAATAGTAAAATAATTTACCTGAGACTCAATTTTCTTGAAGGTTTTCTTATTTAATATTTTCTTTACAAAATATCTCCTATATTTATTTATTGTCGCCGGCGATGCCAACGGCGGTGAATGTAGCGAAACAATGCTTAACGGCGGAAGCAGCTTACGCTTTAGAAGAAGCTGTGAACGTTGCACGTCGAAGAGGACACTCACAAACGACGTCGCTTCACGCTATCTCAGCTTTACTCTCTCTACCTACCTCAGTCTTACGTGACGCTTGTGCTCGTGTTCGTAACTCTGCTTACTCTCCTCGTCTTCAATTCAAAGCTTTAGATCTTTGTTTAAGCGTTTCTTTAGACCGGATCCAATCGGGTCAACAACTCGGATCCGATGATCCACCACCTGTTTCGAACTCTCTCATGGCTGCAATCAAACGATCTCAAGCTCATCAACGTCGTCTACCTGAGAATTTCAGGATCTATCAAGAAATGTCACAGAGTCAGAGTCAGAATTCACTTTCTTGTGTTAAAGTGGAGCTTCGTCAGTTGATTCTTTCGATCTTGGATGATCCGGTTGTGAGTCGGGTTTTTGGTGAAGCGGGTTTTAGGAGCTCCGAGTTAAAGCTTTCGATTATTCGACCTGTTCCTCATCTTCTACGATATTCATCACAGCAGCCTCTGTTTCTCTGTAACGTAACCGGGAATCCTGAACCGAATCCGGTTCGATGGGGTTTTAACGTACCAAACTGGAATCTTAACGGAGATTCGGATTACCGGAGGATAAGCGCGGTTTTCATAAGGGAAAACGGGAGGAATCCTCTGCTTGTTGGTGTATCGGCTTACAGTGTACTAACCGGTTATTTAAATTCGTTTGAGAAAAACCGAACCGACGGGATTATTCTACCGACGAAGCTTCACGGTTTAACCGCGGTTAATATCGGTTCAGAAATTTCCGATCAAATCGTTGTTAAATTCGATAAAACCTACATCGATACGAGGTTTCACGATCTGGGGAAGCTTGCGGAGCAAGGTTCAGGACCTGGTTTCGTCTTGAATTACGGAGATCTTAGGGTTTTCACCGACGCCGAAGGAAACGTACCGGCGGCGAATTACATCGTGAGTTGCGTTTCGGAGCTGTTACGGAGACACGGGAGAAGAGTTTGGTTGATCGGAGCGACGACGAGCAACGAGGTTTACGAGAAGATGCTGAGGAAGTTTCCAAATGTGGATAAAGATTGGGATTTGCAGTTACTCACCATCACTTCTCTTAGGACTTGTTTGCCTCACCACAAGTCCAGGTTCTTATTTCTCTCCCGCTTCGTTCAGATTCTAAAACGCTTTGATCGCTTTTTTTATATCCCATTAAACAAGTCCTTAGAGAAAGTTTTGTATCACGATTTGAAATTCGCGCGTTAAGTCTACATACTTAGGTAGGTGTAACAAGTACAATATCTTTTAGCCGAAGATATTTTTACTATCATATATATTATATAGTTAGATTATAAACCTATGAATATGTAGAAATGATGGGGCTCGATTGTTTGAACTGATACGGTTGAAGATCAATCGCCTGTTCGTCTAATATCTTAATTATAAAAACTGTTTTCGATATCACTGATAATATCAATTCGATCAGTGATTGAACTTATAATTGTTTGTCTGACCGTATTGTAAACTCAAACAATTTTAACAATTATTGTCTTCAACTAAAACAGCATCAATAGCATTCGAGAACATGTCTGACCTAATAATAGCTTATTGTTTAAATGATGTTTGATAGAAGTACTAAAGCATTTTTTTGGTTTTTTATGACAAACACAATGGTTTAACATGTGAATATAAACGCAATAGAAAAAACAGTGTCATTTAACAGAGAATTGATGTACAATTTGACTTCTACATTCCTCTATTGCACTAACTTTAATGAGTATCTTTTTTTCTTTTCCTTTTTCTGTATACAGTTTGATTGGATCATTTGTTCCATTTGGTGGATTCTTCTCAACTCCTTCTGACCTGAAACTACCCTTCTCTGGTTTCAACAAGGAAATCACTGGACCAATTTCTTCAATATCCGATCAGACCCAATCTACATTACCGCCTTGGTTACAGATGACCACAAGAACTGATTTAAACCAAAAAACTGGTGCCAAGGTCGGTTTACTTTACCTTGTCCTAATTTGTTAATCTCCCATAATCGTGAAAGTATGTTTCTTGGACTACAAGTTCGCTCGGCTAAATGCGTAATTACATTATGTTATGTTATGTTAATTGCAACGTGTATTTACATCCCCTCAGTGCAGACCAAAGAAGGGTTGGAATCAGTTTGTGGAAATAAGTCCACGAGCAGTGCTTCTGCATCGACCGGTTCAGCTAAATCGGTCACGACTGATCTGAATCTGAGGATATGTTCAGTCACCGCAGGATCCGGTCTCGAGAAGCATTTGGAGAGAGATTTTTCTCAGCCACAATCTGTGTCCTCCTCTTGCTTGGAAAACCTAAGCGACCTCAGCGCAGAGAACTTCAAGATTATTTTCACAAGATTAACCGATAGGGTTTCAGGACAAGATGAGGCTGCTAGAGTAATCAGCTGTGCATTGTCACAACCGCCTAAGAATGTCACTCGAAAAGATGTTTGGCTTAATTTGGTTGGGCCTGATACTGTAGGCAAGAGGAGAATGTCGCTTGTCCTTGCTGAAATTGTGTATCGAAGCGAACACAGTTTTATGGCCGTTGATCTTGGTGCCGCGGAGCATGGAATTAGCGGTGGTGATGATGCGTTTCGTTTGAGAGGAAAGACGATGGTGGATCATATCTTTGAAGTGATGTGTAGGAATCCTTTCTGTGTGGTTTTCCTTGAGAATATTGAAAAAGCAGACGAGAAGCTGCAGATAAGCTTGTCAAAGGCAATCGAAACCGGCAAGTTTATGGATTCACACGGGAGAGAAGTCGGTATCGGAAACACCATGTTTGTTATGACGTCAACTTCACAAGGTTCCGGAACAACAACATCTTATTCTGAAGAGAAACTATTGAGAGCCAGAGGAAGGCAAGTGGAGATATGGATTGAAACGGTATCCAGTTTACCAGTTGTGAGATCGGTTTCAGGCCCAACCTCGGTGAACAAGAGGAAGCTGATGGGACTAGGGAAAATTCAGGAGAAGGAAAAAACTTTGGAGACCGTAAAACGGTTGAACAGAACATCTAATGGAGTACTTGATCTGAACCTTCCGGCTCAAGAAACCGAAATCGAGGAAAAATATCATTTTGAAGATAATTCAAACCTTTGGTTAATGAACTTGAAGAATCATGACCGTCTCATTGAGGTTCCTTTCAAGCCTTTTGATTTTGAAGGACTAGCTGAGAGAATAAAAAAGAGCGTAAAAGAAATTTTCGACAAGTGCGTGAGATCGGATTGCTTGCTGGAGATTGACCCTAAGATCATAGAGCGATTGCTAGCGGCTGTTTATTTCTCAGACAGTAGAAAAGATATCATCAAAGAGTTGATGGAGAAAGTAATGAGTCGAGTGTTCTTGAAACTTAAAGAAAGGTATGAAATCACTACTAGTTGTGTAGTAAAATTAGTTGGTCGAGATCTTGACATTTTTCGTGAGGATCAAATGGACTTGTTCTTTGTAAAATCTCAGTAGGTTAAAGAGAGCTTTATGGAAAGTGTATCATATAAGGTAGAGTTAGTAATAGGTATTATTGTTCTTTTGTGTTGCTGTACTATTATAATGTGTGTTATGATACATCATGTAGTCGTGATCAGTTGATCTTTCTCCTTGTTTATATGTATAAGCTTATGTAAATGAATACTTTAATTTATATTTTCTTTTATTTCATTTTCCCTGTTTTAAACAAATAGACTGCGTTTAGTGAATAATGTCATTATTTATGAAATATAATAACTGTTTTTAATTTATAGTATATTTATAGCAAAAACGTTGAGGAGAACATTAACTCTTTTGTAACTTAAACAAAAAACACAATATTGTTGTACTTTAATAACTTCACAACAAAATTCAAAACAATTAGTAAGAAAAGAAATCAGTTTAATTATCTTTGAAAAAATTGAATTTTCTAAAAACACACAAATGAAGAAAGTTATGTTTTTTATTTTTCTAATTCTTGCTTCAACATGTAAGTTCATTCTAAGTTATGTAGGATAAGTTCATTCTAAGTTATAAAATATTAATTGCATTGTTTGATACTTTGTTGTATATATATATATATATATATATTTATAGATGCATCAGATATTATAGCCAAATCTAATTCTAAAGAGGAGTCTCATTCATCCACTTTGGCAGAGAGTCCTCAAATTGACTTTCAGATACAAGATCAGAATACATATGATGACGAACATCTCAACGTCCCTGAAGCTCATGGAACGGTACCTATATCTGATTTATATGAATGTGTATATCATTGTATTAAATTGAACAAACGTGTGCGTCTTTGTAATCATTATCTTTGTCTTTGTTCGTCCGAGAATTTTGATCAAGGCACTGTAATTCCTTTAAAGCAGTTTATGAAACGTATATAAAAGCTAACATTGTCGTATAAAATTGAGGAATTGGCATTTGGTGGCAAAGGATATTGAGCTAATTAGAAAAATTGTAATTGAATTTTTCTTACCTATGAGGACAAAATTAAATTATTTTATTTTGAATGATTTTATCTTTTTTCATTCAGTTGTTAAAGAACGAGTAAGTTATTTCAATAATATGTTTATTTGTGAAAAATAATATGTAATTAAAAAAGTTTATTTCAATAATATGTAACTAAATGAATAATAACAAAGGTTGTTTTTTGCTCTGGGCAAAGACACTGATAAGGATGATCTTTTTTTTTTTTTTTTTTTTCAAATGTCTTCGGCAGTTACGGAGGTTTTACATTGTGAACTTAAACTAAATTTGGATTTTCTTAATTTGTTCTATGATAGAGATGAATAACTCAGGATCAGTCTTCCAAGTTCCAAAAAAATTTATGTCATAATAAATAGTTGTACACACTCGATGACTCGGTCCACAACACTGACCGTAGACTTCAAATATTTTGGAGGCAAACACACAAAATATATCACTACAATAATGTTACTATAATAATAAGTTGACTATATAAACAAAGAACCAAAATTGACCAGAAGGAGCGTAGGAGAGTCTTATACTTCAGCATATCTATGACTCAACTTGCTCAGAAACATGATGATCATACTTCTTCGTGGAAAGAAAATTATACACATTAACTTATAGATAAATATGGATTAGAATTCACATGTCAGTCTAATTGCTATTATGATTTATTTGCTGATTATGGTTGAAAACTATCAGCCTGTTTTAAGGTAATCATGAGTTATGATGGGTACTTATGAGTTATACCATAGACTAGGGTTTTAAAATGCATACATATATGTTATTTGCATATAATTAATGACAAGTGCATTTTCTTATAATCTAGTGATTTAGATTTCGTAATCCATTGGTATTATCTTTATTTGTGGAGTAGTAGTATAAATGAGTTCACAAAATAGCAAATCTGTGATGTATGATTATATTGGAGCAGGAAAACTCGTTATACACACACGGAAGATAGAAGAATCATAGAAAAGTAAAGAATAATGAGGAGTAAGTCAAATGATCAAATCGAACGGACTAATCCATTGATGTTTTGTGTGAATGAAATTTAAATTAGATTAAAATAAATAAAAGCAAATCAAGGACACAAAGGAGAAAAATAAGTGAATATTAATTATTATTATTGATCTAAAAGTTAAAGGCTTATTAGTATAATAGCAAAACAATTAAAGAAAATAGAAAAAAGGTGGAAGCGGGCGGCCAAGTGAAGACATTCTCTGTCGCCCACCCAAATACCATAGAAGAGAAGGCGTGCCTCACTTTCTCTCTTTCTTCACGCGCATCCCCTTGCGCGTTTTTATCACTCGCTTTATCCTCCTAATCACTCCATTACATCTACCTATAAGACCAAAGTTTGATCGCTGGTGACATAATAACTTAAATCGAAGATAACCTCATCTATAAGATCGTTGAGATAAAGTTTGATCACTATTTATTGATTGTTTACTATCTAGATTTTGATTTCGTATCATTCATTCTAAAGTATGGATGTATCTATTGTTTGAACAGTTATACCAAACAAAAAAAATGTATTGCTTTAATAGATCATGAAAAATATATTTAAGATTGTGTTTATAAGTGATCTTTAGAAAAAGAGTAAACAAACGTCCACCGTGCTATTGAAAGCGCGTGTTACAGTACTGAGACCACTCACTCATCACACGCTTGTAGAATGGTTACCTGCTAAGTCGGTCGATTTGATCGATGGTGGGTCCTTTACACATCCCCAACTCCATTTACCATTATCAACCACAAATATTATGACACAAATAGTTCTTTAATATCTTAGGATCTGTTGGAACTTGGAAATACAAGTATTTCTTAACATCTCAGGATCTTTGCCCATAATATATTTTGGGACACAAATACGCATACCCATGTATTTATAGAAAAGCATCATGCAGATGAAAAATATAAACAACTGTAGATCTGGTCAGATGTTAAAATTTATTGCCTTTTGAAATTTGAACTACCTACCTTGTCCAGATAATACATAACTATTTGTCATTCTAAGTCTTTATTTTCTTTCTAAGTAATGTAATAATGTATTCAGCTAAATGCATGCAGATCATTTGATATCACATAGACACATACATAAATAGGGTATGAATAGTAACAACACAACATATAAATTTGGGTTATTTTCTATTGTGGGTTTATGAGTACAATAGGATCTCCTTAATTGAATTTACCGGATTGGTAAGTTAGTTCCCTTTTGAGATTTATCTTCTTTGTATAATTAAAACAAATGTTTTAGTTTTTTTGTTAAATAATCAAAAGCAAAGTAATTGATTAGGAATTTAGTAGGTCCTAAAGAAAACCAACAATGGTTTCGGTTATATAAAAACAAATGGGTAGATTATCCTTGTATCTAGAAACTTTAACCAAAACAAACTGTTATCTAGGAACAATAAAATACATCCGGAATGAGACTTTTCCCTCTATATAAAGTGATACAATGGGCATTGTTTATTTCCCTTCAAAGGAAGTTGCTTTTGATCATATAAAAAAGACAATTTGAAAAAATCAATGAGATAGGAAGATGGATATAACAAAAAGACAAAAAAAAAAAAAAAAAAAACTAAAACAATTTAATATAAAAGTCAGCAAAAAACCGACGTCCTTTCCTTTTAAAAAATCACAAAATTAACTTTAAAACAAAACAATTTTTTATAAAAAAAAAAAAAAAAAAAAAAAAAAAAAAAAAAATTGAAGAAGCAAATAAGAATAATTATTAAAAACAAAAAAAAAAAAAGATGAAGACCGAGAAAGGTAGACGAAAGAAAGAGCGCACCTTCCTCTCTCCTTCCTTTAAAAAGGAGCCTTTCATTTCTCATTTGATCCTTCGTTAAAAACCCAACCACTTCTCTCTACTTCTTCTTCTCATTCTTAAAGCTCCCAAAGTTTCAAACTTTCATCCTCTTTCCTTCAAGTTATCTTCTTTCTAGGTATGTGTTGATTCTTTTCTCTGTTTTTTGCTATTTCTAGAAAATATTATTATTTCATCTTTCAGGATTTTGGGTTTGGTTTAGTCTTCAATCTTTAATCTTTATGGTTTTAATGGCTTGATCTTGACCTTTTTCTTCCCTCAACTGAATAGAAACGGTCGTAATTATTCATTACTTTGCTTAAGTTGGGGCATAATTTTGGGTATAAAGAATCTTGGAAATGAAAAATTGAAACTTTGAAATCGAAATCTATTTGCGTTTCTCTTTCCCATTCTTGTTTCTTTCTCCTTAAAAGTGTTTTTTCACTTCGAATCCACAGGAAGAGATGTGTGGCGCAAAGAGCAACCTTTGCTCTTCTAAAACTCTAACAGAAGTCGAATTCATGAGTCAGAAATCAGAAGAAGGTGCTACGTGTCTCCTCGAATTCGCCGCCTGCGACGATCTTTCATCGTTCAAGAGAGAGATCGAAGATAAATCATCCGTGGACATCGATGAGATAGGGTTTTGGTACTGTAGACGGGTCGGGTCAAAGAAGATGGGTTTTGAAGAAAGAACACCTCTCATGGTTGCTGCTATGTATGGAAGCATTGAAGTTCTAAATTACATAATTGCCACAGGCAAATCTGATGTGAATCGAGTTTGCAGTGACGAGAAAGTCACGGCACTTCACTGTGCAGTTTCTGGCTGTTCTGTCTCTATCGTTGAGATCATCAAGATCTTGCTTGATGCTTCTGCTTCGCCTAATTGCGTTGATGCTAATGGGAATAAACCGGTTGATTTGTTGGTTAAAGCTTCTCGGTTTGTTCCTAACCAGAGTAGAAAGGCGGTTGAGGTTCTGCTAACCGGGAATCATGGTTTGGTTAGTTTGATGGAAGCGGAGGAAGAAGTGAAGAGTGTTGTGACTAAGTATCCAGCTGATGCGTCCCTTCCTGATATTAACGAAGGTGTTTATGGAACAGATGACTTTAGGATGTTTAGCTTTAAGGTTAAGCCGTGTTCGAGGGCTTATTCGCATGATTGGACTGAGTGTCCTTTTGTTCATCCTGGTGAGAATGCGAGGAGGAGAGATCCGAGGAAGTATCCTTACACTTGCGTCCCTTGTCCCGAGTTTCGTAAAGGGTCTTGTCCTAAAGGAGATTCATGCGAGTATGCGCACGGTGTATTCGAGTCTTGGCTTCACCCGGCGCAGTATAGGACACGGCTTTGTAAAGATGAGACAGGTTGTGCAAGGAGAGTATGTTTCTTTGCTCATAGACGGGAAGAGTTAAGACCGGTTAACGCTTCCACTGGTTCTGCAATGGTTTCACCGAGGTCGTCTAATCAGTCTCCTGAGATGCCGGTTATGTCTCCTTTGACACTGGGATCATCGCCAATGAACTCCCCTATGGCTAATAGTGGTGTTCCTTTGTCTCCAAGAAATGGTGGGTTATGGCAGAACAGAGTTAACAGCCTTACACCGCCACCGTTGCAGCTTAATGGCAGCAGATTGAAGTCGACTTTGAGTGCTAGAGATATGGATATGGAGATGGAACTTAGGTTTCGCGGTTTGGATAACCGCAGACTTGGTGATCTCAAGCCATCCAACCTCGAAGAGACTTTCGGATCATACGATTCATCTTCTGTGATGCAACTTCAATCACCAAGCAGGCATTCTCAGATGAAACACTATCCGTCTTCCCCAGTAAGGCAGCCGCCTCCTCATGGATTCGAATCTTCAGCAGCCATGGCAGCTGCAGTGATGAACGCAAGATCCTCAGCGTTTGCAAAACGCAGCTTGAGTTTCAAGCCTCCTCCAGTAGCTTCTTTGAATGTCTCGGATTGGGGATCACCTAACGGGAAGCTCGAGTGGGGAATGCAAAGAGAAGAGCTGAACAAGCTGAGGAGAAGCGCCTCCTTTGGCATTCACGGAAACAACAACAACAGTGTGTCGCGCCCTGCGAGAGACTACAGCGACGAGCCAGATGTGTCGTGGGTGAACTCACTGGTGAAAGAGAATGCACCGGAGAGAGCCTTCGGGTTGAGTGAGAGGGTCGGGAACACGGTGAACGGCGCAGCGGGTAGGGACAAGTATAAGCTGCCGTCGTGGGCAGAGCAAATGTACATAGACCATGAGCAGCAGATTGTGGCATAGGTAAGAAGCATAAAGAAAGATGGGACTTTTATTGCTTTGTCTTCTGGGCCTCTCTACACAGAATCTAACAAATCTGGCAATAATTCTTTGATTTGTGTTTGACCCATAGTTTGGTACTAGTATATGTTTTTTTTTTCTCTTGTTCTTTTTTTTTTTTTTTTAAATCTTTTTTGTGTCATTCTCCTGTCCTTAGTGACACTATGTAATGATTAAAGGCAAATAATTGATACATGAGTTCAAATGTTCTTTGAAGGATCTTATTAGCTTTGTAATTTTTGTAATATCATAAACTTTGCTGTAATCTTTTAAATTGGAGAATGAATGAATGAATAATTCAAGTGCTGAGACAAATCAGGCGCTGCCTACAGAAGACTTGGGATGCCAAAGCAGTGAAGCACCATGTGACAATATCGAATAAAATCTTTCCTTTTCTGGTGTTATCGATGTGTATTAATGCTAATCACCTATTATCGCGGTTTCCAAAATATACACTACGCATGAATTTGAGAAATTATACTGGCAGATCCATTCTATTTGTCTGTTTTCAAAGTTCATATACTCGATTCAGGAAATTTACGTTTTAAAGATTTAAAAAAAAAAAAAATCAGAAATTTCAAAACAAATAGTATTTTCTCTTTGCCAAACTCCATAAATAGTTTATGATTGTTAATATACTTCACATTTTAAATTCTAAGGGAAAAAAAGGAAAACTATAGGAAATTCGATGTCCACCAACAAAGCTTTTAAGACCAAAATAACCCAATCCACCAATACTGTAGTTGTTTAAATCTTTAATAATCCCCATCTTCTTTTCTCCGAAATGATTGTCTCTCTCTCTCTCTCTTTCGTGTTCTCTTTCCGAGCCACATACCGACACTTACCTAACTGTTGACCAAGTCCATCTTCTTTCTTCTTTACTAGATCATGCAACCTTCAAGAACAAGAGTTCCATTTTTCGAAACAGGAGCGATCATGAAGCAGAGGAAGAAGAGTAATCTCTCAATCTTCGTAATCGTCTTCTCCCTTTTCCTCTTCGGGATCTTCATGTACAATGACAACGTCAAATCCTCCATTGTTGACTTCTCTTTCTCAACCTCCACGAAACTAAAGAATGTTAAAGAATCGATCAAGAAAGTGGAGTTGCCACTGGAGGAGTGCGATCTCTTCACCGGTGAATGGGTTTTCGACAACAAGACATATCCATTGTACAAAGAGGAAGAGTGTGAGTTCTTGACGGAACAAGTGACTTGCTTAAGAAACGGAAGAAAAGATTCTCTGTTTCAGAACTGGAGATGGCAACCTAGAGACTGCTCTTTACCAAAGTAAAGCTATTGTTTCAAGATCCTCTGTTTTTTTTTTCCGGGTTTGATCGATTTGGTTTTTAATATTTGTGTTTTTATGATTGGTTGATGAAGATTCAAAGCAAAAATTTTGCTAGAGAAGCTGAGGAACAAGAGATTGATGTTTGTCGGTGACTCGCTTAACCGGAATCAATGGGAATCAATGGTTTGTTTGGTTCAATCAGTGATTCCTCCCGGTAGAAAAAGCTTAAACCAGACCGGTTCTCTCACCGTTTTCCAAATCCAGGTAATATTAATACGCTTGTGTGTGACAATGACTATAAATTTTACAATTTCTTACTTTTTTGGGCAAAACTGAAATTAAAAAAATAGGACTATAACGCAACGGTGGAGTTTTATTGGGCTCCATTTTTGGTGGAATCGAATTCAGACGATCCGAAATTGCACAGTGTAATCGACCGTATAATAATGCCAGAGTCCATTGAGAGGCATGGAGTCAACTGGAAAGGCGTTGACTTTCTTGTATTCAATAGTTACATCTGGTGGATGAACACTGTCTCCATCAAAGTTCTGTAAGTTGTGTATACACTAACTAACACACACATTTATGTAAATATGTAATGAATAGCTGAGGATTGAACATTATGTTGATGAAAACAGACGTGGAACGTTCAATGAAGGGGATACGGAGTATGATGAGATCAAACGGCCAATAGCTTACGAGAGGGTGTTAAGGACATTGGGAGATTGGGTGGACCATAACATTGATCCTCTAAGTACAACCGTTTTCTTCATGAGCATGTCTCCTTCTCACATCAAGTAATTTAATATCTCCCATCCATCATAATCTTTTTTATTTTAATGTTTATATTTGATTGTTGTTCTGTTTCTGTTTTTTTTAGGAGCTTAGATTGGGATAATCCTGAGGGTATAATGTGTGCTTTAGAGACAACACCGATCTTAAACATGTCTTTCAACGTTAAGTCGGACTACAAGCTGTATTCGGAGGTAGGGACGGATTACAGGCTGTTTTCGGTGGTGGAAAACGTCACACAGTCTCTAAAAGTTCCTATTCGTTTCCTCAACATCACTGCATTGTCCGAGTATCGTAAAGATGCACATACTTCGGTTTACACGATCAGGCAAGGCAAATTGTTGACTCGAGAGCAGCAAAACGATCCGGCCAATTTTGCTGACTGCATCCACTGGTGCTTACCAGGAGTCCCCGATACTTGGAATGAGTTTCTCTATACACATATTATCTCTCAAAGATGACATTATTTGGATTCTTTCATCCGTTTTTTGGTTATTTTAAAATTCTTGTGATGTATATAAGGACGAAAATTTTGTTGAATAAAGTGTACATTTCACAGGGAAACATAAGTATTATAATTACAATAAATGACAAGATTAGTAGGTGTGTATTATCAGCTCCATGATTGTAAGAATATGTTGAATTAGTTGAAGCTACAAACTTTTTGATAGACCAACTACGACCCAACATTCATAATTGTCAAACTCTTTTCTCATATCTCCAGAAACCGAACATAACAAGATGAAACAAAGTGATGGCAGAGGAAGGACTGTTAACCTTTCTCTGCTATACTTTGCAGTCATTGTTCTTCCCGTGTTCCTTCTCGGATGCTATCTGTACAACGAGAAGCAGCTGAGGATTGGCCAGTTTCAGGAATTCAAGACACAAAACCTGCAAGAACACATCAGTCCACCACAACAAAGCAAAGAAGATAAAGACAAGAAGACAGATCTGGTTCCATTAGAAATCTGTGATGTTTTCACAGGCAAATGGGTTCTTGATAACGTCACACATCCTTTATACAAAGAAGATGAATGTGAGTTTCTCTCAGAATGGGTGGCATGTACGAGAAACGGGAGGCCAGACTCTAAGTACCAGAAATGGAGATGGCAACCTCGAGATTGCTCTTTGCAAAGGTCAGTTCCAGTTTTCTGAGAACAAAGATAAGCAAAATGAGTAAACACTTTCTTCTTCTCCCAAAAGACTTTCTTTTTTTCGGGTTCTAGGTTTGACGGAAAGCTGCTGCTAGAGAAACTCAGGGGAAAGAAACTGATGTTCGTTGGTGATTCAATACATTACAATCAGTGGCAATCCATGGTTTGTATGGTCCAATCAGTGATTCCCTCAGGCAAAAAGACCTTAAAACACACAGCACAAATGTCCATCTTGCACATAAAGGTCTTAAAGACTATATCTTATATGCACAAAAAGGTAATAATCCAGGAAGAAAAAGAACTCACAAATTTTACCTTCTCTACTAATTTGAATGTGTAGGAGTACAATACGACCATAGCATTTTACTGGGCTCCTTTCCTAGTCGAATCAAATGCTGATCCTCCAGACAAGAGAGACGGGAAGACCGATCCAGTAATCATGCCGCAATCAATCTCGAAGCACGGTGAGAACTGGAAAGACGCAGACTACCTTGTATTCAACACATACATATGGTGGACCAGACATTCCAAGATCAAAGCTCTGTAAGTGATGATAGTCTCTCTACCAAGTTCCAAACTCCAATTTTGCCAATCTTGATAAAGTTTTCTACTTTTATGCTTGAAGAAAACAAGGATCTTTCAGCCAAAAGGACTCAAAAGACTATGACGAAATCGGAATCTATATTGCATACAAACAAGTGTTATCAACATGGACAAATTGGCTAGAACAAAACATTAACCCAAATCAAACATCTATCTTCTTCAGCAGCATGTCACCAACTCATATCAGGTACTAAATCATTAAAACCCCTCAAAAAAAAAAAATCAAAACTTTGCAGAGACTAATCCTTTCAATTGCAAACAGGAGTTCAGATTGGGGATTCAATGAAGGAAGCAAATGTGAAAGAGAGACAGAACCAATACTAAACATGTCAAGACCAATAGATGTTGGAACAAATCGAAGACTTTACGAAATCGCAGTGAATGTGACGAAATCAACAAAAGTGCCGATAAGTTTCCTCAACGTAACGACGATGTCAGAGTATAGAAAAGATGGGCATACCTCATTTTACGGTTCTCGAACTGGGAAACTCATAACACCGGAGCAGAGATTGGATCCGAGAACTTTTGCTGATTGTTATCATTGGTGTCTTCCGGGATTGCCTGATACATGGAACGAGTTGCTCTCTCTGTATATTATCTACAAAAGTTAAATATTTTTTCGACTGAATGTGAGAATTTACAAAATTTTCTATAAAAGCTTCAGCTAACGAAACAACAGATTCCGACAAAAGTTACCGGACAAGACGAGAGAACGACGGCGAAGAGATTAGAGATAACTCTCCGAACCGGTTAGTTAACAACCGGTTATTAAAATAAAAATACCGGGGATAATCGGTTTAGCTGAGAGAGACTACCAAATTTCTACCAACTTGGTCAGCAAACGTTATTGGACAGTCAAAATTGCGGTTAGATGCATTTAATACCATATTATAAAAACCGTTATGTATGATTTCTATAACGCTTTAAACCGTTTAGGAAAACAAAATTGAACGTTTCTTATTTTTGCAATAAGAAAACGGTTGTGAGAATTTTCCTTATCCTAACAGTTACATTTCTAATTGTTTCAATGCGTACTTTTATTTGGATATACGGCTACCACAATTTGACAATTCTAGTTGTAAACAGAGCTAAAATATTTCTCGAATAATTTTTGTCTTTTTCTAAATAAATTAGCTCAACTTTGATGTTCTCACTTGAAAGTTTCAAATTTCCCTCACCTCAACTCCAGTAATACACTATGTTGAGTATCCACAATCTTTAACTTCTTATTAAAGACGAGACAAAACATGGCTACCGGAAAACAAACGAAACAGTTTTACGTAGACGAGAACATACACATGGTCATCATCATCCCGAAACTAAACATGAACTTACGTACGACAGGAAACTAAACACAACGTATAACTAACTGGGAAAGATTTAAACCGGATAAATATTACATCCATGGGAAGCTTCGATTTAGGTCTTGGTCCTGAATTTGGATTCGTCTATCTCGACTCCTTCATCCTCAGCATTTTCCCCACCAGGCTTGTCTCCAGTGCTAAGACCGCCTTTGCGTCCCATCTCCTGATATCCTTCAGTTCCTAACTGCTCCTTTCGAGTTTGCCCTCCTCGGCTCCTCCCTTCATATATTAATAAGATACCACAAACATTAATATATATCATTACTATACTTAAATTTTATATATAACCTAACATATACGCAGCAACTATTAAATGGGAGAGAGAAAGACCTTCAGCGAGATGTTGTTGAGCTTCGAAGCTTTTGCCTCCAGTGCCACCTGGTACGACAGTCTCTCCCTTCTTCGCCCTCTCGTCCAGCTTCTTCTTCTCCTGTTGAGACGCCATAGCACTATGCTTGCTTACAACACCAGTTTATTTAAACGCTAGAAAAACCAAACAAACTCACAACGACTTGATGATGATACAAAGAAAGCTCTCGAGGAGCTTGCTCCATATATATATGGTTTCGATTTTGATTTGGAGGTCGTTTTGCTTGTGTTGCAACGTGGATGTTCGACGTGGTGAATCAGGGACAATCGGTACGTCATACGTGTGCTCTTCTTTGCTAGTGACATGCCACGTGTCTTACTTTATTAGCTGACGTATACTTTGAACGTGGTAATGCTGTGCTTCTTCGCCGTGTGTCCTATCACTATACTCCCGGTGTTATTTTATGTGTTGCCTTGTATACATTCATAAATTCTTTCTATCATTTGACTATACTGTATGAAAGTAAATATGAGCACCTGACGAAGAACCTTATAACCTTGACGCATATGGACAATGGATGGGTTTCATGATTGGAATGCTGGGAGTCGTTCATTGAATTTGTGCCTTGTGGTTAGGTGTATAAATTGCTGGTCAAAACTCGTTGGCGTTAGGTGGTCGGTGGTCATAGATCATGTTCAGAAAAGAAAAAAATATATCATGTTCAGTTCCCGATCAAATTGATTGGATACGTTCATCGAGTTTAATCAAATTCATATGCAAATGTTCCTTTTTAAACAATATTTAAATTTGAAGGCGTATGTCAAGTCTTATTTTTGAAAAATATAAATGTAAGAAATGTTTTTTTCGTCAACTTAAAAAAGGTCGAATATTTATATCTTTGAATTTAACAACTAAATCTATCTTTTTTATATATTATATCTTTGATTTTGTAACACCTTGTTCCACTGGGTCATTTTTGTTTAATAAGATGAACTTGCACGTGTAGAAGTTTATCCGTAACATGTAATCAATTTTCTAAGGAAATTTAAACATTTTACTTGCAATAGTCAATTAAGGATTATGAGTAATTTTGAAAGAATCGACCAATAATATTTTATGTGCTTGTGTCATTGTGTGTCTTCTCATTTAACGTTTTATGTTTAATTTCACTGTCTTCCACATTTACAATGATAGACTCTAATATGAATGCATTGTGTGTCTTCTCATTTAACGTTTTATGTTTAATTTCACATGTCTTCCACATTTACAATGATAGACTCTAATATAAATGTATACAGAAAAGAGTAAGGAACTATTGTGTATATATATATATATATATATATATATGTATTTAACAGATTGAGTCTTTAAGATTGAGGAGCAGCGGCCATGGTATTGATCATCACACTGATTTTCTGTGGCATTCCCTATTATTGCTTGGTATGTATACGTACCTGCAATATAATTTGGGTTATCAACGTCATTCTTGTAGCATACTTCGATTCGTTTTGTGAATGTAAATTTATTTTGTCTTAAACGGTTATCTATGTCAATGTCAATGCTACGTCAATGTTATAGCTAAATGCGTTTTCAGTGTTTTCATATATTTTTAGTTGTATTGTGAACAAAAAAATAGCGTTTTCAGTGTTTTCATATATTGTTAGTTGTATTGTGAACAAAAAATTAAACTATAATTTGCCAAGTCAAAAAAGGCCGACATGAGAGTGATTCTTACGAGGGAAGTTATTTGTGTTCCTATGAAGAGTTAGGGTCAACTGTTCCCCAACTCCAATCATCTATACATCATTAATACATACACACTTGCGTATGGTATGATGCCTTAAATCGATTAAAAGAAAAGGGTATATGATTGCTCAAATCAATATTTAATTGTTCCTCTTTCCTTAAATGAATACAATACATTTTTGCCTGGTCTACAGAAAATTATTGACTTTTTCTTATGACGTTTGAAAACAATTCAGGGTGAATTAACAACCTTCATAAATAAATTCACGAAGGAATTTTTGCAATAGAGTAAAACATACTAACTATTAAGTATAATTTATATCATAATATCATTACCTACACTCCTCGTGTAATTTATATCAATACCAACACTCCTGTAAACGGATAGCTTTTTCTTGAAAGGCATATGTTTCAACTCTTCGAATATATTGAGTCGCATTCACAAATATAGTAAAACATCGTATCAAACGTTTGGAACCATTGTTATCCATATAAAAAAATTGAATTATTATCCATATATAGACTAACATTGACCAGATTATTATAAGGTTGATGGTTTCTACTTAGAATTTAATTTAGTAATGAATGCAAAAATCAAAAGGTACAAGATTCTAATAAATTTGATACATGCATAGTTAGTTGATCATATTTGGTATGAAGACCAGAAATGACTAGTTCCCTAATTCTTAGTACTCGATCTTCCAAGCACCGGATGGATCCTCAGAATATTTTACATTGACCGTAATTATTTTTTTATCGAAACAATAAACACTAAAACATTTTAAATAAATGAAAAAAAATCAGTAATGACACCATTAAATTGCATTCAGTGGACGGCATATATACTTATATAGTTCACCACCATTTAAAGTATAAAGATTTCACGTGATCACCGAGTTCAACCTTTTCTATTCAAATGTACACAAATCTCGTTATGGCAAGTTAATAAAAGCCAAAGAAAATAAAAATGATAGAGATGGGTTAATTTGGACACCGACGTAAATTTGACTAAATTACGAGAGAAAGAGAGAGACTTGGTCACGAAGGTGTTAATTAGCATGGAAGAGAGAGAAATAATCTTTCATTGACCATTGACCAAAGCTTAGTCATATATAAAAATCCAACCGCCCACTATTATCCCCCCTAGTCACAAGGTCTTCGCTTTCTCAGACGTAAACAACAAGAAATTAATAGAAACACAAACCAAAAAAAAGGCAACCCTATTTATTTTTTGCTCTTTTTTAGTAATTCTTATATGCAAATCTCCAAGATTCCGATCAAACAAACGAGAAGCGAAGAGAAGAAACACACCGACGATTTCAAGATGAAGAGTTCTGTAATCATGGCTCCGGAATCTCCGGTGTTCTTCCCACCTCCGCTTGTTTTCTCTCCGACGTCGGTCAAAACGCCGTCGTCTTCTCCTCGTTCAACACCACCGAAGCTTACGATGGTAGCGTTTCCTCCAAGGAACCCTAGGGAGACGAAGACGACTACGTCTTCAGGTTCGGATCCTGAAACGGTGTTGAAAAGGAAACGGCCGCCGATGCTTGACTTAACGGCGGCTCCTGCGGTTTCATCGTGGTGCAATACGGCGAGAGAGACGGCAGAGAAAGGAGCGGAGGTCGTTGAAGATGAGGAAGATGGATACTACTCTGTTTATTGTAAGAGAGGAAGACGCGGACCAATGGAAGATCGGTATGTCGCGGCGGTTGATCAAGACGATGACGGAGCTCATAAAAATGCTTTCTTTGGGGTATTCGATGGTCACGGCGGATCCAAGGCGGCGGAATTCGCGGCGATGAATCTCGGGAACAATATCGAGGCGGCGATGGCGGCAGCGACATCAGGAGAAGAAGGTTGCTTGATGGAGAGAGCGATAAGAGAAGGTTACATCAAAACGGATGAGGATTTCTTGAAAGAAGGTTCGAGAGGAGGCGCATGTTGTGTAACAGCTCTCATATCCAAAGGCGAGCTAGCGGTTTCGAATGCAGGAGACTGCCGGGCTGTTATAAGCCGCGGTGGAACCGCGGAAGCTCTCACTTCCGATCACAATCCTTCTCAAGCAAATGAGCTCAAAAGGATTGAAGCATTGGTGAGTTTTATCTTTGTGCATTTGATTTTTGGTTAGTAACATCGCATAATTGTGGAATTTGCATTCAAAAATACAAATTTCATTAAATTCATAGAATCGCCAAATATATGAATGGAAAACGCGATGCTACTAAAAATGCGGTTGATAAAAATTTTGCAAATTTGAGAATCATTCTACCATTTTGCGTTCAAATGATGTTTTAGTGCGGTTTGGTTGCGTCTGGTTTACTTACTTTTGTGTGTGTGTGTGTAGGGTGGTTATGTTGACTGCTGCAACGGCGTTTGGAGAATTCAAGGGACATTAGCAGTCTCACGAGGAATTGGAGACCGGTATCTCAAGGAGTGGGTAATAGCTGAACCGGAAACCAGAACCTTACGGATTAAACCCGAGTTCGAATTCTTGATCTTAGCATCTGATGGCCTGTGGGACAAGGTAAGCATAACCAGAAATGCATGTTTCTAAAATTAAATTGATTATCTCTTTTTGGTCTATGGATTGAATGTTGAAGCGGGGTTTTTTTTGGGAACGTTTATAGGTAACAAACCAAGAGGCGGTCGATGTGGTTCGACCGTACTGCGTAGGCGTGGAGAATCCAAAGACACTTTCTGCTTGCAAGAAACTAGCCGAGCTATCGTTTAAGAGAGGCTCTTTGGATGATATAAGTCTAATCATAATTCAGCTACAACACTTTCTTCCATGATTCATTGACAATATAGTATTTAGCTAAAACTTAATTAATTTCATTAGGTCTTCAGTTATTAATAATTTTGTTCGGTACTATTTTTACATGTATATAAAGGTTTCGAACATAATTAATTTATTGTAATTGTTCTTGGGGATATCAAGCTCCAAAATATTTTTGGCTTACGATTTGTTTCCTATAATATGAAGTTGGACCATCTAACCATCTTGACATTTTGAGACAAAGTAGTTAATATATCCGTTCGATGATTATCAATTCAGTGTACATTTCGAGTACTTAAAAATGAAAAGATCAAATGAAGAATATTCTGATGCTGTTTCACAAATGAGAAGATCAAATGAAAATTGTGGTTGACTTTTGTTTGATTGATATTCAAACTTAATCTATCTAATTATAATAGCAGTATAATATTTTTATGTCCTTTTTACAATCATATCAGACTACATACAGTTCTACTTCTACATATAACACAATGAAATCTCCAATAAATTTGCATTTATCTACACAAAATTGCGGTATATGAAAAAAACCTCCAATTATGGCGTATAACCATTAAAATTTGATCCACCATTAGACCAAGAAGTTTTAACATTTATCATTTGGCGTATAACCATTATTATTTATTATATTATAATAATAGTCTCTAAGAAATATTATTTAGATTCTTTAAACATTATACTCTATAATTAAGCTAAAAACATAATTTACGAATTTATTATAGTCATAGATTTTATTTTTATTAATCAATCAAACTATAATCTACTGTAATTTTGGAGACGAAATATCTTCGGTTGTATAAAAACCCATTAATATTTTGGGCCAATAAGGAGGTTTAATGAGAAGGCGTACGACTCACGTTTTCGTTTAAATAACTTAAAAGCTGTTTTAGACTAACCCTAAGAAAATTATTGTCATCAGTTGAGATATATTAAGATGGTGGGCGAGTGCAGAGACGGTGACGGCGCCACCGCCACAACCATTGCAAAATAAAAACAAAAAGCAAGATATTTGAGCGACGGTGTGAACTCAATAAGTTTTCTGCCTGATGTGAGCCTTCAAGTTATCCTCTCCTTTATTCTGACCAGATTCACTCTCTGTTTGTGCTTTTCGTTAGATTTAATCTCTTGCCGAGCTTTGCCGTGTTCCTTTACCGAGCTTCATGGTCAAAGATTTGACGTGTGAGACATTAATCTCTCAATATGTAATTCCTGGCATAGTAAGGCTGCTACGAAACTCACCTGAGTTATAAAAAGGATAATAGTACAAACAAAGGATTGCGGCTCCATACCGGTAAATTTGCCATAAATCTATTTTCTTTTCCTTCACCAGTCGAACTATTGCCTAGAACCATGTCCTTTCTCCTGAGTTTGTAGAGATAGTGACACTCTTTTTGGATAATGAAATTTGTTCTGCTGTACAGGGGCATGTATATTGACAAATACTTGCGTTCTTTTGGCTTGAATTCGGACCATTGTTGGGGCTCGGAAGCGAGGGTCTTTAAAAACATTCCCAATTGTATTGTAGAGTCAAAGCACGTGGCTTAGTTTTTGGAACTTATGCTTAAAACCACAAAGACATTAGAAAAGATGGTAGCAAGGTTGGAAGGTGATCAAGGTAGAGGTTTTTGAAGAGTTGCTCCATTGTGCTCAGCTCAACAATGTCTCCATTGTGCTCAGCTCAACCAAGCCGAATCAGAGGGTTTAGTCTTGACTCTTATTGGACATTTTACATCAAATCTCAATATTTTGTCGGATTAGTTAGGAAACAATCACGACATCAAATCAAAATTGGTACAGTCCCTCTCCTTCTCGTTCACCCAATCCATTCAGCGTCCTCGTAATGCTGTCCTGTAATATCAAAAGTCGATCAGTCATTTGTCCCTCCAAATCATTATCAGTTGACAACTAAACATTGTTCAAAGTCAATCGCGAACTAAGATGAACAATTCCTTGTTTAGAAGAAAGAACATTAGAATCAGCATTCTGGATAACGCACGACTTTAAAACAAGAACTAACTTTATGACCCATACGACCACATCAAGTGCATTGACGGGACGGATCACGGTTGAAAGGACGCGTTGTTAAATTAACTACTGCAGCCTTGTTCTGTCAGAGTACACTCATGGTCAAGTACATGTATTAGGATATGCTCTGGAATTATTTTTATGTAGTTTGCAGAAGTGAGGCCCGAGATAAGTTAGTTCCCAAAAATGAGTGAGTTCCCGTTCTTCAAACCTTTTCTTTGGATTTGGATTTTTAATTGTTCTTGCTTGAGGACAAGCAAAGGTTCAAGTCTTGAGTCTTTTCAATATGAACAAAATGGTTTTCAATGTTTTTGTTTTGTTTTCTTTATTTTCAAGTTTTTATGTCTATCGGAAATTCTGAAAAAGAAATGGATAGTGGACCTAGCTACTTGCGCTCTCATGGTTTGAATTCGAATTAATGATGGGTCTTTGGGAACATTCTACAAAGGAATGTAGAGTCAAAGTATGTGGCTTCTTTCATGGAACTTGTGCTTAAAACCACTAAGACAATAGAGAAGATGGTCTTAAACACATTGGGAGGTTATCTTATAGGAAGATATTATGAAGAGTTGAGATGCTTTCTCTAAACGACAGCGTCTCCATTGTGATCAGGCTGCTGCCGGATTGGAGAATTTCGTCTTGAATCTTACTTGACATTTTACATCAAACCTCTGTTGTAATTATACTAGATGAAATTTTGTTACCTATTTATAGGATTTAATTAGAAAATAACCATATTGCATTTCTTAAATTAATATTTTGTATTTGAATATTTTTCTTTATAATTTTAAACCTTAAAATATTAGAAATTAGTTAGTTGAGCAAAATTCTTGTTTTTTCATACATAATCTTCAGTATTTTGGATTTTGAAATACAGTGCGTTTCAACGGAAAAAAGCCTATAGTCCATATCTCATAATTTCTTCCAAATTAACAACTCTTAAATTTTTACTAGATAATTTTGAAGTTTACATAACAGTCTCATTAACTTTAGGTCGTGAACAACTCAACCCGCAAATGATTTTGCTTGCATGGCCCAAAATATGGACATTGGCATCTTCCACTATTTCCATTTCGATTTTTTGTTCCAAAATCGAAATTATGAAATCATCATATTTTGGTTGAAATTTTTGGATTTTCATAAATTAACCTTTTATATATCGAGTATTTAGAGGAGGTGCTGAAAGGACATTAGCATCAATTTGGGAGTTAGTCCCCATAAAGTTTGACTAATCAAGAGATAAGGGGTACAAATGTAATTCAGTCATAGTTTCAGGTGTTTTCTGCAATATTCAGAAACACGATTAAAGATTGGAACTAATAAAATAAAGTTTCGGAATTGAAATTTTGCTCAGCGATCTGCTTCCATGGCGATCTGCTTCATCCTCTATGCCCTTTTCACGATCCTCTTCGCCGTATCTCTGAGTTTATCTCTTTCCGTCATCAATGCAAGAAAGAGCAGGAAACGTGCGGTGGGATTCTTCCATCCGTACACGAACGACGGTGGCGGCGGCGAGAGAGTGCTCTGGTGTGCAGTTAAAGCCATCCAAGAGGAGACTCCCGATCTTGACTGTGTCATCTTCACCGGAGATCATGACTCTTCTTCTGATAGCTTAGCTCGTCGCGCTGTTG
Source organism: Boechera divaricarpa (assembly GCA_026770425.1). Lineage (NCBI taxonomy): Eukaryota > Viridiplantae > Streptophyta > Magnoliopsida > Brassicales > Brassicaceae > Boechera > Boechera divaricarpa. The sequence continues at coordinate 19,252,535 of CM049186.1, forward strand.
ATCGGTTCGGTGTTCACCTTCAATTTCCTCCTAAGGCCCGATTACTCTCCTCTCTCTCTCTCTCTCTCTCGACCTAATTTACAGTTCAATTTCAGTTCAATTTGAATTGTTTCCAATAAGATAGAGGTTGATTTGAGGGCAAGTTTCAATTTTGCATTTTGGATTAGTTTTGAACTTTTGATGCAATATTTTTTTTATTTTGTTGTTGATGTTGTGGCTCAGGTGATTCATCTAAACAAAAGGAAATGGATTGAAGAGAGGACTTATCCACATTTTACAATGATAGGTCAGAGTCTTGGTTCGGTTTACTTAGCGTGGGAAGCCTTACGCAAGTTAACTCCTTTGTATTTCCTTGACACCAGTGGTTATGCTTTCACATATCCTCTTGCTCGGATCTTTGGTTGCAAAGTTGTTTGCTATACTCATTATCCAACTATCAGTTTGGATATGATTTCTCGTGTTCGTCAAAGGAACTCCATGTATAACAACGATGCTTCGATTGCTAAGAGGTTTTGCTTATCTCCTTGCTTATTTAGTGTTTTTCAAAATTGAAAAGTGTTCCTTTCTTTGTTTAGTGTAAGTCCTGTTGGCTAATGATATTTGTTGCCTTTTTTTTTTTTTTTTTGGTAGCAATTGGTTATCTACTTGCAAATTAGTCTATTACAGAGCTTTTAGCTGGATGTATGGGATAGTTGGCTCTTGCACTCATCTAGCTATGGTCAACTCTTCGTGGACAAAGTCCCATATCGAAGTGCTTTGGAGAATTCCAGAACGGATTACACGGGTCTACCCGCCCTGTGATACTTCAGGCCTTCAGGTGATAACTGTCAGACAGCTCGAATCTTATGGTTTTTATCTGTCTTCTTGTTACATCTCAGCATTTGCTAACATCTTGCGCTTAATGCAGGCATTTCCTCTTGAAAGATCATCAAATCCTCCAAAAATCATATCTGTTGCTCAATTTCGTCCTGAGAAGGTGAGGGATCCAGTATTTGAATTATAAGAATAGGGTACTATTGTTTGGTGGTTCACATTCCAAAGCTCAAAATAGTCGTCCAGCTTACTCAATTACAGTCTTGTACCAGGCTCATATGCTTCAGCTTGAGGCCTTTTCACTAGCCTTGGAGAAATTAGATGCAGACGTCCCTCGACCCAAGCTCCAATTTGTGGGAAGTTGTAGAAACAATTCAGATGAAGAACGTCTGCAGAAATTGAAAGACAGAGCAGTTGAACTAAAAGTGGATGAAGACGTGGAATTCTATAAAAACGCCATGTACAGGTACTTGCTCAAAACACGTTACGGCATTCTCTATTCAAACTTGTGTCTTGCAATACCTAGAGCTTCCATGATTCTTAATTGCTGGCTTCGGATTGCAGTGAACTAGTGGAACTGCTAGGAAATGCAGTTGCAGGAATGCATGGGATGATAGATGAACACTTTGGGATTAGCGTTGTTGAGTACATGGCTGCTGGTGCGATCCCAATAGGTCAGACTTAGAGGCTTGTATATGTGATTTTATCTCAAAAAGTTCAGTTACTCTTGCAATATCTTCTAATGGCTCCTTTGTTTTTTACTTGTGGTGCAGCTCACAACTCCGCTGGACCCAAAATGGACATTGTGTTGGAAGAAGACGGACAAAGAACCGGGTTTCTTGCTGAGAGTGTGGAGGAATACGCCGAAGCGATCCTCGAAATTGTGAAGATGAATGAAACAGAGAGGCTTAAGATGGCTGAATCTGCTAGAAAACGAGCGGCGAGGTTCTCTGAACAACGGTTTTGTGAGGACTTCAAAACTGCAATTCGACCCGTTTTCACCGGTGCTGTCAAATGACAATCTAAAACCATCGAAATCTGCTAATTTCACTAGCTTTTAAACGCACAAGACGAGCTAGGTTATTTACTTTTTACCTCTCTTACAAATTTTGTTTCTGGTTAAAGCTCTGGCGTAGAGGTTGTAAGAAACAATTAGAAGAAGCTAAGATGACTAAGGTGTTCTCTTCCTGATACTAGTTGACTGTTGGAAAAATGTCACCAGACAGTTGTTAAGAGACCACTTCTCTTCTTCTACCTATTTCTCTACTTGTAACCATGAAACTCTCCTCTTCTACCTGAAAGTCCTCAGCTTTACAACAGAAACAGAGTAAAGCTCCCAACTTTGTAACCTCAAACAAATGAAATAGATGAAAACTCTTCTTTCTCACTAAAGTTGTCGACTTTATAGCTAGAAACAAGAAAAGCTCTCTACTTTATCTCTAACAGAGAAAGATTAAACTTCAATCAAACAGTAATTTGAGAAATGAAACTGAAAGTTCTTCACTAGATTAAGAAACCGAGTACAGAGGATTATCAACTATGAACAATAGAAAGGAAAATGAGAAAACAAGGATCAAAACCCTCTGAGTTTATTTTCAGAATCCTCAAGGAATCATAACCCTAATGTACCTAATGTGAACAATAGAAAGGAAAATGAGAAAACAAGGATCAAAACCCTCTGAGTTTATTTTCAGAATCCTTAAGGAACCCTAACCCTAATGTACCTAATGTGAGCCCATTTTTTTTTCCTAAAAACAGCCTAAACCTTTCTCTTCTCATGCACTTTCTCCTATATACAATCCCTTTGCCCCCCCTACCCTTTTTTTAATAATTCCATTTGTGCCGCGCAAAAATTAGCAAAATTATATACCAAAATAGTATATAATGTAAAATGGTGAGTTATTAAATCTTTGGTGAATCTCATGCACTTTCTCTTATATACAATCCCTTTGCTCCCTGGAAAACCCAATTTAACCTGCAGCATGTCGTTTCTTTTCTTTTTGTCAGCTTGTGCCAGCACACATCTCTTCCTTTCAGCCATCTTGTTAATGCTTACTTGTCCTACCACGTCATCAACCTTGACATTTTCACTGAGATGGCGCTTAAGGGTCTTTACAACAGTTTGCTTTCAAATGTTTTCGATTTGTCCGAATGCGTTTGATTATGAGATGTTGTTTTTCAGCACAACGAAAAGGTTGAAAAAAAGGATTTGATTATTTAAAAAGCGACACGCAGTTCATAGTTAAGTCATTATTTTCAACAAAATCTGAGGATTTATAAACGAAAGTCGTTTTTAGTTACCAAAAGTCGAAAGTTGTAAACAAGAATAACATATGAGTTAATAGCAAAATACTTTTTCAACAAGGAAACAATTATATTGGCAATTTCATATGTCCGCTATTCAAATAACTTGAAATGTCTTAAAACAAAAGCTGGTCAAATTTATTGAAAACCCTAAATCTTAAATCCTAAACCGTAAACTCTCCAAAATATTGATCAAAAAATAGTTGAAAACATACTGAAGTATGACTTGTTTTCTTGTACTGTTCAGAAAAGGCACAACCTAGTCAACATAAGTAACAAATGTAAATTATTACTTGTGAATCATGATAATGCGAAAATTATTTTTTTAAGATCATATGAGATGAAATACCTTACAACTTATCAAGCTTTGTGTAGAAAAAAGGTTTTGAAGAAATGAAAATTGGATGTAGACGAATCTTGTTGCAAGAATCACATTAAGAGAAAAACATGTGATTTATTCACAAGATTCACAAGAAAATCACTCAAAAGTTACTTCATGTTAAAATTCATCACTGATGAATACAAAAATACTCCAAAGAGAAAGATCACATTAAGATCCCATGGAAAACCTCGACATAAGTTAGATCATCCATTGATGGGTATTATATTTTTTCCCTAAGTTTTGTTGTACTTCTCCATCGGCTTTCTGTAGAATATTTGTTAGGAATCAAGCTATGAATCTTCTTAACTTGTTTGTAATACACACACACTTGTAAGCTGAATAGTACATTTTGCCATATTTTTCATCTTCCCATGCCAACTCATCCTTATTTTCTCTGCTGAAAGTTTTGTCTTCACTTGCCAGCTCTTTCTCTCCTTACTTTTGCGCTCAAAACCCCTCTTTTGTCTTCTTATTCCTCTGTTTCTTTAAAAAATAAATTTGTAAGGCTTAACAGTATCGTCTCAGCACTCAACACAAACAGTGGCAACAAATCACAAAACAAAAAAAAGTCTTAAAGTCGTTTGTAAAGGGAAATCATTGTCATTTAGCATATTAACATTATCATCATGTCACACAAGAATCATATATTAAACCTTGAAAATTTTATATATGGGAGGTGCAACGACAAAGAAATAAATAAAATTATTCGAGAGTTCGAGAGTTCGAGACTAGAAAGAAAGGAACTAAAATCAACTGATTTAAGGAATTGTTGTAAATTGTTTAAACTCACCTTGCTAGACATGCCACCGGGTTTTCTGTGAGACTTGAGATTTCTTCCACTGAGTTGAAGACATTGGAAGCTCGGAAAACCTGGGAATGTTTGTTGCGTTGTCTTAAGCATCCTTGCATTTAGGGTTCTTAATTTACATTTTAAGACACAAATATCGGATTTTTTTGTGTTTTAAGCGAAAATATCTTAATAGTTAATAAATTTTGATATTTTAAAGAATAGCCTTATCAAAATTAATTTAATTGATATGAAAAAACATTAATTTCCTTTGATGCCTGATCAGATTTGAACCTATTCAAGTTTATGGTCGCCTGAAAGAATAATGTGATGGTTAAGAACGTAAATTCTAGTACTCTAGTACTTATGTATTGGTTTTTAAAGTACTTTCACAATGCTCGTTGTTAATTGTCTATCTTCTTCTTTTTAATGCTCTCAAATGATTGTTTTTGGTCACGCCAATGAATGGTCGTGGTCCTTGTCACATGTAAAAACTTTGCTCAAATAGTTCTTTTCTATAATCCATTTAACAAATATCTCTTTCGCTTTTTGTCCTGCCAACTATATAATATTCAATATAAAAAATTTCCAATAAAATAGATTTTTTTTTTTTTTACTGTTCTCGGATCTATGAGGTTAAAAATATGCGTAATAAACCGTGTCTGCGCAAACATTTTTTATCATAAGATTTTGAAAGAACAGTTCTTTTCTAACTATTTTCCAAAACATCCCTTCTTACTAACTAGATAAAAGAAATGAGTTATATCCCCAAAATTCCCTTTAAATGATCCAAATTAAAAGAGACGGAAGACAAGTCTTCATTGTCGGTAGTAAACAGTTGTTTAAAAAAATTTAAAAATTAAAAATATGATTTTTTTTTTGGTCAAGATTAAAAAGATGTAATATACGACGAAAACGGAAAAGAAACAAAGAAAGTACTCGATTGCTTGATATGATTACCACTTTTTACCAAGATGGCAAGTCTAAATTATTTGAACCGAAAAGATGCTTATTATGCGAACACTTTGTTTAAATTATTGATTCCATATAAAAGTATGATTATGTCCGTCGTTGAATAATTTTTACTTAGGATTCTCACCGTACCACTTAATTTTCAATAGTGTTAGAATTACTGGAGATGCTTGATGAGTAAGAGGATGAATTGCACTTTTTGAGATAGATATCAAAAATTATTAATCATGACCGGCCATTATATATATTTTAAATAGCAACAAGATCCGACTTATATATTTTGCAGATTAGTTTGAGATTTGGTTCGGGAATCCTCGATTAAGAAAAAATTCAAAACATTTTTTCGTAAACAACTAGAATTTATATCCCTTTCAAATTATATACTTTCTTAACCAACTTTGATTCACAAAGTTCAAATACTATCAATTTGATCGATAAAATTCAACCCACATCACTTGAGTGTCAGTGGGGGGTGATAAGAACTAGAATGTCAATGGCTTGATAAACTCGAATCTTCTGCAATCTTGAGAATTATTTTAGTCCAATGTGTGGTATGAAACCTTTGATTTGAAGTGTTACTTTTGGCCCTACATATCTTGATTTACGCAAATTTATGGATGTATGCAATTAAAAACTTGAAAAACAAAAATCGTTTTAGTTGCTTTGCCTGTGCAACCACATATATTGATTATTGAATAAAGGCTTCTCTCTTCCGCATGTGAGTATATGTGACAAGAAGCGCCACCAAATCTAAGTTAAAGCTTGTTTTCTCTGTCGATGCGCATACAAGTTGTTTTTCAAATATAATTTTAAATTTTATCCTAGAACATAAACATGCATAGAGAAAATTTACATGATGGCGATTAGGGTTCTTTTATTTAACTGTAAATGTTTTTCATATCAAATCGATTAACTAGATGTTATTTTTTGATAATAAGATTTAGATTGTGGATGGTAACAAAGAAAGAAAAAAATTATCTGATGCAATTGAATGTTCTGTTATGTATTTTATCACTATTTACGAAAACATTATAATTTATTAATAAGTATTATAATCATGTTGTGATTATGGTAAATTTGATAAATTTGTAAAGCGTAAAGGAGAAAACCAAAGTTTGACGGTGGATCGTCTATTTAGTTAGGGGTCTCTTTTACTGAATCGTGTGAAAGAATAAATACAACAAAAAGGTACTGTATGTTAATCTGTTATAAGCTCCCAAAAAAACTGATGCAAACAGAAAATATAAATCATTTCATACGTGTATCAGAAAAGATAAATAACTTTTCAAATATGTAAAAACTTATTTAATTTTTCATTGATAAACAAACAATAGAATTCACGTTTTTAAAATGTAAAAAAAAAATGAACAAATGATATCCATCAGAATAATTAGACTAAGTTTTTTTGTTTTTTGGTTAATGTGAGAATAATTAGACTAAATTTATTAACAAAATCAAATATCTTTGATTTGGTCTTCTGTGCCCTCGTCAACCTGCATCTAGCCATTCCTCTCCACATATTCCCGTCACCATTTTATCTCATAAAAACACATTGTCCCAAAGGCCATGCTACAACATCTCCAAATCTCATTATCTGTTTCAATTTATTTTATATAACGATTGACTAAAAAACACAATGAACTCTATCTAGTAATTTCGATATTGACTAGGCAAAATAAAAACCATATACCATGTTTCGAGGCAAGTGAAGGCAGAAGTGGATATCGCGAAGGAAGGCATTGAGAACGTGGAGAAAAAAATTGTCGATGTGGCGGACAAATTATTATTTGTTCCTATCCAAAACTCTGTTCAGAAAATATAACCATAAAGAAAAAATGTAGAGAAAATGATTGGGACATGAGAGATGTGAGTGATACCATTAACAGGCACCGACCGATCCAGTGAAATCTTTTTTACAGATAGAAAAGTTAAAGATAAAAGCATTTCCCTCCAATGATTGTTATTGACAATAATCGTTGTCAAATCCAAATTTTCTGCTATTTGCATATATGGATTCAAATTATTTTTTCGACTTTATAAACAGTTGGTCTTTTTCCATTTTGCCATATGATTAAAGTGGGTCGATATACCTATTCGATTTGAACGACTTAACTTTCAAACTACAAATCCCTATCTTAAATAGATCTCGAAAACAACTTGTATGTTTACTTATCCACACACAAAATAACAAAACTTGTATATACTTTTATATGCGAACAAAATTCTTTCATTTCTCGAACTGCTTTACTCTATTCCATACTATTACTCTTGTAATGTTGGACGCAGTTTGATCCACACGTATACAATTAGGATCTTCGAAGACGTATTTGAGAATCATGTTAAACTGAGATTTTGGATTACAAATTGTTACAATAAAAGCTAATTTAGTAGAAAATAAGGAACAATCAAATAGCAAATGGTAAACGGATATGATAAATACGTTGGAAATTTTTTTTTATCGTATATGTTTTTTACAAATAATCAAATAGTAAGTTATTCTATACGACGACACATTATTTTATATAATAACACTTTTAAAATCATACGTGAACAAAATAAATACTAATTATTTACAGTTGTACACTTTTACTACCTCGTATTTTTTACAAAATTATAACCTCCACATATATGACCCTTAAGGTTTGAGCGAAAATTCAACAAAAATTTGCGGCTCTGCACGTTTATGCAAAATATAAAATTTATATAAAGGACAAAACCAAAAAAAAAGTCTACAGAAAGTATCACACCAATCACCATCAACCTTAAATTTCTCCTTCATTATTTAGATCAACACCCGAAACTTCGACCTCTCTCTATCTCACTCACTTCCACTTACACAGAAACCTCTTTCAACTCTCAGTTTCAGATTCTGCAACCAAAGAAACAAAAAGAGAGAGAGAGGTATTATTACTTCATTTAAAAATACATTTTTAACAATTCTTTATTGGTTTTTTCGTGGCGATGGAAAATTCTTACGACTCAGCCAAGTGGTCTGATTCAACAACTCCATATATGGTCTCATGGTCATTACAATCTGATTCCTCCGATTCTGATTGGAGCCGCTTTAATCTTGGCTTCTCTTCTTCCTCCTCCGGTAATTTCCCGGCGGATGAGTGTGTCGGTGGGATCGAAAAGGCTGAGTCACTTTCAAAAAGCCACCGTCTGGCTGAGAAAAGACGCCGTGACCGGATTAATTCTCACCTCACCGCTCTCCGGAAACTTGTCCCCAATTCCGACAAGGTAATGACTCTGATTCAGACAATTGAAATGTTTTCGGTTTAATTTTGAGTAAACCGGTTTTTATCTGATAATCAGCTTGACACGTTTCCGTTTAGTGGAGAATTTTCAATTTGAGTTGACCGGTTTATTATCTGGCTGGGTTATGAGTATCAATTTAAGTAAACCGGTTTTGCTTTACTCTTACAGCTAGACAAAGCAGCTCTATTAGCTACAGTTATAGAACAAGTGAAAGAACTCAAACAAGAAGCAGCAGAATCACCAATCTTCCAAGATCTTCCAACAGAAGCAGATGAAGTAACTGTGCAGCCTGAGACCATCTCTGATTTTGAATCAAACACCAATACAATCATCTTCAAAGCTTCGTTTTGCTGTGAAGATCAACCCGAGGCAATCTCAGAGATCATCAGAGTTCTCACAAAGCTTCAACTCGGAACAATACAGGCTGAGATTATCAGTGTTGGAGGAAGAATGAGAATCAATTTCATCCTAAAAGATAGCAACTGCAAAGAGACTACGAACATAGCTGCATCAGCAAAAGCTTTGAAGCAATCTCTGTGCGCTGCGTTAAATCGAATCACATTTTCTTCTTCTTCATTTACTTCTTCAGTTCGCAGAATCAGAAGCAAAAGACAGAGATGGTTCCTCTCTTCTCACTATTCTCAATGAATAAATTTTCACATTATACATACACATAGTAGAACTCGAACCCATTATTTCTAAAGGTTTTGTTCCTACTAAACCAATCAAGATTTGTATATTCCAAAATTTGTATAACCTAAGACTGAATTGTTCCATAAGCTCTAAGCCAAATGATAATATTGATCTAATCTTAATCACTACAAAGATTAGCATAAAATAACAACATTATTGAATAAAAATAAAATTAAAAAACTGATTAGATAGATTAAGGTTTAACATTAATTGAGGATCCATACAATCCAACAAAAATGAAGCCAAGAAAAACTTGAAACGAGATCAGACCAAAGAGTACTTAGGATTTAAGCGAAAAGACAGAAACAGGGAAGCAGATGAAAAAAGCAAAGTCTTCAAGATGAGTCTACTTAGATCGCTGTCTCATCTTTCGTCTCTTCCTCTTCAGCCTCCTCATACGCTTCTTCTTCCACTGCGAAACCACGATAAAACAGAATTTAATTAGCCGCAACAATATGAGACGTAACAGAACAATCAGACAATTATATTGGTGAAAATTGGAAAAGATGGATACCTTAGCTCTCATGGCGGAGAAATTCTTTTTCTCAAAACCCTAATCGGCGATTTCACGGCGACGGTAACAACAAGAAGAGGCAGTGGTGCGTAACACTGAATATATACCCCTGGAAACCCTAGTGTAGAGGTGATGGGCCTTTTTGCTGAACCCATATTATTGTTTGGGCCTTTTTTGGGCTTATATATTCTCGGCTTTAAAGATATTTCAAAAGTTTATAAATTTTGTTTTGTTTGTAACGATTTAAATAATAATGGTTATATAGATTTTGGCCAATCATTTGTATTCATCCTTGTTTAAGTATGAGAAAATACAATAATCTAATTTATTAATTTGTATTCATCCTTTGTTTTTTTCATGCAACTGCGTTCAAATTTCTTTTGCTTAATTAACCCATTACTGTTCAGTTTTTTTTTTTAATGTAAATATATGTAAATTATTGATTTTTTTTTTTTTTACTTTTAAATTTGTATGCAACATAAAATACTCATGAAAAGCAATAGACAAATGGCTGTCCAAAGAAAACTAGGACAAAATCATGTCCAAACACTTTGAAGAATGATCAATTGATTAGATAGGTTCGTTGGAATCAGACAGACAAATTATGAAGTGTTGGTGTGAGAATACCCAGCTCGCGAAAACATCTTCTTTGATCAACTCTTACTATCATCAATTGAATCAAATAGACTATGTTTATAATCTTCTCAACGAGAGACCAATATTATATGCATCTAGTGATGAACGTTTCTTGAAAATGTTTTCTCTCATATATAGTTTCTACATTGATTCCTTCAAACTTATTAGAGATAAGTATAACTTCCCTCAGAGATTAAAAAACAAAAAGATATATATAACCTCTGAAACTCAAACAACCAAATCGAAATTATCACATCCTATATAAAGGCACTCTGTGAAGGAAGTGTTGAACCAATAAAATTCCCATACAACTTTCCACCATCTCCCTCTCTTCCACATATATATACTTTATTGGAACCGTAATCTCTTTTACGAATTCCCTGAAAATAAAATCTTCGAAAAAGAATAAAATACCCTCTTATTTATCTCTATAGGTATAAAAAAATCCTCCAAAATTTTGCATGCAAAGCTCCTCATAGGATGTAAGCCTCCTTGATTCCTCTCAACAATGAATCTCCAAATGCTCTTAACCGACCTTAAGGGTGCTCATCGTATATAATATGATCTTCCACAAAAACAAATCAGTAGAATTCCCCCAAGATAGGATCAATAAAATCCCAAATATTCCCCCAATGACTATATTCGTCTTCTCCGCCAAAAGGCCAAATCGTTGAAGATCCATCTCCAACCATATAACCCGGATCCAGACCCATAGAACACACTGGATCAACCACCGGCGGTGGATAAGATATTGATAGATTCGAACCCACCGAACCAGCCAGAGAGTTCAAATCCTCCATCGAATTATTATTATTGTTACACCCACTTCCTCCTTGTTCCTGCCCTAGTGCCACCTCATGATGAAAAGAAGTCGAATTAGCTACCGGAACATCTGTGAGCTCGATGTCGCCAATCTTGTTATTATTATTACCAGAGTGAAGATTCTGATACTGTTGGTGTTGGAATTGTCCCACTTGCACCATCTGATTTTGTTGTTGCTGTTGTTGTTGGTGAGGGAGAAGACCATAACTAGGGCATAACATGGAGGTCCCACCATTGGTGAAGATGTTGTTGTTAAAAGGGATACCGTACGGACCAAAGGTGGCTCCTCCTCTGACGGTGGTGGCGGCGGGACGAGGGAGGAGAGGTCTTAGGGTTTGAGTAGAGGAGGAGGAAGACGAAGGAGAAGAGGAAGCGGCGGAGATGGAGGAGGAAGAGGAAGAGACGGAGGAAGGAGAAGAAGGGGTTAAGTTGAGCTGAGCACGTGAACCGTAGAGGTAAACGGCGGCTCGGTCGTAGGCACGTGCGGCGTCTTCGGCGGTGGCGAAAGTACCAAGCCACTTGCGAGTGCGCTTACGTGGCTCTCGGATCTCGGCGACCCATTTGCCCCAGCTTCTTTGTCTGACGCCACGGTAACGGAACTTAGAGTTGTCAGGACCACCTTTGCCTTTGCGTTTGCGTTGAGCAGAGGAGGTTGAGTCGGTGGTGGTGGTAGTGGAATCGGATTGAGGATTATTGTCGGTTAGGGTTTGGTTATTATCTTCAAGATAGTGGTGGTGTTGTTTGGAAGCTAAAGGGTCCATAGATGAAGAAGAAGACGAAGTAGAGAGAGAAAGAGAGAGATTAAAGAAATTGGAAAAAAATTGAAGAGGACGAATCAAGAAGAAAGGGAGACTGAAGAGTGTTTGAATGTCATTGTTGTGAATGGTGGACTAGGGCGGTGCTTCTTCTTTTAATATACTTACACTCTCTTCACACTCACTTCTTTCTTTTTTTCTTTTTCTTTTTTTTCCTTGCCCATTTGTTTTTTACCAAAGAATTTTTTGTTGTTATTATTTATTAAGTCTGATGTAAGTTGTAACACATCCGAATGAAATACAAGATACTATTCAAAAATTAAAGCCAAATTTTTTTTTTTTATGGTAACTAACAAATCATGAATGTTATAATGATATGTTGAAGTTGGTTCTTTGATTCTGCTCGAGTTCTAGTTTGGTTAACTGTGAGAAATACTCGCATGTTGAAAACACTCCCAAGGCATTCAGAGAGTCGACTAAAAGGAACTGAATGAATATGTGAGAAGATTTGATAGTTCAAGTTTTAATTTGATAATCGCAAATGCGCGGTAAACTGAGAGGTATATGCAGAATCAAATTTACAAAGGGTAGGAATTGCAACATTAGAGAAATAAGAAACGAATTATCTAAGGAGATGCATGAGAAAAACTTTATATTAATCAATGACTTTATATTAGGCATAATTGTAGAGAATGTAACACTAATCAATGACTAATTTCAATGTGTGGCATTAATTACCCAATTTTGTTAAGCTCTCTTGCAATTTAAGTAATCAACAAGCATTAACATATAACTCTACTAAGCTCATTAATTACCGTCACATCAATTCTCATTGACTAGAGAAATAAATCTCATCAAGATATGTGTTGATTAAGTTATAGATTAAAAGGATCAAGGTTAATCTAGCATTACCAAGAACCCTAGTGAAAGAACTAACAATATTCATCTCTTAATCACTAATCTTAGTGATAAACTGAGAGAAACTTCTATAATTCGATATTATGATCGTCAACGAAATGAAGATGGTGTCAAATTCCCTATGATACTATAAATATATTTATATATTTGGTGTTTTCTATTTTAAATGTAAAATAAAATTTGTAAACACAATGTTAATACAAATGTGTTTTGTTTTCGGTTTGTTAGATTTTTTAAAATTTGTTTCTTTTATTAATTGGTAGGAGTTTAAATAACACCTCAAATTGTTTAAGTGTTTCAGAAACATCTTATATTTTTCAAATCAAAATGGTATACGCTGATTTCTTTTCAAAAAACACTTTTCCCTTATAAACCTAGTCATCAGTGTACGGGTGTACCTACATACGTCGGTCAGCCATAATAGTATGTGATTTATATGAAAAACAAAATTGTAAAGATAGAGGTAATTAAGGGAAGAAAAAAGATCTGCTACAACAACATTAAAACGTACGATATACTAGCTTTTTGTTTTTACATAAGTAGTAATATACTATCATTTTGTTAAATTTTTGGAGAAGAAAAAGAAATTGATTTGCGCACTCGGAGAGTGTTGCAGATCCATTGCCTGCTGCAGCCACTGGAGGGGCAGAAATACAGATACAGATACAGATACAGATACAGAGACAGTAATTATTTTTCTGCTTTCATTTAACACAGGCATAGATATATGTGTTCGTTTAGTCCACTTAATACCATTCTTGGAAGACGACTTGGTTTCAGTCAAATACTTCGTCCGATAGATATTCTAGATTTTGGATACTACACCTTTAATCCTAATAAGAACTATGTTAGAAATTAAAAATACTCACATGTCAATGGATAAGTAAATAAATATATTAAAAATTAAGAGTAGTTTTTACTCAAACCAGTAGTTATATTGTGGATATTTATGTATGTTTCGACTTTAAGAAATAGAAACTCAACTGATACAACAGGAATTTCTCTTAAGAAAAAAAAATTTGAAATAGAGAATTTAGTACAAAAATTTTGTTGCCCGGAGAAAGACTAATCTACCTATAGATTTTGATGTTTGACCCAAAACACAAAAACAAAAAGACCATTGGCTTTTATACTTTTTATACCACTAGAAATTAAGAATAGAAGTCTCTTTAATATTTTTATATAAACTAAAAATAAATAAAAATAGTATTTTGTTATCTATTGACAACAGTTTTACAATATAATGATGTGGGGAAAAAAAAAGTGTATCAACGAATGGTAGCATATATAAACATAACTTGTAGAAATATCATCATAACAAATTTATTTAGAAACCTTGCATTGATACTAATAAAGATTCGTCTTCAAGGGATTTTACTTTGGTTGTTCATCTACAAAACTATCAATTATCAAAAGAAGAGAAAAAAAAAGAAGCAATATTGCATGGGGGAGATGAGGTGGCGATGAAGGAAGCAAAGACAGCAAAAGAACCAAAGCTTTTTGTGTTGTGGTTTCTGAGATCTCAACCCAATTGCCTTGGAACTCTCACCTTTTTATGTCTCATCAGAACCCAACTAGTTGCGTCATACATTCATTTTTTTGCATTTATCCACTTTAATATATCAATATAGCTTGATTATTCGAATCTCAACATTCACGTGAAATTATGTATAACAATGAGTAGAACATTTGATAACACTGAAGAGATATAGTTGAACTTTTTTTATTCCAACAATTTCCAGATGCTTAAGTTATAATGATGACCATAACAGAGTGCAAAGAATTTCAATGCTTTACTACTTCAGTTCTGCAACGGATCAAACATATGATGCACAATATCATATTATGTTTCGTATAAGCTATAAAGTGTTCGTAACTTGAATATTTTCATTAAAAGAAAGCAAACGGTTGGTGCGAGAGAGGAAAATTGTCGAGGAAGATGATAAAATGTTCACATGCCCACAATTACAAACCGTGGGCTGCACTTTCAACAATAGCTACGATTATGTGTGCGTCTTTATATATGTGTGTACGTATGTGTTTGGATAAGAACTTTTATTTTTATTTAGTAGATTTTTATTCCAGTGTCCTCTAAAGCCTAAAGGACAACTCTTTATTTAGATTATGTCTAAGATATAAAATTAGGGGTGACTTAATAAGACATAATTGCATGGAGGCTCTATCATTTGACAATATAATTAACAAAATTACATTATTATTAGTCGTTGGTACAAGATTCTCTATGTCTGACAAAAGCACTTTCCTTTTTGGGAATCAATTTTCATGATCGCATCTTCGTATTCGTTTTTGATAAGAAATTATCAATTTGATTTTTTAAATACGAATTTAAATTATAATATAACAAAAACACTATAAAAAATTACTAGACTATGAACCTTGTCGTAACAGTGAAATTTATCAACAAATATATCGTTACAATGGTTACTCTCGTATAAGAGTAGTATTTTGTTGTGTGTGTTGGGTTTGGTTGGGGGGGGGGGGGGGTGTGGTTAAATCCCAACGAATAACTTCTTTAGTTGGAAAATTCACACACAATTGTTGTTAATAAGATTCGGAATATTTATAGTTTCTAACGAATAGTGAAGTGAATGTTCAGGGCTGATGCCCGAAGAAAAACACTAGTGGGGTCGAAAGCATATAATGCCATGAAGCCTCTCTATTACAGACAATGGAGAAGTATTCTTTGGGCCTTCTGGGGCCTCTTAAGAACTTCAACCCACAGCACTCATGAAGGCTCTCTAGTACAGATAATGGAGAAGTATTCTTTGGGCCTTCTGGGGCCTCCTGTCGGGTCCACTCCTTTCTATCCATCCATGTTAGGTTTACGATACTTTAGCGGAAACATGGTTTATTTCGGCATGAAATACGTTTTTCTGCAACGATGTCATGTAATTGTACATACATAAATCATCCCTGCTGATTTACTCACAAACTAAATAAATCTAACCAATACGAACTAACTAAAAGAGGCGTAAAACAACATAGCTGAATTTTTGGCAATTGACTTACCAATCGACTTAAAGGTGTTGCAATGGAATTCCTAAGCTTATAAGGAGTTGTTGTTTCACGTCATTCTCATGACAGGTTCTCATGATAGTGTTTCTATATTCATTATGTTTTGGATTTCGGCTGACCATATGTAGAAGATGAATGTTTCAGACACTCAACTTGAGAAATAACAGTCTCTGCCGTAAAATTTGTTATTATTTATTTATATCGTTAAAATGTTTGAATCGTTGTCTTTGAAATGGGAAAGGATTATGCTTTTTTGTTTTTTTTTTTGCTTTTCACTGAAAATACATCAATATCTCGAATATAGTCTTTTATATAAAACATTACTCTTTATGAAGTTTATATAAAACATATATTGCTACATTACGATTAGAGTTTTAAACCAAATAAAAATCTTACAAAACACTGTCTCTTCGAATTATCTTGCCAGTGTTTTTACGCATTCATTGCATTTTCTATATTTTAGATCTATCTGCAAGTTGTGACATATAGAAAACCGTCGTAAAAGATTAAGAAATATGGATATGCATTTAGATTAAACGTTATTTAATTATATAACAATAATTTCACATCTATTGGCAGATATACGTTGGATAGTAGGTAGTTCCATGCTGGCTATAAAACAAAATCATAATTTAAAAGTCAATTATTAAGATATTTATAAGTTATGCAGAGTTCATTCCCTTTGGTTGAGCTGACTTTTTAGGGCCAAATCTCTAATTGAGATTCGCTCCAACCATAAACATAAATGAGCCGATTCATGTCTCACATAATGCGTATTTATCGTTGACAAAAGAAAAAATGATAACGTATTTATTCGTCATCAATGAAGACGTATTTGTCATCAAATATTATCTTATTCAGTGTCAAAATTCCTTTTTCTGGTAAAGTTGTCAAAGTTCCTTCAAGAAGGATTAGTTATTAAATGTACATGATTCTATGATTGGCGTCGAGCCATATATAAGCTGTGACATGTCAGTCTGACTTGTGGTGTCTCTAATTAAATAATTACGCTGTGACATGTCAGTCTGACTTGTGGTGTCTCTAATTAAATAATTAACGCACGTCTACTTAACCACAAATCCACAATGAAACATCTCTAGTCAAACCATTTTCAATCTGTAATGGGGCGGTTCCAATGGTGATTCTCATAGCCATTACGATTTAATATTTTGAGAATCTTGAATAATGGGAAACTGTCAAAAGTAAACAGACTCGCATAAAGTTCTACAAAAAATATGTAAACAAACGAATTTGGATATGATTTTTATTTCGGGAAGGGATCCATTTTGTTGAAAAAATCTGAGCAAATGTGAAGTATCAAATATGGTTAGTTTAATGAATTATCTAATATTAAAAATAAATCTCTTCCTAGATTATACGATTATTCTCTGACAAGACTAATTATCTACATTATTCTCCATAATTTACAGATTCATCCAAAAAGGCAAAAAACTTACAAGACCATTAGAAAGAGACAGCAACTAGAAGGAAAAATCAACAAATTCAGAATGATTAATGATCAGTTATAGAGACAATCAATCTTTCTTTTGACATAAAATACTTCATCGATAGAACATAGATACAAAAACCAACTAAATTATGCAAAATTTGGTGATACATTGAAATAGGATTAAAATTCGGAGAACAAAGGGTTTTAACACAATAATAGCCAATCATGCCTGTTGTTTACCGACAAATACTGTTGCATCAATCGCGCTATTTGGGACCAATGCAACACCAAGACTATATCACGGATCACAAAAAGAAACTTTTTTCCTTTTTGATATAAGATTGCAAAAATAATTGGAATGGTACAATTTAAATCCATTGTTAAGTTTAATTTCAATGTCCTAAACAACATTATGAGCTTATCTACGAAGCTGACAACTGTCAAGTTGAGAATATAAAAGTTTAATTTTTTTTTAGTGTTTGTTTGATTTATTTGTTGAACCGCGTAAGTAAACCGAACATGTGAAATACAGTGGGTTGAAGCATTGACAACGTTTAAGCAATTTATCTAAGCGGCCATGTAGATGGAATTTTAGAACAGTAGTTTGAGAAATTATGAAGCATTATGTACGATATGCATATAAAAGTAGGAAACAAAAAACAATATATAAATAGTAATTTCGATTCCTACTAAGATCCTGATTTCTATGAAGCAATTGATAAATTGAGATAGTGGATCGCCAATATATCGAAGAAAAAAATAAATCTATAATAGTGATGTTGGATGATTAAGCAAACAAATTGGAAGGTGATGAGAGAAGGAACTAAACAAAATACTTTAAAAAAAGAAAAAAAAAAACTCATATTATACAAGTCAACCGAGGGAGAGTTCATAATTTATTTTTGTAAAGTAAAAAAGTAAAAAAGTAAAAATTAGAATTTATTATCCTTTCTCTAATTTAAGCATTAGGACTCATCACAAGATTCTCGTAGGTGTCAACGGCGCTTGACGGAACGGCGACCATTACTTTAACGGCGTCACTTCGTTCAGGAACCGGAAGCAACAAACAGTAACGGTCGCAACAAACCGATCCCACATGAATCGGTTTACCCAAACCGAAATCAAGCTTTTCTAAACCGAGTCGTGACCACTGCGACAGTATCAAGACTCCAACCGAGTCAGGACTCGCTCTCTCCTTGCTCACAGCTTCCACCACTGATCTGACGTAATCGTTACCGACTCGTTCCTTCGCTTGTTTCACGAGCATCGTCACGTGGCTTAATCCTTTCTCCGTCAAGTCTTTCACGGTGGTTTGCGCACATCCGACGACGAATGCGTTCCCGTAGAATCCACTGGGTAGACTTGGTTTGACTCGGTCTCTAATGTTGATGCTGAACAAAAGCTTAAGGATCTGATTCGATGGTAAATTCAATGATCTCGCCCAGCTCCGCCATACATGTGCAGAGAGTACCTCGAACGATGTGTATTTCGAATTGAACTCACCGAGTCGACTCGCGAGTTTCTTTAGCTCGTTAAGTTTCTGTCTCTCGAACACGACCGATGTCGGAACGAGTCGTTCAGCGTTAAATCGGTTAACGAATCCGCATAGATCGGGAACTCGGTTGAACTCGGGATGGTTCAACGAGTCACGAATCGGAGACGGCATAAGCAATTGACGGTCCCAGAGGTGTTTCCTCCTTAAATCGGTTTGACTCAGTGCGTCTTTAGATAACTCGGCCAATAAGTTGAGAAACTCGGCGCTACCGATTCCATCGGAGACGCAGTGGTTAACACCGACGGCTAAAGCAGCGCCACCGTCACGGAGCCAAGTGAGCTGAACGACGAGAGGTGGGGCGCCAGCGAGAACATCGATGACGTGGAGTGAAAGAAGCTTTCTCCAGCTAGTCACGTGCCGGGGAGGTTTCTGAAAGTCAAGGCACGTGAGGATGTCAGAAACGGCTTCAAGAAACAGAGCACCTTGGCCACGGCAATTAACCTCGAGACCTCCGCCGCCACCACCACCGTCGGGTTTTTCACGGACGCGGCCGGAGAAAGGGAAGTAAGGAACGAGAGCGCGAGAGAGAGCGGATTTGAGACGACCCGAGAGAGAATAATCCGGGTCGGAAACGGGTGGGTAAACGAGGAGGTATTCGATAGTGAAACGGAGGAAAAGCTGAGAATCTAAAGCGGAGAGAGACAGAACAGAAGAAGGTGTTTGGTCGGAAGGAGTAATAACTGTGGCTTCTTTCACATGAACTAAGGATCCCATTGCTTTTTTCTTATGATGCTCTGTTTTTTCTTCTTCGGAAATAAACAAGGTGGGTCTCTGCTATGTGTATTATATATATATATCACTGCTATAGTGCTATGTGTATTATTATATGCATTTTTTCTGTTACATATGTATGTGCTTGTATAGTCACGTAGATAGAGGTATCGAGACAGGTAGGGTAATTTTGTAATATGTGTATGTTCATTGTTTTCTTTTTTCTTTTGACATGGTGTGTCTCGTGTTTTGTGTTGTATCGTGCAGATGTACTCTTCACTATTGTGTGTACCGTGTACGTGTTGCCTTATTCTCGTTGATTTCGAATTTTTTAGTTCATTTCTTGATCCGTTGGTTCGAACGTTTTACAAGTTCTTCTTCTTTTTTTTTTTAACAAACTTTAGTTTTACAAGTTCTTGGAATGTAGATTTTAATTTTAGCGCATATAGGATAATGTTTCTTCATAAGCATAATTTGATATTTGTTTAATAGTATTTGTTTTTGAGAATTTTAGCAAAGTAGTCAGAATTTTAAAGTGTAATTAGGTATTGTATAGTTTTGGTTGAGTAATATGAGTTTTAGCTACCTTTGAGTTAGTATAGAATATGAAAAGTGATTAACTAATTTTGTTGAGATGTTGAAAAGATTTCGACAATATCCGGTTGATCTTGGATATTTAGTGGATTTGGAGATACATACTTGGTCAATTAAATTTGGTGGATGAATTTTAGTGGACGTTCGCGCATATTTCTACCGTCCGTTCAAATATGTACATCAACCATCACACTTCACACATATTTATATGGTAATACATTGACCATCTGATATATATACGATCATCTACTAAGTATAAATACATGAACATATAATATATATTTACACTATCCACATACACGAACATTAAATTTGTTTATGTAAATTCTTACCGTTTATTGTCCATACAAACGCTTATTAATTTCAAATGATCATCTACAACATTATCCATAGAATAAGAACTGAAGACAAAAAAAATGTCTGAAAAGTAGTAAAAACTACTGTTTGGCAAAATACTTTCTGGGGATATCCATTTTAGGTTAAAAGGTACACATATTTCAAAATTAAGTTATAAAATGTCAGTCAAATTTTCTCTATTTTCTTATATAGTACTAAAAAATAAGCTTATTTTGAATTTTCTTTTAATTCTGAAAATTCCTTGAATTGATGTGTTACGCCGTTACAGTGTGAAATGAAAAAAGAATTGATTGACCATTAAAGTAGGAAAACATATTTTTTTGTAGCCATGTTAACAATTATGCAAGTAACTCATCAACTTAATAATGTGTTTTCTCGTAGTTTCAGATACAAAAAGATATATAGTAGTGTTTAAAGTAAACCAAACCAAACTAATTCATAACTCAGTGAATTAAAATTTAAATAGTTTTTGAGTTAACCCAATTTATTTATTAAATGGGTTGAATTATAACCCATAACCAATTAATTTGATGATTTTAATAGTTAAATAAGTTGATCCATAAAAATAAAATAATTAATTAATTAATTAATAATAATAAATATAAAAATAACTAATTAATAATTATTATCATTTTGCCATCATGTTTTTGGCGGAAAAATGCGGACTCGTTTTTTTGGTGGAAAAATGTGGATTCGTATTTTTTGGCGGAAAAATTACGGTTTTGGCAAGAAAATGCGGACTCATGTTTTTTTTGGCGAAAAAATGCGACTCTTGTTTTTGGAGGGAAAAATGTGAACTCGTGTCTTTGGCAGAAAAATGTGAAACGGTGTTTTTGGCGGAAAGATGCGAACTCGAATTTTTGGCGGGAAAACACGGACTCTTGGTTTTTGACGGGAAAAATGTGAAATCGTATTTTTGACGGGAAAAATATAAACTCGTGTTTTTGACGGAAAAATATAAACTCGTATTTTTGGCGAAAAATTGTGAAAACGTGTTTTTGACGGAAAAATGTGGATTCATATTTTTGTCCGGAAAATGTGAACTCATGTTTTTAGCAGAAAAATACAGACTCTTGTTTTAGGCGGAAAAAATGTGAACTCGTGTTTTACGGAATAGTGGTTTTGGTGGAAAAATTTTAGTATATGATGATGATATGTTGATGATGAAATATTGTATGACAATGATGATATGATGAAGATAGTATAAAGATAATGATAATGCTAAGTATGATAATTTAATGGGTAAATAGTTTAACTACAAACCATTACAATCCAATTCATATAACTCATAACTCATTTGACCCATAACTTATTTGACTCATCAACTCATTCGGATACAAATAGTAAAACCATTAAGGTTAATGAGTCGGATCGGACCGTATCGATCCATGAAATTTGACCAATTTTGACACCCCTATATATATATAGATATATATAATTACCATTGCATTATTAGCATATGATTTAAGGTATTTATATAAAATACTCAACTATTACTTACCGCTTCTATATCAGTTTCTTACCGATATATCTTATCACTACGAACGTTTATCGTTTTATAACATTAATCACAGATTATGTCATGGGAGCAAACAGCTTTTTGAAATCGATAAGCGTTTTTTGGATGAAACGAACAAAATATAGATTATAGAACAACCTAAAAGCAGGGGAGAAGAAGGGACTTAGCCGACTAAATCCGACTCCACTAATAAATTTAAAGTGTAGAGTTGCAGGGTTTTTTTTATAATTACACCTTTCTTGTTTAGAGTTATTTGGATGTATATAAAGGGCAATATTAATGAGAATAAAATGGTTGTGGTGGCGGTTTACAATATGATGTGCCTTGATGTTTGGGCGTTGGCGCATGTGTCTAAAACAGTGAAAGATTTTGTGCCAAGATTCTCATGGAATAACTTTATTGAAAAAAGACAAAAATATATTCGTGGAATATTATATGAAATACATACCCTTCCATAATTATGCAAAATTTATCTAGAGAGAAACATCTCAACTTCTTTCCTTATTATTCTATTTATAGTCATCTTATGGTTATCATAACTAACATGTGTTATTTGATTTTTTAAAAATACATAATAATTTGAATATCTAAACACTTTTAGGACTGATGTAAGTAAAAAAAAAACACTTTTAGGACTTAATTTCGCAACCAAAAATATTGAGTCAATTATTCAATAAATTCACTAGCTCAATAATAGTTAGTTTCAAGTGTTGTTTGCAATATTGAGTTATAAAGTGAATTATTATCCCATATAGTTACTACGTTAGTACGTTACTATGGAAAGGGCGAAAAAGATTAACCAAAAAAATAAATTAACTCTTTACCACGAGACACGAGGCATGAGTTACAATACCTAAAGATATGGTAACCAAAACACTCGAATTAATATAAATAAACCATTTGTCCACTTTTAATTGAAATCATATATATATAATTCAAAAGCAATGCCACTTTTCTCTTTAAATTTTACTGTAGTGGTCTAGTCAATTCTAGCATGGACCCATAAATATTTAACGTGGTCACTCGTATAGTGTATATGATCTACTTTTCTTTTAAGTCATATTTTTTTTTGCCGTATGATATAAAGCTTCTTTATTCAATGATGATAGAACAGTGTACTTCGGCCCTACAAATATTACCTGTTCTTATTAATAATCCAAAACGTGATGAGTAGAGTCTGAGAGATTTAAGGATCGATCAAATCTTAATACGATGGAGTTTCTAATAAGAAAGAAGATAAATTGAAAGCATTTAACGAAGGGTGATGTATATGTATAATCACATTATAATGTCTCAATGTATATTAGTTGCAATAAATGTCCGAATAAATTATTATCATTAAAAGAAATAAGATGGTGGGATAACGAAGGTGGTGTGACCAGTGACCCGATGGTATTGTTCGAGTGATAGAGAGTTGTCTAGATATCAAATCTCACTACCTACAACTATTATTGTGGTTCTCTTTTTAGTTATTGTAGATGTTTTAGGTAGCAAAAGCTTTCAATTGTACAAATACCGGATAATGAATTACTTAGAGTTTCAGTGTAGAATTTATCCCTATTACAAAGAGAGAGAGAAAAAAAAAGGATGGTGGAGTACATTTCACATTCCCATTAATTAAAAATTAAAGAAGATGATTCGGTAATCCATATAAATTGGTTTATATTGTTTTGATTCTATTTATGAAAAGAAATAAGCAAGATTTGGGAAGATTTTGTACCAAGAAAAAAAAGGTGCGAAGATTGCTTTATGGGGAACAAACTAAAAGGGTGACTTGATATGGTATGCACATGTTACGGTGGTCATGTTTTTTCTTTTCTTTCTTAGTTTCTTTTACACTCAAGGAGTCTAAACTAAATCTACGAACTCTGGTCGTATATTATAGAGTAGATGCATGCTGAAAAGTGAGAGGCACTTTCCATATAATATAGACCTTGTATTCATGTCGGTGACGCCAACGACATGTTAATTAACAAGGAGAAGCTCGCTTAACGATGAATTTGAAAGAGAAATAAAGGTAAAAGTGATGTTATGACGGTGACGCTGGTGTAGCTCGAATTTTCGAAGTTGTTATTCCTTTCAACAAGTCAGTCGTGTATTTTCACAAGTTAATATACCGTCGTTTCATTTTGTTGCAGAGACAAGAGACAATATATAAACACACAAACAAGATTATGGCTCCTAATGGTGCGGTGTGGAACGAAAATATCCGCATATGTATATATTTTTGTTACTATTAAAACCGCACCGCGCTTCTCATGTAGTTATTCTACACATTATCATTCGGAGCCTATATTAATATATATAAAAATTGAGGAACGGTGGTTGGTGATTTGATAATGACAATAGCAGCATTGACCAACCATATTTTTTTTCTAATTCCGATGTAAAGTTTTATAACTAGTAAAAAATAAGTTCAAGCATATATTTTTTTTTAAAAAAAATCAATCTAGATTTTGAAAGTGGCTACGTGAATCTTAGACCATCTTCAATGCAGTTTTTTAAAGATTTCTTAAAGGGGTTATTAGGATTTTTTTTAATTAATTTAATGTAGAGATTTAAGAAACGTTTCTTATTTTGGAACCTTAAGAAACGTTTCTTACCATTTTAATATTTAAAAAATAGTTAAGAAACCCATAAAGGGTTCAACCATTAATGATGTTCTTAGATCACTAAGTTTCTTATTTTCATAGAGACCATCGTAGATCTTGTTCATAGATATATATCATTGCATTTTCCATATGACTTCTCTTATATATCCCCAAGGACAACCACACAGTCCTTAAAATTCGGAAACATTTTATCTAATTTGTTCCGTCATACTATATTTTTGAACTTATCTTGTTTTAGCGTAACTTTGAACTCACACCACACAACCTTCACCCTCGTTTAAGCTCAACTTATTGTACACATATATAGATCGAGCTCTAATGTTACATACCTTTTTTTGTGTGGTATCAGCCCTTAATAACCATCGCATTTTAACCATACATTTGCTATATATCACTTTTAATTTTATAAATTTAAAGTTTAAAACATCAATAGATCTTTTCTCATTATAATGTAAAATCCCATATACATATCAGCGAAAGTGTGCGTGCAATTAAAAAAAATATCACTATGTACATACCACTCCTATATATTATTTGAGGAGTACACTTATAAATAAATATTAAAAAGTGTTAATATTTACATCACATTGCCATTAAGGGTATTTTAGTCATTAATTATAATTTTTATTTTAATTAATTAATTTATTGTTTTTTTGAAAAGTAGTTAAAAATAGATTTTGTGAAGATTTTGTTATTTAATTAAACACACTAATTAATTTAAATTAAATATTGATTTAATTTTTTAAAAATAAGAGATTTTATGTAGATTGCAATGTTTTTAGAAAATTTGAAAGAAGAATTCAAACCGATTTAATTCTATTTTTATGTGCTAATTAAATTTACAATTATAAACTTAATAAGAAATTTGCATATAGTCTTAATTTTTTTAAAACAATCAAATATGTAAACATTAAACAATTTATTAAACTATAATGTTATTTAAGTAAAAAATTTTGTTTAATATAGGTATATCAATTTTATTTTTTAGTAAAATATGATAATATATTTTTGATGAAATAACTTTTAGTATGTAATTAAAAATTATTCTTTTATTTAAATTATAATTTAGCTAATAATAGTTAACATATTTATTTCTTTCTAGGTTATAATTTTTGTTTTAATTAATTAATTAATTTTATTTTTTTGAAAAGAAGTTAAAAATATTTTGTGAAGATTTTGTTGATTTAATGAAATACACTAAATAAATTAAATTAAATATTAATTTAATTTTCTAAAAATAATAGATTTGATGTAGATTACGATTTTTTTTGGAAGATTTTAAGGAATAATTTAAACCAATTTAATTCTATTTTTCAAATAAATATTAACATATGTTAAGGTTATTTTCTAATTTGTACTCCCAAATAATAGTATCTATATTAAATCTATTAATTCGATTTACAATGTTATATTACAATGTTAATGTTAGTTCTTTTTTATAATATTGAATTTATTAATAGGTTTTAGTAGATTTAAAAATATTAATTCATATCTTACTTAGTTTAACATGGTGTACAATTTAACATAACATTGTAACATTGTAATTTAATTTTCAAATCTATTTAAATTATAAAATTTGATAATTAAAACAGAACAAGATATAATTAAAATTCAAATAAAAAATATCCAGAAATTTTCCGTTGGGAACAATATATCGCAATATCCAATATCGCTAATAGACATACTATCTTTGAACAGAAAAATATATTTTACGAAATCAATCTTAGAATATGCTGGGTTAATATTTTCCAAAAAATATTAATTAATATCTTAGAATGTCGCAATCTTTCAAAACTTTACTTTTTTCTTCAGTTAAATCAAAGAAAATATCCTGATTTTATATATACTTTTCCCAACAAAAAAAATCTAATATCGTCGAGTATGAAAGATTGGTTTGATATTTCTGATTACAAAATGTTTACGCAGATATTACAAATATTTGATATTATAAAAATTGATATAATTTTCGTAAAATTTTGAAAGAATTTTAATTTTCTAATATTCTGATTTTATAATTTTCGTATATTTTTTATAATTGTAATTTGTCCGTGTTATAGCACATAATATATTTTAGTATTTAGTCAAAAGAATAATCAATTTCACAAAGTTCACATAGGTAGACATAGCACATAGCACCTAGACAACAAATTCATGAAAGGAGTAGACGACTTACTCTGCAATAGGGAGATCAAGGCGAAACGGCTAGATGTATTTTTGCTGATAATAGTAATTAATTTTTTTTTTTTGGTCATCATAATAGTAATTAAATTTAAATTACATCTTTATAGGCTTATAGTTACCAAGCATATATATATATATGTATGTAAGAGAAACCATTTAATAAAACATAATCATAGAGAGTAGGGAGTAGAATCGGTTCACTTCGATGAACAGAAGAAAATACAAAAACCTTTTTTGATCTTACTTGATGAAAGATCCAATAAATATGACGAAAGTCATATGAAAATAAAGACAAAATCCTTGTCATGAAGTTATTCTTTTTTCATTTTCAACTGATCAGTACGTGATTTTCAAAAAGGCGTAGGCCAGCCTAGGGGTAAACAAATCATCTCTTTTTTTCGTTTTATATTTATATATATATTTTGTTTAACGTTAGTTTCGTTATTCGTAACGCATAATATCTATATATTCAGTTTTCGTTTATAAAATAAAAAAATAAATTGGGTGTACCCAAAGAAACACCACATGCAAATATTATCCATCCAACAATAATTTGGTAGGCCCAGCTCTTGAGCACTGGGCAAGTAGCCAGTATAGCCACTATTCCCCTCTCAAATAAACAAGAGTAGTAGTACTTCCCACATTATATATGCTCATACATTATTCTTGTTAATATATAAACATTGTTTGTGGTGTTAATCTTATATAAACTACAAGAAAGTTCAACTAAGCATAATCTCTTAGTTAAATCTGAAAACAAAGAAATGAAATGTTTTATTTACAGCTTTGTAAACCACATATAGATGATAATGTTTGAAAAATTGTTCAAATTAAACGTCGCAAACTAGTGCTCATCTTTGACGCCTCAACATCATAGTAGTGACAATGCTCACCTCAAATCGTTGCGACTTGTTTTGCTAAATAATTGGCTAAGGAAACCCGACAAAGACGGTGAATATGAAAACGTGATTCTAAAATCAAATTAATTAAGTGCAACTTCTAATTAGCTTGTTTTAGCACCTAAATCCATAGACGTTACATATATGAGCATAGATAACCTTTATAAGTTTTTTTTTTGGTTTTAATGTTACGTTTTATAAGAAATTTGTATAAACGTATTGTAAATCTGTATCACTGTATTCGATCATTATAGGGAAACGACTAGATTACAACTATTTGTTTGAAAAAACAATATTACGAAACATTTACATAACAATTTGCTGTAGAGACGAAATAATCTTGGACGGACATGATTTATCGTAGTCATCAACACTGTGAGACTGCGACCTTTGTTATATCATATGTGAAACCAAACTAAGGCTCCTTTGAAAATGACACGAAAGGATGATATACATAGATGTATACAAACAAAGAACCCTCACATATAAATGTATTTACATATATACAAATCGATATGCATATATCTACATATTTGCGTTCAGATACAAACAAGGAAAAGAAGAAGATTCGAGTGTTAAAATGTAA
The DNA here is from genome assembly GCA_026770425.1 of Boechera divaricarpa. Classification (NCBI taxonomy): domain Eukaryota; kingdom Viridiplantae; phylum Streptophyta; class Magnoliopsida; order Brassicales; family Brassicaceae; genus Boechera; species Boechera divaricarpa. Next base: position 19,280,889 of record CM049186.1, read on the forward strand.
AAGCCGGTCACCGGCCTCTTAATGAGATCGCGATCATAATTAATGCAGAGAGCGAGTGGTTGTAAAGTTGAATCTATAAAAGAGAGAATTTGTCGTTTATGTTTGCCAAAACTTTCACGTGGTCAAAGATTGGTCGGCAGAGACATTTTCACTTGCATGCATGGAGACAAACTTATAATCCGTAATTCTATCTCTACATTATTTCTTATTAGCAGTTTATCAACTATGTCAAGACTGTAATATGGATTTGGAATTTTCTGAGACAAACAAAAAATCTTGGATACAAACAAGAAGTGAACGACTGTTTAATTATTCTTTGACAATAGCTAGCTAACCAAGTGAATTTGCAATCTAGTGTAAAATCGAGGAACAAAGATTGTCGACAATAATTTTCTAATTATTTGAACATGGGAAAAATCCGATATATGTCATAATACTAGAAAATGTCGACCGATTCAATTCTATATTGAAAATATCGAGGAGTAATTATTTTTCTTTTTTTTTATATATATATATATATATATAATGTTTTGGTGATATGCGTAGTAGGATCACGGACAGAACTCATTAAATTGGTCACCAAAATAAATATGTATTATAAAACTATATAGCAAAATTTTAGAAAATGATTATTATAATTGAGTGTTTCATTTTAAAATTGATGCATTGCGGCCCAAGAATATTGAACCACCCCTCTTAAAACAAGATATTTTCACCTGCGTGTGAAAAAAGAGAGTCGGTATTTGATTATCTTGTTAAAGATCTATTAAAGACCATAAACTAGGTTTGTTACATCTCAAACTAAATAATGAGAAACATATGTAATATCCCAAAAATAGTGGTACATAATGTATAGAGATTTAAAATAATTCTTTTACTATATATCATTAAATTTCATAAATTTTTACCGTAATTCGAGAGAATTTATGTAACTAAACTTTTTTTTATACTGAAACACTTTAGGTTATGTATCTTACTGACTGGGGAAGTGAGTTTTGGTTTTGTATTAATGAAATAACACACAATGAAAAATATTGTGGTGATCTCCATGGTCATTCAGTTAACATATATTTTGAACTTTCCGAATTCGGAAAGATACCAAACTTGGAGCCTCAGATGGAAATGTCGGAGTGTTACAGAACATATTTCTTAGATGGTTGAAACATCAATTAATTGGCAATTCTGGCTATATATAGAAGATGATTGAAGAAACGTATACTGATTAATCTATAGTATTTTTAGGATAAGCTTAGATTAGATTAAATATGATTTGCATCTTTACCCCAACATTTTATGTATTTTTTTTTTCTTCTATTTTTTCTTGATGTGATAAGTATTGTTTTTTTCTTTTTATCACAACCCCTCTTTTCGTTATCTCCTTTCTCGAGTTCTTTAATAATCTTTTCAACCATACCAAAAGGATTCCTCGCAAACAATTGAATTCAAGTCTTTTCACAAAAAGAAGAAGAAGAGAAGATATATTCTTTAAAAGTATCTACTTCCCAAAATCATATCTTTGTTTTTGCTTGTTTGTTAGTGTCAATCAAATTTACATAAAAGAATAATCTTTAGTATCATACATAAAATATATATAGTAGTCGGTTAGTTTTCTTCACCTAGTGATGTACACTATATTACTCTCGTTTAACTATATATAAACTACGATCAAATATGCAAAAAGAGTTTTCGTGAACAAGCGTTCTTTTTTTTGGTTTTCCTGCGAAAGCGAAATCATATTTTATTAGTTCTAAGTTCGAAGATTAAATGGCCTTCTACATAGAAAATAAAAACGGGTTCCAAATCAAATAAGAATTTAAATAACTTGCTTTCTAAAAATAAATACTAAATTTTAAAATAGTAGCCACGTTGTAGAAACATCTGAACTAAAGTGTTTTTTTTTTGTTTTTTTTTTTGTTTTTTTTTGTCGATCAACTTAGGAAAGAGTTATTGGATGAAAGAATTTGAGAGAAAATAATAGAATGTTAAATTCTAGTGTTATTCAATTTTGTATTTTATAGATTATATTAAATTCTAGTGTTATTCAATTGATTGATTTTTAAATTCTATTAAATGTTAGTGTTATTCAATGTTAGGATGGTTTTGATTATATTGTCATTTAAAAAAAATTTAATAGAAAAGTAAACAAAAAACGTGAAAAAACAATTTCCACATGTTCTCATCTAGATATAATTCATTTTAATACTTTTAAATTCTATTATTTTTTTATTCCATTCAATTCTTAAAAAGCTAGTATCAATTTAGGTATCTCTTAATCCTTATCTGGTTTCATCATCCTTATTTACCTAATTTTCCCCTAATCATATTTTTTTTAAGCAAAAAAATTATCAATTTAGGTATATCACTTATTCATCTTTTTAGTGCTACACTCACATATCTGCTAAATTGCTAATAACCTAACAACTTATAAAATAAACTTAAAACTCTTTCACAGACTTGGGATGTTGGATCATATTCATGAGAAAGACCTTGTTGTCTTTAGAAACATAATGGGTTTTATAATGGGCCTCTAATATCAGAAGAAAGGCCCATTTTATCGAAGCCTAATATTGAACAACCTCCTTCTTTCGGTAACCCTAAACGTAATCAATTTGTGGAAGTCAATGTCTCTTCTCCGGCGACGAATCCTGAAACAATCAGTTAATTCCAGAACATTCCTTCAAATCCTCGCCGATCGATCGTTCTCCACCGTGAAGATTAGTACAGGTCCTCGTAGAACCACCGAATTCGACAAACTTATCAACGAAGCTGGTAGATCCGGCGACTTCGAGACCGTACGCCGTCTCCTAAACAACCGCATAGTGCTCGGCTGTTTCAACACGAGCGACACTTTCAAATTCCTCACCAACACCGCTTCATACTCCTCCGCTTTAGAGGATCTCCGCCGCGTTTTGCCTCAGATCGACGGCGGTTTCTCGCGGAAAAACGCTTACGACATTCTCATCGCTCGTCTCTGCAAGCTCGGCCGCATCGAAGACGCGTTAATCGTGATCGGAGACATGTACGGTTGTAGATTAGGCTTAACGCCGTCGACATTTCACCCGATCTTGTGCGCGCTCACTAAGAAGAACAAAATCGAAGAAGCTTGGCGAGTTGTGCAATCGATGAGATCAAGATCGGTTCCGATGGACGTGACGTCGTACAACTACTTCCTTACTTCGCATTGCTACGACGGCTTATTGGAATCGGCGAGCAAGGTGATGCGTAAGATAGAGGAGGACGGGATCACAACGGATTCGCGTAGCTACGACGCGCTTGTGCTCGGCGCGTGTAGGGCGGGGAAAGTGGAGGCGGCTATGGGGATATTGAGGAGGATGGAGGAGGAAGCCGTGACTGTGTTGTACTCGACGCATGCGCACGTTATAGCGGGGTTGGTGGAGGGAGGCTATTATGCGCTGGGTTTGGAGTTTGTGATAGCGTACGCCGGGAAAGATATGAGGTTGGATGCTGAGAGTTTTGGGAGTTTGGCTGGTAAGCTTGTGAAGAGGAAGAGGTTTGAAGAAGCAAAGATTGTTTTGAAAGAGATGGTTTTGAGAGGATTGAGAATGGGTGATGAATTGAGACAATTCTATGAAAGCCATGTGAGAAACGATGATGTTTATGATTGATTCTTAGCTTTAAAGAGTTTGAAAGAGAGCTTTAGTAAAATCAGAAAGAGAGAGAGATTCGGAGCAGAAGTTTAAGATTAGAAACAGAGATGAAGAGCAATGAGAGTTTTACAAATTTAAGTATTGGATCCATAAGCTCTTGTTTGATAGGGTTATGTCATGGAACGAAGAGGATGTGAATGTGAAGATATATTAAAACCGTATCTGCTCTGTTTGTGGCACTGGTGGCTTCAATTTGAAGCATTTCCACTGCAAATATTGGAATGACCATGACCTACAAGATTTGTTACTCACGTTGTTGAATTCAACCCGAGTGAATCTAGGGAAGAAATTATCTTATATAGTAATAATTACTAGTATTAATCAAAATCAAAATGTGCTCTTGCAAAACGGAAAGACACATAAATACTCGTCCAAAGATAATGGAATTAGAAGACTAACTGATATTAGAAAAAAACACCCTTTTATCACACGTTACTAATTTTAACTCCTCTCCCGAAGTATAGCGCTTTGCCTTGAAGTTACAAAGTGGATTACGTTGATCTTTTAAGATTTGAATTTTGATTCGATCATATGCATATATGATGCGTCAAGTCATAAAAGATCGTCTCGATTGACGAGAGAAGGAAGATACTGAGAGGCAGAGCACACGTATCACGTACCACGCCACGCTATTCCCACTAATGTAGGTATAATGGAATTATGGGTTGGTTGACCAACTTATCCCACCACTTTTTCCACATACCTCTAGGCTACACTTTGATATAACTAGATTTCTAATTATTAAAATTTCGGAAATTTATTTCAAAGTAATTAGGAATCTAGTTTCCCGTTCGCCATAATTTAGAATTACATGGTTAATGGGCGCGCATTAAAGGCTTCATCCTGAGCTACATGCCAGCTCTTTGCATGCTATTATGAGTCATTTTCAGTACTTTTCTTTAGTCTTAATGGGCAAATCCCATTCTGATGTACTCCATTTATTATAGAAACTTAAAGTGATGTACTTATAGAGAGAGTAAACGCATTCAATTGTTTATAGTAGTGTCCATCCTTTTACTATGTTTTCTGCACTTGCATTTATGATTTATGCATATATCAGATTCTCTTTAAGTACTAAATAATTACGTATGCCTTGAAATCCAACTAACATAAAGTTTCTTAATCCAACTAACTCGTTGCAAATAGAAATTATCGTTCTTTTTTTTTTTTTTAGTTCTCAGATAACCCTAGCTAGAAGCTTCTATGTTTTGCAGCCACCTCAAGAAATATTCAAATATTTTGTAAATTAATTAACTCCTATAGTCAAAAATCTAATTAAGAAAAAGAAAAATGGTACGATAATCTTTGTGAGAGTCAAAGCGGTACGTTAATAGATCCTCCATTGTTAGAGGAGACGATGTTGTACATTATTAAACTTCTTTGTATTTTTCTCTATTGTCATCAACCCACAATAACCAAATCATGAACCCTGATCATCACAAATCAATCCTTCTTACATTCCTCATCATTCTTCTTCTCCTACAACTACTAAACCTTGCCAATGCATCACCATCCCCACCAATAACAACTCTTTACGCCTTCGGCGACTCAACCGTGGATTCCGGCAACAACAATTACATCCCTACTCTTTTTCGAAGCAACCATCCTCCATACGACAAATCTTTTCCGGCCAAACGCTCCACCGGAAGATTCTCTGACGGAAAACTCGCCACCGACTTCTTAGTCTCCTCTCTAAGACTAAAACCCACTTTACCAGCTTACCTAAATCCTTCGGTCAAACACGTTTACCTTTTGACCGACGTTAGTTTTGCCTTGGCCGGAGGTGGTTTAGATGATCGGACGGCGACGTTCTCGTTGACTTTGACTATGAACAATGATATATCTCGGTTTTCACGGTTTTTGACCATCACTTTCGTAAGGTTTTCTACGTTTTTCCAGTGTTTTGGAGTCTTTTCAGGTAGGAATGCGTCTAAGTGCGAAGAGAACACGGATCCGGAGCAAAACTTCAAAAATCAGATTTTTCGAAGGTCAAATCGATCGATCCACCTTGGATCGATCGATCGGTTTCGCCGAGAAGATTTAAGATCGAGTTTGGAGCTGAAGATCGACTCATCGACCGATCAACATCCGATCGATCGTTCCATTTCCGATCGATCGATCGGTTTCGCCGAGAAGTTTCAAGATCGATTTATTAGCTGAAGATCGACCGATCAACCTCCGATCGATCGATCCGCATCCGATCGATCGATCCCATCTTAACCGAGCCAGACGGATGAAAACCGGGATTTTTGGTCATTACGCGTTTTGAACATTATTTTAGGGTTTTTCTAGCTATTTTTTGGCAATTTTTACTTTCTGCAACTTCCTGATTCAAAAACTCTGGAAAAAGACTTAGATTTTGCTTTTGATTTGGGGGATTTTCTGCAAGCTTTGGGGAGACGAATCTCTGACTCTACATCTTTTGAGAAGAATTCTGAACCCTTTTTGATATCTTTTATTTATGATTGTGAATCCTTTTTCATCTCTTTTTGCTTTCGCTGTCTCCATGTCTAAATAAATCTACAGTTAGGTTTTAGGGTTTTCAAAGAAACTTCATGAATCATTGAATTAGACATAGATAGGTATTCTACCATTGCTAATCTTCACCTATTGTTATTCTTATTGCTTAGACTAAATTGATCACTTAGTCTCTGAATTAGGGTTAAATCTATTCTCCAAAAGTTAATAGATTGCTTGCTAAAACATAGGTGAGCGAATTGTCCTTAGCCAACGAAAGCTGATGTTAAGGCGATTCGTGAACAAATTGAACCTGTTAGTGAATGCTTATCTAAAATTCTAAGTTTAAACGACAGTTTAGAATTTTAGGTTGTTAGATAAAGTAATTAAGATCACGACAGTGGCTTGATTAAACCTATCTGTTTGAGTTCAAGATTGAATTCAACTGTTCCCTGAATAATTGTCTGATTCCTGATTTATGATTTTCTGCGATTATCTCTGAAATCTGACGCCTTTAATCCATAAGTTTACAACTCTTGTTTTATTTTTATCATTCTCCGTCACCACAAAACTACTATTTGCTGTCTTAGCTTCTCTTCATTCTTACATATTCGTAGTGTAACATTGGTCTCTGTGGATTCGATCCCATTTGTATTACTGCTTTTGTCTGTGCATTTGCAGTCTAATTTTGGGTTAAAACTCGTTGTATCAGACAAGCAGTGGAGACAAGCAGTGGAGTTACTTGGAAGAGGCGGTGCGGAGAATGCAGAGTTTGGTTGGAGATTCGGAGACTAATTGGGTGATTAAGAGTGCAGTGTTCGTGATTAGTGCGGGCACCAATGATATGATTTATAATGTTTACGATCATGCTCTTGGGAGTTTCATCTCCGTTTCGGATTATCAAGATTATCTACTTAGCAAAGTCGAACCTTTTGTTCAGGTTAGTTACGTTTAACTTTTAATTTCATATATAATTATATCGGATTTATTAGTGTATAAATCTTACAGAGAAAACAAAATATAGTTATATCTTTAGAGAAATGTGTATATATATATGCAATTAAAATTCAAAAATAGTAACTAATTTCCTACGTACATGGATCCCACTCTTCAAATTTATTCACTAGAGTAGGAAAGACCTATACGCATTTGCTAATATAATAATTAGATGAAATTCTTATTACTATTTTAGATAGCTATTCTAAAACTTTTTCAATACTATTATTGTTTCTATATTGATATGCAGTGTTGTCGATACATTTCAATTTTCAATATATTTCTTTCTTCTTTTTAAATTTCTATTTTATTTCAAATTTCCTAGAAACCCATGTTTAAGACGCATTCATAGACCCAGTTTTTGTTCTTTGGGATTGTTCTCACAGGCCCATATATAATAGTTAGAGTTAGAGACCTCTATGGTTATTTTGTTTTCTCATAGTTCCATTTGAGTGGGGGAAGTGCCGTAGTGACCTAAATGAAAAATCTCAGAGCTGTCTAACCTTACTTAAAGTTATCTAATCTTCATTAAACAAAGAAACATACAATTTCTATTTTACCATTTACACAATAATAAAAGATTAAATAAACAAAATTATTTTCCTCTTTTCTTCCATCTCGAAAAAAAAGCTCGACGCCGCCTCCGCTTTAGATCCACTGTCGCTGTCGCCGGTCCACCTCCGCCGCCACTCGTTGTTCGCAGTATTTTGATACGGCTAACCAAGAGAAGAGCTTAGATCACGCGAGGTTTGAGCTCATGTCAGAAGTTCATAAGCACTTACAGAGGTTTTCACCAAAAAACCTTATAGAAGGTGGAGAACTAAGTAAAAAGAGCTTGAAAAGGTTGTGTAAGACTTTTACTTCTGTTCTCTATATTTTTTTAAGCAATAAATACTTCATTTAAGCTTTCTTACATCATAAATCACTGCTTGAATCGGTAGTTTGTTTGAGAAAACTGATACGAACAAGGACGGGAAGATACAGATATCTGAGCTAAAAGACACAACCATAGAGTTTTGGAACTTTGGGAGAATGAAATGTGAAATCAATGAGCTCGCTAAAAATTTTCTTGAGGGTTCTGATGGAGACAGAGACGGAGAGTTAGAAGAGAAAGAATTCGAGGAAGGGATAAAGAGATTGCTCAAACAATACAAATTTATCTTCGATAACATAGAGGATCAAAGAGAGAATATATCACACTGTAAGTATAATATATCACACATAATTTAAAGAGTAATGTCATTTTTGGATATTTCTCTAGTTTCAAAACTGCAATGGTTATGAAATCATGATGTGTTGCAGGAGGAGGTCGGAGTTCTTAAGCTAGAAATACCAAAGCAAACACTTGTCACAAAACTGCTCTCTATGGAAACATTGGGAGCTGCCATTGAAGTCATCGCAGGGATCCTAATTGTACTCTTTCTTGCAAAACCTTTAATGATGAGCATAGAGCTCTTATCGGTCTCAGCTGGAATTCCTTCTTTCTACATCGTGTTTGCGATGATCCCTTTGGCTAGAAACTTAAAGAACACTCTATCTACACGCTTCTTTCGTGGGAAAGACAAGAAAAGAATATCATCCAATACTTTCTCCGAGGTTAGTTCAACTATATATTCACAATTCATTACTTGGTTAACATGTTAAGATAACTTGAAGTTTAAGGACATTTTTATTGGTTTCCACAGATCTACAAAGATATTACAATGAATAACCTCATGGGAATTTCAATCATATTGGCAATTGTATACACAAGGGGCTTGACATGGAATTACTCAGTAGAAGCTCTTATTATAGTAACTTACAAGCAACAAATTAAACATGATAAATTTCGTCGTAAAATCTAATCACCAAAATAATACTGTTACAGGCTTCATTAATTTGCAATGAATTGGCAAAAAATTTGTCAAAAATTAACAAAGTTACGAAAGGGCATAATATGTCACAAATTATTTGGTTATTCGTTGTTGTTTTAGCGATGAGTTTTTTTTGTCACTACGTTTCTGATAAGTTTGTAACTTACCCTTGTCTCAAAAACTCCTGTAATGCAATATTATGAACAAAGTTCTCAGCTTTATGTGAAAAGATCCCAGCTTTATGCAAAAGTTCTCAGCATTAAAATAAAAGATTGCACCTTTCTTAAGAACAAAGGCAAACTCAAACTAAGAACTTGATATTAATCTGAAAACGTGATTACAATCCCGTTTTCACTTCACCACTCACCACCCAAACACAAACAGAGAACACAAAGAAACACAGAGAAAACTCAAAGATAAGAAGTCACCCTCTTAAGGGATCAAGCTCGCCCCAGGCTCACTTGCATCCTCTCAAGCCCCCATGGATTTCTCCCCGAGAAAACCCACTTCACAACCTTACTAAAAGCATGCCTCCTCATACTGCTCTTGTTCCCTTAAATAGACGTTCTCTGCATCCTTCTCTTTTCCCCAACATTGATTCTGCGGCTGAGATTGCTTTCCTTTACCATGATCCTGCGGCTGAGATTGCACAATAGTCTGGCTGCAATTTCCTGCGAACCTCACTCTTTTGTCCTCTTCCATAACGTCTTCTTTCTTTTGATTTTAACTTTAATTCCCAATTTCCTCCTAATCCAGATCATCTGCCAGGTCATTCTTTTTATTTTGACTGTTTTCCCTTCTTTTGACTCACTCAAGTTCAGCATTTCTGCTTCTGTCCTCCTTCCTCCACAAGCAAACACTAAAGAACTTATCAGTTTCATCGTTACATGCTGTGTTTTAGTGATCACAGTCCTGCATTTTGATATAGTTTAGTGGAAAAAAAAATCTTAATTTGGTACATTTTAGTGAAAACAAAAACCCTTCAGTTTAATTCAAAACCATTTAGTGAAAACCCTTTCTAACTTTGGTATATTTTAGTGATAAACCCCTCAGTTTTGACCAAAATCAGTTTAGTGGAGCACCTCTCAACAGAGCGTGTTCTCTTTACGGTTCCGTTTAGGAATTTTAACGTCATGCATGTACCCATATGAGCATTTCGTTAGCGTATAAAAATCGAGGATTTAAAGCATTTTTTATGGATCTTGAAAATAATTTCGAGATTTCCTAAACAATTGAAACAATTGCAAGGGTAAACCAAAATAATACCGTCTTGTTGCCCATTGTCAACGCACAAAAATCCCGATCTAATAGTACCATAAAAAGCCACACAAACTGATCAATGTTATATGAACCATCAACCATGTAAACAACAACTATATATAGGATATAAATCATCATATGGACTGAATATGGTAAGAAAAACATTTGTTGACAAATTCTAGCAGACACAACTGATTTAGCGATCGTAAAATTGGCTCACTAGTAACATAATAAGTGAATCAAAGAGTAGCTAGATAACTGATGGACAGCCTAAAATGGTGTTATTGGATCTCTATTTAGATAGAGTTTTGATGACTTTTAAAAATTATAAAAAATAATTAATTTAAAAGATTGTCAAAGGTTTTTGCGTAGCATATTCTTGAAGATTTACCTAAAGATAACCATAAATTTTTATAAATTATCTCAAACTTTTATAGAGTATCTCCAAGATGTATTTATTTTGATAAGCACTTTTTTGATTTTGAGAATATGGTGAATGTAAAAGATTATAAAAAGATATTTGAGGAGTACGAGGAATAGAAGAAGGATTATGTAAATGGAGTGAAGGAAGTGATTAACCTGAGATGGAGCAATGCTTGTTTGAGGTACGAGGTGATGAGAAATGAAACCAATTACGGTGAAATCATGTTATAGCCAATGGAAACTTGCAAGAGTTGGGTTTAGAGGATGATCAACCGAATGTTCTGGCATTGACAACTGACCGTCCCCGGCAAACATTGACTTATCATATTCTACTATGTAAGTTGCTCCGGCAGCAATATATATATATATATTTTTTTTGACGTGACCCGGCAGTAGTATCTTAGTATCCTGATAATATTACTATTTTAATGTAACCTATAACAACTTGCATTCTAACAGCTTACATAAGTCCAATAATATTAGAACTTGAAGGAAGTGCACACAATAGTATTTTAAGTTAGGTCCGATGGGGTCAAATTAGTTCAGCTCCGAATTTTAAAGTTTCAATGAATAAGTCACATCGGGTTTACCAACAGAAATAATAAAATATAGAGCATTAACCAGCTAATCTTCGTGTATAACTACTGTTCATGATCTACGTAAAACTTATCCATATTAAAATAACCCACCAGGGGAGGTAACATACTTAAAAAAAAACACAAGTAATGTCGAAAATTCCACAATTTTGATTTAACCTAATCTTGGAAATAGCAAATCAGATGTTTTGATAAAAGTTTTGTGACAAAAAAAGATGGATAGACCAGAAGATATAAAGAATTGTGAGACAAAGTTACTTGTATGTTGTAGGGGTGGATGCAAAATAGATCCCTGAAATTTTGTTGTAATTTAATGAATATACACTCATATATAATTTCAGGAATATTTTATACATAATAAAAAAAAAAATCTTGGGACTTGGTGGGAGATCTAACCAATTATTTTCATTAGGTCAAATAATTAATTATAATAATATAAATATTATATTATATATTAAATATTATGTCATTTTTTAAATATGTAAAACAAAATGTTTTTATAGCTTTTAAAATGTATTTTTAGAAAAAAATCTGATGAGAAAAAATTATTCAAACGCACGTGATCTTGCCCATTGGTGCATGGAGAAGATGAACCACGTGACTGGAGGGAGATATGTGAGCTTGCAGCTACACACTTTTTTTTTGAATTTGAATTTGAATACTGATTTGTAACCGTATATGTTTTGAATGTTTTGTTGGTATATATGTAAAATACATACTGCAAAAAATGTTCTATATGAATACAAATTATTTAAATGTGTACGAACACATAAGCACACAAATTATTACCGTGTATGTATATATACATGGTAATGCTAATCTGAAACTGTTTTCAACAACACGATTCAGAGTTAAAAAAATAAATAATAATTCAGGGTGAAAAATGAAATAGAGTAAAATGGATCTTAGAAAGAAAAAAAATAGAATTACAATTCAAAAAATATAAAAAAAAAATCATGAAAGTGAAAAGAGAGAAATTGTGAAAAAGGCTTAAAAGAAAATAATATAATTATTTTTCATTTCCTCTCTTTATGTTTTTTTTTGTACTGTAGCATCGATCAAACAAAAACTAATGTACTATAGTGAACGAAACCAGCTAACCAAATACACAAGTCCACTATACTATATCGTTTGGTTTAAGGGTAAAGTTGTCCAAAAATGACAAGTTGCCAAAATGTGAAATTTCATTTTATCTTTACTAAAAGTCGAAAATATAACATTGGGTATGGCTATTTTATGAAAAAATCTCATTATTTTTAATAGGAGTATTAGACACAAACTGGTAGTTGTTATTTTTTTTTTTATTATTATTATAAGTGATATTTTGTCTTTTTAATATTAAGATTTAATTAAATTTTATATTACAGTAAAGAAACATTTTTATTATTAATCTGAAAATATTAAACATTTACAATACAATAATAAAATGTAAATTTTACAGATATTGTATATGTAGTTATTCTATACAAACAATAATTTATGAAGTCAATTGGGTTAAGTAAAGAATATTAAAATGGTGTTTGTAGATCTCGATTATATAAGCAACAAAACTTTTGTAAGAACAGTTGCCATTACTGAATTTGATACTGTTCTTATCTTCGATCGCTTCTCTTCTCTTCAACCTCATTCACTTAACAACACTCTCAGTAGAAAACTTCATTTCGTTTTCACAGTAATACAGCTCACATGCAAACATTCTCATTCAAGAGGAGACCTATCCACCCACAGGGCCACATTGCCCATTAACTTTCTTCTTTTTCATTTTCTCTTTAGCTCTGATCATCTCTGGTGTGAGATCTCGTGTCTTAAGTCCTGTCCCTCTAAATAACTCGATCTTGATCTCTGATGGTATCCATGGCGCCTCGGATTACAAGTTTCTCACGCTCGATCCTCCAAAGAACGTCGCCAAGGCAGCTTGCATTCATGTCTACGGGTTGCTTCCATGTGCAGACAATATTGGAGGTTATGTCTTCCAAGTTTTCTCCTTTGGGTGTCTCTTGATCATTGGTGACTATTTCTTGTCTGAAGGAAGATCAAAACTCTTCGTAATCTTCGAGGTCGGGTTTTTATTTTGCCCAACCAATATTTTGGGAGTTTGTTGGAATTAAAATTTTCCTCTTTTTTTTTTTTGTTTGTCTTTTGGAAAATAATGGAGTAATCAGCCAAAGCTAGTGTTCACTTTCTACGTTTTAATAATGCATTGAGAAAGATTTTTCCATGGATATTTCATGGGTCCTATTTGGATGCATCATGCTGTTTTACCTGTGTGTGTGAGAAGAGGGGATAAGCTAATTGTTGAAACAGATTAGTTTGTTTAATATTTCATGTGTAATATATAATTGGTGACCTAATCAATGTGTTATTTCTTTGGGATGTTTTAGTAGAGTTACGTTTGCAGAACAACATATTCATTGAAATCTCCGGTTTTTGGTGGATTTAGTCATCAACTATATCACCAGAGCAGCTCATTAGTTGAGGTTCGTTCTTATCTCCCTTACTTAGCTCACTATGATCCTTAGTCTATTGTTAAACTTTCAAATATACTTCAATTTTGAACATTGCTTCACTTGTATAAGAAGAATAACTGTCAACAACCTACTCTTATTTTCTTAATGTAATCTCATTGTTTGTTACTGGTCATATATTTTTTTAGTTGATTATTGCTGAAACTCCTTTTCTTTTTCGACTGCTGAAAGAGTAAGATTATCCTTTCCTAGGAGGAGCTTGACCCGTTTTCGCTTGTTGCCGATGAGCTGTCACTTCTTAGTAATAAGTTGAGAGAGATGGTAGTTGCCGAGGTAAGTGGCCTTTTTTTCATTCTTTTGTACTCATTGTGTGCATAAAGGTGCGGCGAAAGCAAATTTGCTGCTGGATTTGATGTTCTGAAGCTAATCTCTATTTTTTCTGTATCTATATTCTACTATTCAGGTTCCGAAGCTTGCCTCTGCAGCTGAGTACTCCTTCAAAAGGGGTGTGCAAGGAAAACAGTTTCGTTCAACTGTAATGACAATAATCTCTTTTATATTTCCATATCTTGTCTTCATGTTCAGATTCATTTTCGCTCTAGGTATCAACCTGTCTGATTTCATGTTTGAAGATTTTGTTGTTGATGGCGACATCTCTGAATGTACGCGTACCAGAAGCATTGATTGGTGAATCAGCAAATATAGTCACATCAGAGTTACGCGTAAGGCAACGGGGTATTGCTGAAATCACTGAAATGATACATGTGAGTAACTATTGGTTTACTCATAACATTCATTAAAAATCAAGATCCAGTATCCTCCCCCTTTTTCAATTGGTAATGCTTGGGTCATTGTAGGTTGCAAGCCTCCTGCATGATGATGTCTTGGATGATGCCGATACAAGGCGTGGTGTTGTTCCTTAAATGTTGTAATGGGTAACAAGGTACTCACTTGACAGTAGCTTCTACTGTCTAAGACATGATTAATTTTGTTTTTTGGCGATTGTGCTGCAATTAGATATGAAGATCAACATTGGCTTCACGTTGTAGATGTCGGTATTAGCAGGAGACTTCTTGCTCTCCCGGGCTTGTGGGGCTCTCGCTGCTCTGAAGAACACAGAGGTAAAAGAAAACTAAGAAACGTACCCTCATATTTTTGTCCAAGAAATCATTACTTTTTAAAGATACGGCGATTGATAGGCTATTTTAAACCTGCCGTGATAGAATCTTGAATCAATGACATCAGTCCTAAGAATTAATTATCACTTCTTCGAAGCCAGACATATTCACTGTGTCTCTCTTTTGTAGGTTGTAGCGTTACTTGCAACTGCTGTAGAACATCTTGTTACCGGTGAAACCATGGAAATAACTAGTACAACCGAGCAGCGTTATAGGTAGAAATCTTCTTCTCTGATTAAATATAGCCATAATAAAAGACTACGCAAGTCTTATATGCTACCAATTTATGTTTGAGAGTCAAAACAAGGGTCGATTTTCCCATCAATAACCCGATTATAGCGGCTTATAGGAAATGGATATCATATAATAGTGTGATTGTTCAAGCAAATATGATTTTTTTTCATGACTGCAGTATGGACTACTACATGCAGAAGACATATTATAAGACAGCATCGCTAATCTCTAACAGCTGCAAAGCGGTTGCCGTTCTCACTGGACAAACAGCAGAAGTTGTCGTGTTAGCTTCTGAGTATGGGAAGAATCTGGTTCGTGTCATCTTCTGAAAACTTTGGCTGCTCCATTGCAACTAATTTTCTTACAAATGTTTGATTAGTTTTTAACTCTTCAGGGTTTAGCATTCCAATTGATAGACGACATTCTTGATTTCACGGGGACGGCTGCCTCTCTCGGAAAGGGATCTTTATCAGATATCCGCCATGGAGTCATAACAGCCCCAATCCTCTTTGCCATGGAAAAGTTTCCTCAACTTCAGTGAAGACAATTGGGGGAATTTGGAAGGAAATGGCGGTTGCTGTGTTTTGAGGTTTTTGATCAGTAAAGAGTACAGTGTTATGTTCTGTGATAACGAACACTGTAAGGTGTCCACGTGCTTTGATCTGTATGGATAATCGAAGTTGCTCCGTGATTTACAGGGTGGAATGGATGGATCATTTTGTTAAGCGAACTAAACCGAATCACAAATTATTTAATCGATAACCGAAAATCACTTTAAATCGGTCCTCAGAAAAAAAAAAATCAGTGCATTAAAACAAACCAAGAAAACTAATTTCTTTAGTGAAATACAAAATTATAGAAAGATTATTAGTTATAAATATTAATTAAATATGATATGTATTTTAATTAGTATATGCTAAGAATTCGAATGAAATCGACCCGGCACTAAAATTGGTTAATCTAATTTCTTTATCTATGAAAGTCAGAACTTCAAGTCAAAATGTTCTTTTAGGTAGTACAGACAATATTTTGGTTCTCAGTTTTGGTTTAGTTCGGTTATTTGGTTTGTTTATTGTTTTAAAGTTACAGCCGAATCAAGAAGCAAAAATTTAATTTAAAAAATAGTAAATATATAAATTAAATGTTATATATATATGTTATATATTGTGACAATATGACAATAATTAAATTAAATTAATTTAAAAAATAGTAAATATATAAATTAAATGTTATTATACTGTCAGCTTAATTTAATTTTATATATTGTGACAATCTGACAATAATTTATCCTGACAATAATTATATTGTGACAATATGACAATAATTAATTGACAATATTAGTGTTTTTAAATCCACAGGTTTTTTCCCTGGAAAATCTATCCAAATCCAAATCTAATGTGAGACCAAATTATTCTATTTTTACTAATTAAAATAAATATTTAGAAAAAAATCTTCATAAATAAAACCGTATGAATGGATAACACGTGGTTTAATTGATTTTTTTTTATTAACCATAGAACCAATAAAACAATAGATTTTGAAATTATCAAACCAATAACACCGAATTTGGTTTAGATTTCTACATCCATTAAAATAAACAAATCAATCAACTCCACCTACACATAACTTTTCAATGAAATGGTACTTACTAAATATAGAAACGATCAATAGTCGACGCTCGGCCACACACATCAAACAAAGACCACTCACATAGTTTTATAAAAGTTCCTTTATGTAATATATATGGAAATTGTGAGATTCCTAAATAATAAGTATTCCCCTGTTTTCTAAACCCATTTACGGTGGGTTTGATTTTTTTGGGAGATAAAGCATCAGGGTACTTACTAAAATATAGAAACGATCAATAATATATCATGTGGGACCATCAAAGACTACTCAGATAGTTTTATAAAAGTTCCTATATGTACTATGATGGTAAGTGTGAAAGTGTGAAGTTCCTTGATGGCCCCACAAAATATACTATTTATCGTTTCTATTTTTTAGTAAGTACTATAAACCATCAATATTTCTATATTTTAGTAAGTATCATTTGTAAGCAAGTTGTTACTATATTTTAGTAGGTACTAGTACTCAATGAGTACTTACTAAAATAGTAGACACGGACATAACTAGGCATGGACATTCGGGTATTCGGTTCGGCTCCGATTCTTTCGGTTTTGGAATTAAGGATCCATATTGGAACCAAATATATTTTGGTTCGGTTCCGGTTCAACTCCGGTTTTTTTGGTTTCGCAATTTAGGATATATATTGGAAGCGAACTTTTTCGGAAATCCGAAGACCGAAATATTTCGGGTATTTTTTGTATTTTTTTTGACTATTTTCAGGTATTTTCGGATATTTTTTGGCTATTGGGTTCGGTTATTTTCGGATACACAAAAAACCAAAGTAATTCAGGTATTTTTGAATTTTTCTCGGGTACCCAAAAATTTTGGTTCGGATCGGTTCCGGTTCCGGTTCCGGTTCTTTAAGTTCAAAATTGAAGATCCATTCGGTTCTTTTATCGATTCGGTTCGGTTCCGGTTTCTTTCTTTTCGGTTCGGATATTCCAGGACTAGACATAACCATCAAAGACTACTCAGATAGTTTATAAAAGTTCATTTATGTACTATATATGGAAAGTGTGAAATTCATTTATGTACTATATATGGAAAGTGTGAAATTCCTAATAATAAGTATTCCCCTGTTTTTTTACTGCAAACTAGATTTAGGCAAAATATCCAAAAATCCGAACCGAATCTAAATCCGATATTAAAAATATCCGAACGGGTTTTAGATATCTAAATCTGAAGATCCGAAAATCCGAAAATCCCGAACTGAACCCAAAAAATCCGAATAGGATTGACTAGTTCTATTTATGATTGGTCCAAAAATATACTAAACCCGAACCAAACCCGATCCCAAAATTATAAAAAGCCCAACGAGTTCTCAATTTTAAAATCCGAAATCCGAAAAAACCGAACCGAACCCGAACCAAATATCCAAATGCCGAGGCCTACTCTAAACCCATTTACCGTGGGTTTGTGTTTTGGGAGATAAAGCATCGACTTGCTTACAAATGGTACTTACGAAAATATAGAAACGATCGACGCGGACACACATCATGGAACCATCAAAGACAACTCAGATAGTTTATAAAAGTTCTTTTATGCACTATATGGAAAGTGTGAAATTCCTAATAATAAGTATTCCCCTGTTTTTTTTTTTTTTTTTTTCTAAACCCATTCACCATGTGTTTGTTTTTTTCTGGGAGATAAAGCATCGAGGTACTTACCAAAATATAGAAACGATCAGATAGTTTATAAAAGTTCCTTTATGCACTATATGGAAAGTGTGAAATTCCTAATAATAAGTATTCCCCTGTTTTTTTTTTTTTTTTTCTAAACCCATTCACCATGTGTTTGTTTTTTTCTGGGAGATAAAGCATCGAGGTACTTACCAAAATATAGAAACGATCAGATAGTTTATAAAAGTTCCTTTATGCACTATATGGAAAGTGTGAAATTCCTAATAATAAGCATTCCCCTGTTTTTTTCTTTTATAAACCCATTTACCGTGGGTTTGTGTTTTGGGAGATAAAGCCTTGCTTACATTTTGTAATAAAAAAAGTTTTTAGTTTTTACTATGAATGTAATGTTAGTTGGTTTTAGGAGATAAAGCCTTGCTTACATTTTGGAATAAAAACATAAGTTTTTAGTTTATACTATGAACGTAGGTTGTTTTGGGAGACAAAGCCTTGCTTACATTTTGGAATAAAAACAAAAGTTTTAGTTTTTACTATTCCCGTCTTCTTCTCTGATCTACAAAAAATAAATGAAATGTTTTGGGAGATAAAGCCTTGCTTACATTTTGGAATAAAAACAAAAGTTTTTAGTTTTGTCCAATTGCTTGCTGTTCAGGTAATTCACACCAATATTCAACAATCTTTCTTTGGTTTTTTTTCCCTTGTTCATGAGTTTGCAAAGCTTTAAATGCTTACATTTTTATTCTTCTTCTCTGTTTTACAAAAAAATGAAATGTTTTGGGAGATAAAGCCTTGCTTATATAATGTCTTCTTCTCTGTTCTACAAAAAAATGAAAGTAATGTTAGTTGGTTTTCAAATTACTAAAAATGAGTCTTTTGAATTTTTTTATAGACTTCGAATGTTCTATTTAATGGTGGTTCTTCTCTCACACTTTCTCTGCAAAATTAAGATCAAAGGAGAGAGTCCCTTGTCCAGTTGCTTGCTGTTTAGGTAATTTACATCAACATTCAACAATCTTTCTTTGATTTTTTCTTTTTTTTTTTCCCTTGTTCATGAGTTTGCAAAACTTTAAATGCTTACATTTTTAGTCTTCTTCTCTGTTTTACAAAAAAATAAAATGTTTTGGAAGATAAAGTCTTGCTTAGATAATGTCTTCTTCTCTGTTCTACAAGAAAATGAAAGTAATGTTAGTTGGTTTTCAAATTACTAAAAATGAGTCTTTTGAACTTTTTTATAGACGTCGAGTGTTCAATTTAATGGTGGTTCTTCTCTCACACTTTCTCTGCAAAATTAAGATCAAAGGAGAGAGTCCCTTGTCCAGTTGCTTGCTGTTCAGCTAATTCACATCAACATTCAACAACCTTTCTTTGATTTTTTCTTTTTTTCCCCTTGTTCATGAGTTTGCAAAGCTTTAAATGCTTACATTTTTAGTCTTCTTCTCTGTTTTACAAAAAAATGAAATGTTTTGGGAGATAAAGTCTTGCTTAGATAATGTCTTCTTCTCTGTTCTACAAGAAAATGAAAGTAATGTTAGTTGGTTTTCAAATTACTAAAAATGAGTCTTTTGAATTTTTTTATAGACTTCGAGTGTTCTATTTAATGGTGGTTCTTCTCTCACACTTTCTCTGCAAAATTAAGATCAAAGGAGAGAGTCCCCTTTCTAGTTGCTTGCTGTTCAAGTAATTCACATCAACATTCAACAATCTTTCTTTGATTTTTTTCTTTTTTTTTCCCTTGTTCATGAGTTTGCAAAACTTTAAATGCTTACATTTTTAGTCTTCTTCTCTGTTATACAAAAAAATGAAATGTTGTGGGAGATAAAGCCTTGCTTAGATAATGTCTTCTTCTCTGTTCTACAAAAAAATGAAAGTAATGTTAGTTGGTTTTCAAATTACTAAAAATGAGTCTTTTGAATTTTTTTATAGACTTCGAGTGTTCTATTTAATGGTGGTTCTTCTCTCACACTTTCTCTGCAAAATTAAGATCAAAGAAGAGAGTCCCTTGTCCAGTTGCTTGCTGTTCAGGTAATTCACATTAACATTCAACAATCTTTCTTTGATTTTTTCTTTTTTTTTCCTTTGTTCATGAGTT
This sequence comes from Boechera divaricarpa, assembly GCA_026770425.1. NCBI lineage: Eukaryota > Viridiplantae > Streptophyta > Magnoliopsida > Brassicales > Brassicaceae > Boechera > Boechera divaricarpa. The sequence goes on from CM049186.1 coordinate 19,301,374, forward strand.
TGCAAAGCGTTAAATGCTCATACGCTCTGTTTTTATATTTCTTCATGGGTTATGAATTGAATCTCAAAAGAACGAACCACCTTTTAAAGATCTTCCGAGGTCTCAAAGCCTAAAATTTTGGAATAATAACACCAACTTATAACTGTTTCCCATCTTCTTCTCTGTTCTACACAAAAATAAAAGTAATGTTATTTGGTTTGCAAAGTACTAAAAAATGAGTCTTTTGATTTTTTTTTTTTTAATAGACTTGGAGTGTTTTGATTAATGGTGGTTCTTCTTCTCTCACATTTCTCTGCAGAATTGAGACCAATGGATATAGCTCAAGCAATGAAGATAATCAATAATACAGTTGGTAGCGGTGTAGATAATTCACAACAATTTGATTTTTCTTTGATTTTTTTTTTCTTGTTCATGAGTTTTTTTAAAAAAAATTGAAAAGAGAAAGCTTTTTTAATTACACATACACTCTGTTTTTGAGATTTTTTTTGGGTTTTGAGTTAAACCCCAAAAATATGAATTTTGGTTTTTATCTTGCTTGTGATTTTTTTTTAATTGAAAATGGAAAGCTTAACACTCCCTGTTTTTGAGATGCGTCATGGGTTTTGATTCCAAACCCTCAATATCTTTGCAGATACTAAAACTGTCAATGACGAGAAGGTTCTGTTGGATCAATCTTTTATAAGTCTTTATGGGCTTATAAAATTGAGTGGAATGTGAATGAGAAATGGATATGGGTAATAACCCAAGATGTCAAATAAGGTCCATTAAAAATAAATGAGTAAGTGGTGATACATGTTTTGTACCACATCCCACATTGCTTGGATCAACATTCTCAAGTCATAAGCTCCCTATAAAAGGAGAGGCTCTCTCACTCATTCAGATATCTTTTTCTCTGAGAAATACATCTGAAAGTAAAAACACTCTGCTTGCTCCAACTTTCTCTCGCTTCCGTTTCTCCATTCTTTCGGAAAACGTAAGTTCTTGAGTATATGGTAAAATACTATGTTCGTAAATTCTGTTTTCGAGTGTTGCGAAATCAGTCTATTATCGGTTGTATCCTGGTGCTCAAAAAGTGTTATAGCCGTCTCACTACGGGCGCTTTATTTGAGTTACGGACATAGATCATATCTTGCTTCCGATATTTATTTATTGTTTTAATATTCGTTAATTATTCGTTTATTATTCGTATTGTAAATTGCATTTATATTTATATTTATGTTTTTTAATCGTTTTCTTTTAATCCGATTTATTTTGGTCTTACAGATTCTTCTAGGAAAATATAAGACGACTCCAACCTTAGTGGCATGGGACATAGAGAATTGTGCCATACCGTCTGGCTGTGTAGCTGCCACGGTTCCTGATATGATCAAGAATTTTTTGAAAGACAAGGGTTACATGGGAGATATTGAGATCATTGCTTCTGCTACAAAGACGTTGTTGAACAGCTTGTAGCTGAAGATGTCAAATTTACCGTGATTAACGAAGTAAAGAAGGATGTAAGCGACAAAGATCTCCAATCTAAAATCAAGGTTTGGGAAGGAAAACATAACTCTGGGGGAAATTTAATGTTGATTAGTAGGGACGTTGGTTTTCGTGAACTAATTCGCATGCTCATGAACAGAGATTTCAATATAATTATAGCCTCCATTACAGCTTCGGCCGCGGCAGTTCTTGGTGGTATACGAGCTACGAAAGTTGATTGGAGGAGAGACGTCCTTGGGATATGAAGATAAGAAAATTACTTTTTAATAAGAAAATTAATCAAATATGTTTTAATTAAATTTTAATATGCACATTACTGTTTTACATTTGATTATTATATTACATATTTTAACTTTTAAAATAAAATAAATGTTCTTATACATTTCTTTACTAATTTAATTTTGATGAGATAAATCATGAACAGATTTATAATAATTTTATAGATACGTGAAAGCCACATATATTCTTGTGACTTAAGTTGACTACACTGGTAAATTTTAGATATATATATATATACAAACTTAAGTTGACTACACATATATCCAATTATATTACTCAGTTAATTAGTCCCACGAATTGAATTCCTAGCATAAACGCAAGTACTAGATGAGAGACATATAATAATCATGTGCTTCTCACTCATTCTCTTCCAAGGACCCACCACCAAACACATAAACATCACATATATACAAGTAAATTAAGTAACTATCCAAAGAACGCAATCACACGTTAACATCTAGGAAACAAAACTCACAGTTCATAGTTGAGTTGACACACAAAATCTAAAAGATTCCTAGCCTATAACCATTAGAGAAAAATGAGAAGTATGGCTTAATCGAAGTTCTTTATTCGCTATTGTGGGAAACAATCTCAGCTCACGTTTCACGTCCAAGAAAGAAACATTCACGTATTAAACTCTAGTAGCCCGAGACACCTTCCCTCTAGCAACAATGTCCAACATTTGAGCATTCTATTTAGCCAGATTAGCCTTCAACAATGCGTAATCAAGTTTGAGAGACTTATACCACAAAATGTCCCGCATTTAGTACATTCATATGTAAGATCTTCATCGTCGTTATAACCTTTATTAGTTATAGTTACGTTGAATTTTTAGAATTTTAATATATAGAGTAGGCTATGTTTAAAAAATTGCATATGTAATAATATTAAAATTAAATAAGAAAAGAGTATCGTTTTGTAGCTATATTTGGATTATTTTCTCCTTGGTATTTTACATATATCTTCTGGATTTTTTTTTTTTTTTACGATGTCTACTTGTGATAGACACAAACATAGAAAATGTAATTTGATGTAATCTCATAATTTATAATAAACTGGCATGAGGACAAAAATTAAGAGAGAGAGAGAGAGCAGATCCGTCGAATTAAAGAAAGAGAGAAAGTAAGTGTGAACCCTAACGTCTCCCTTTTATTTTTCGATTCTCGCCGTCTTTCATCAGAGTCTGCTACTTCTCTCTATTCTTCAGGACGTTTGAGGACATTTAATGATTCTTCTTGTGTTTTTTACTTCTGCAGGTGAAAACACCAACTTTGTTTCTTTTGGGAACTCAGGATCTCCATGTTCCCATATCAAACGGTTTTCAAGTAAGATCCTTTACTTGAAAAAAAAACTTCAGCTTGTTCAAATTTGCAGACTCGAACCCATTGCTAATGGTGTTTAATCCGGTATTCTTGATTTGTATAGTATGTGAGGGCGTTGAAGGAGAAAGGAGTTGAGGTTAAAGTTCTTGTCTTTCCCAATGACAATCATCCCCCCCCCCCTTTATAGGTGAAAAACCAAAGCTATCATGTTTGTTGTTCATAGCTAAAGCATCTAATGCCAATTAATAAATTCCTTACGTGAAAATTTCTTTTCATAGCTAAAGCATCTAGTCACCACATATTTTTCCCTTTTCACGTAGCAAAGATGGAAAATTTCTTCTGTTTGTTTGTATCTGCAAAGAGCGCTGTTGATTCTGGGGCGCATTGGGAAACCGAGTCACTTCACAGAATTGACCGGCCAAGTGATGGGAAACTTCCTGAGTCAACATATATATGTCGTTGACATGGTGAGATTATAAGGACATTTTTCTCTCTTTATTTCCCTATACAGAACTTCAAATTATTTTTGAACTGACCATTCTACACAAACATATTGTTTTTAGAGGAAATAGATATAATAACTAAATTAATGTAGCTCTTAAATGTTATTTGATAATATTTAAATATATCTTATAATGCCGATTCAAATTGTGAATTGTCCTGACGAGAGTTGTTTCCCTGGGCTACATGTTACCGGCCTTCTGAGTGATCCTTGGCTGTCAGAGGGACATAGCCTTATGTTGTCTACCTACTGGCGCAGTTGTCGAGTAATCCTCATCGTAAATGTGCTAAGGTGACTGATGAATACGTATAAAAATTTTCCAAATTTTCTACTGCTGCTGTGCTAACTGATGAATATATCTTGAGAATATTACAGCGGTGAAGTTTCACGTGCCAGCCCTAGTGATTCAGATTATTCGTGGAGCGCTCTTGCGTTAGATGGCGATAATATTGTTACTGGTAAAATCTTCGAGCAAGTTCTTAATCTCAGTTACTAGCTGTCACATGTCATCTTAAACTTGAAACAACATTATATTTCTTTTTTTTTCTGAGTAGTGTCTAGCAGTCCAGTGAGTGTTCCTGAAATTAAGTATGGAAAGTTAGTTCTTGATTCAGCTGGAAAGCCTTCGTGGCAGTGGTCATATATCCGAAGCCCGATCAGATGCTCTGAGAAGGTAAAGCATATATCGCTAGACGGTTTTGACTCAAATGATGTTAGGTTTTTCCTCAACTATCATAAGTTTCAATTGCGGCAGGTTGTGTCAGGGCTTTCATCTCTTCAGTTTATAATTCTAAAAGTTCCAATCAGTGATGTTTCTGAAGGTCTTGCCGAAGGTAATTTACACTTGATTTTGATTTAGACAAAAACTATTTGGGTCTCTAGCGACTTTGGGCCTTAATACTTTGTTATTGTTCATGGCAGGGGCAAAAGAACCTATTGAAGCTATATATGCAGGAGAATGTGAAATTCTTTTACTTAGTCAGGACAAAAATTAGCAAACTATTGATCGCAAGAACAATTTATTATCCCCGTATGTGAGGCTGAATCTTGGCTAGATGTACCAATTAAATATTTATTGAACTTCATTACAAATATGTGAGTGGGTTGAATTCGTAGGAAAACAAAGAGATCCTTGGTTTATGATCTTATATGAATGGTCAGTTTTATTGTGGCAGTTGAAGCGCCTCACATGATTTTCACTGGTCTAGAAGACTACAAAGCAAGAGGAACTCAAGCGGCTCCTTACCTGACTACCACCTTCTACAATGAGCTTTCAGAGACAAAGGACTTGGTGTTTATCCGAGGAGATGTTGTGTTCACAACACAAGCAAACTCACTGACGAAGAGGCGAAATGGATCATGGAGACAGCGCAGTCTTTTTACTTGAACGACTCTCGGTACAAGCTGCTCGAACGGTTCAATAAGCATACTCATGAATTTGAGTTCAAGGATGTGCTACAAGCTCTGGATACGCCTGTTCTGTGATTTGCTAAATCAGGAAAAAAATCCTCTGGTCTTTGAGTTCTTGATTTACCTTGTATTAGACTTGCTTTTTTTGTATGGTAATAATAAGACTATTTCATGAACCAAGCTAGTTTTGATTGGATCTTGTTGCAATATCAGATTCGAAAAATTTTGTTCTAAACTAAACAATTTTGAGTAAAGGAGGCATCTAAATTCCTTTTGATATCGAAAAAGTGATGATATTCTTCAGGTAGTATTTTATCACCAAAATAAACATTCGGGGTAAATTTGGAAGATTTTGGTAAGCTGGGTGGCGTTTCTCAAGTTTCACAAATATTGAAACGAATCGTTTCTAAGATTTATCCCGACGTTGAGGACATTAGTTAAGCTCGATCTGCTTCTTCGAGCTAAGGAAGGTCGACTCGTGAGAAACAAAACACTCGGAAACTATCTCAAATCTTTCTACAGTCTTCTTCCAAAACCCACAGCCCTGGTTTTTGGTTTTTTCGTAACCATTTGGAACCGACTGAGAATTCGGTTTGGTTCGGTTCGGTTTCGGTTCAGTTCGGTTTTAGTTCGGTTCGGTTCAGATTTTAGAATCGGAAATACCCAAAAATATCTAAAAATACCGAAAATATCTAAAATACCTAGATTTTTTGGTTTATTTGGTTTTCGGTTCGGTTTGGTTAATAATCAAAAACCGATCGCTTATCAAATTAAGAACCGTTCGGTTTTCATGCAGAAATCGAAACCGAACCGAATCCTATATTTATGTTCGGCTCAGTTCGGTTTTTCGGTTCGGTTTATATTCCCAGGCATCACGCTCCACAGGTTCCTCTTATCTTCATCTTCATCTTCATCTTTCTCGAGTGAAGTGTTGTAGTGACCTAAATGGAAAATCTCAAAGGTGTCTAACCTTATTTAAGATTATCTAACCTTCATTAAATAAACAAAAATACAATTTCTATTTACTCTTCATACAATAATTAAAAAAAATAAATAAACAAAATTATTTTTCTCTTTTCCTCTCTTCCTCTTTCTCTCTCTTCCTCCATCGTGAAAAAAAAACTCGACACCGCCGCAGCTTTAGATCTGCCGTCGCTGTCGCCGGTCCACCTTCGCCGCCGCTTGTTGTCACTTCTCGCATGTGGCCGCTCGCCAATTGTTGTCGCCGTCTTTGAATCGGTAAATAAATCCGATTTGATTTGATTAGATTTTGACTGTCAATTTTTGTGCTTCCTACTTTTGTGTCGATTCAAGATTATATGTTATTGTGGATTATGAGTTTGGATTGAGAAGCGAAGATCATAATTTGTAGGTTCATATCGGAATATGGGTATAACTAGATTCCGATCTAGTTATACTATGTACAGATAGTACAACTAGTTAAACTATGTACAAACCGTTAAACTAGTTAAACTAATTAAACTATGTACAATTACTATATACTGATGTCGGTTTTTTTTCAGGTGGCGATGATTGACTTAACTTTTAATTACGGGGACATTACTCATTTGACAAGAGAAAATATCGGTGTTATACCATATATATGGATAAAAATTTGAAACAAATGAGTTATTCATCTTTGGTTGGTAAAATATGCAGAAAGGTGAAGGTAAATGAATTAAGATGGGCATTGGAAGATAAAAATTAAAGATGAGAGACTTAAGACTTGTTTCAAAGATTTATGTTTTTGGGAGAGTATGCTCTGGCATTGGGGTGAGTCGAACACAACCGATAATTCTTCCACCACCACTTCATCACCGCCGCATAAAACAACTTTCTCTTCCATGTGAATTCTTTTGGCTTTGGTTTGGTACAAAATTTCTCTCCTTTCACCAACCAAATGTGGGTTGGTTATGTTCTTTTGTTTTTAATCCGCTTGAAACCTGTATATAGATCCCATAAACAATATAATCATAAGGGATAAAAGAATGAAAGATAAATGAAAAATTTACAGGAAGAGGTGGTTTTACGTTATACAATACATGTTTGCTTGCTTTTATCTTTTTTTCGAGGATTTTTTAATGTTTGTGTTTGACATTTTAGTTCTGTAACTTTTTTCTTTACATTAAAGATAATGGTAATATTACGTTTGGTCTCATTGTGTCTTCTTGCATCAATTTCAAATAAAGTACGATTATAGTACCTTATGATTTATGGTATTCTTGATTATGATTCCTTAGATTATAGTAGTAATCTTAGAAACATTTTTGTATAATCTAAAAGTAGTATTTAATAATTAAATGTACATATTTTATTGATAATTTTAATCATTACAGAAAAAATAACTAAAAGTTAGATGACATGAATTTAAACTGGTTAAACTAGCTAAATTGGTTAAACTATGTGAAACTGGTTAAACTATGTTATTACGTACTTGTATTTAAAAACAAAATATTATGTACGTATTTCAATAATTTTTTAAAAAATGTTAGTAATACATAAGTAAACGTATATAACAATATGATTTTGACAAAAAAGACAATCTATAATATTTATGTGATTATTACATGAACCTTTATACTTCCTCTTATCTACATTATACCTTTATGGTCACTTAGTAATTCTTATCAAATAACTATGTCAATCAAATAAACATGTATTTTATCATATATTATGTCATAATAAGTTGTTAAATATATATTAGGCCACTATTTTTATAAGTTAAACTAATTAACATTTGTTTAACATATGGTTAAACTAGTTAAATTGGTTTATCCATGAAAGTTAAACTATGTTATAAGTTGTTAAACTAGAAAACTAGTTAAACTATGTGGTGCAACTATGTGTAATAAAATGATGGTGCCACATGACAATCATTCCAGGAAATGCCTGCGCCACGTGGCAATCATTTCTGGTGCCACGTGGAACACAAAATTGAGTACTTTATGTCGGTAAAGGAATTAAACTGGTTAAACTAGTTAAACTATGTTAAACTTGTTAAACTAGTTAAACGGGTGCAACTATGTTAAACAATTCAAACGAGTTAAACCGGTACAAAAACCAAGTTTAACTAGTTTAACAAATTTACCCAGTTCTATTAAGTCATACCATGTTCCTAAACATTATATAGTTAAACTAGTTAAATTACGTTTAGAATTTTACTCATTTTTACTAAGTCATACTATGTTAGTAAAGTTAAACTAGATAAACTGGTTAAACCGGTTAAACTACTTTTAAGCATGATTAATCCAATTTCTGAAACTGAGTAAAGGAACCAAACATAAACAAACATTGGCTCGTGGTCAAGACAAATCTCTTGTCTGCACCAACCACATAACCAGTTTGAGTCTCATTGATTTATGCCAACTTCATCCTCCTTAAGGCTTCCACAAACATTACATTCAAGAACCCTCGATGCATCATGAGTCTTTGGCGGAGCGGAGCAAGAGTGCCAAAAAAATTATCCTTCTCACACATGTATCTTACAAAGAAATACGCGTGAGGAAAACTGCATTCATTATCCACCCCATTTCCACAAGCTTATTCTTCTTCCTTTTCACCCTCTGAATCCTCCATGTCTTCTTGTTCATCTTCATTGTCCATCTCTTCCAAAACCTCATTCTCATCTTCCTCACCTTCTGACCAACTAGATTCCAATTGCACATGTCACAGTCACATTTGAAACTGTAATCCTCAAGCAATCTCTTTTGTCTGCTCGAGTATTTCATGTTCAAAGGAAAGTGATGATAGCGGCAGCGATAGACATGTTAAATTAGTTTAACGGCAGCGACAGCGATGGCAGCAGCAGCAGCGGCGGTAACAACAACATCATCAATAAAAGGATTAAACGGGTTAAACTAAGTTAAATTGATTAAACTAGTTAAACTATGTTAAATTTGTTAAACTAGCAACTATGTTAAACAAGTTAAAATGGTGCATAAATAAAAATTCATAAATACAAATTCATAAATACAAAAAACATCCAAAACTCCTTCTTCTTCTCTATTTCTACCATCCGAAGAAGTAAACTCCATAGTCCCATCACCTTCCTATTGCTATTAAGATGCATGTGAAAGAGGTGTCGGAACTAGTGATGCTCTAAATACCATTTTCGTAAACATTATATAGTTAAACGTTGTAAAACTACGTTTAAAATCTTACCTAATTCAACTAAGTCATACTATGTTCCTAAACATTATATTGTAAAACTAGTTAAACTAGTTAACTTACATTAATAAATTTATCCAATTCTACTAAATCATACCATGTGCCTAAATATTATATAGTTAAACTAGTTCAACTAAACTAGAATTTTACCTTGTTCTACTAAATTATACTATGTTCCTAAACACTATATGGTTAAACTAGATATACTGGTTAAGTTACTTCTATAAATTAACCAAGGTCTTCTAAGTTATATTATATTCCTAATACACTATATAGTTAAACTGGTTAAATCTGTATAGAACTGGACAAATTTGGAAACGCAGTTTAACCAGTTTAACCAATTTAACCAGTTTAATTAGTTTAACCAGTTTAACTCTTTTAATCCGTAAACTATAAATAAAATATTCAATTTCATGTTACACGTGACACCAGGAATTATTGCCACGTGGCACTGATATTTTCTGAAATTAGATTGTGTAAATTTGAGTAGGTAAAAAGTGAATTTATTGGATCGGGTCGGATCTTAATGGTTTTGGATCAAATATATTGGTTGGGTCTGTAATTTTGAAGAAAGAGTATGGTTTATTGGTCATTTTGCTATTTTCGACTTTAAAAAAGAAACTGAAAAAGAAATTAGGTTTTATAATAAGTTATTTGGGCAATTGAAATCACTCGGACGGTCATTCCAGCAATTGTTTCCATTTGAGTCTCAAACAAGACTGAAGACTGAAGAGACTGAGAAAGAGAGCGATCCACATAACATCTAAGTTTATAACCCTACAAATGCATACAGAGACTATATGACGCAGGAGCACGAAGGATTACAGTAGCTGGACTACCACCAATCGGATGCCTTCCGGTGCAAGTAACACTTGCTAGCTTCACTTCTCGCATCTTCCATCATCGGATCTGTACGGAACATTAGAACGCTGATTCTCGGGTTTACAATCAAAAGCTACAGAAGCTAACCTTTCTTCTTAGTCAGAGGCTTCGAGGTTCCAAAGTTCTTTACCTCGATATATACTCTCCGTTAATAGACATGATCAAACATCCTCGTAAATACGGTAACTAACTGTTTTTTTTTTTTTTTTTTCATACACAAATTTTGTTAAATTGTGGCAATAGTTTATTTTAAAGATTCATTTATGCAGGAATAGAGGAAACATTGAAAGGATGCTGCAGGACGGGGTTTCTTGAGGCAGGACCTCTATGCCAGCCATTGTCTCGGACTTGTGAGGATGTTTCCAAGTATTTGTTCTTTGATTCTGCGCATCCTTCACAGAAGGCTTACTCTGCCATTGCTCGTTTCGCCTTACGAAATCTGTTTCCTCTCCTTTAATTCATTATTTTTATTGCAAATTTTCTTAAACATTAATTATTGGTGTTCCAATTGTTGTTAAATGACCATAGTTTCTAGTGTTTGTAAGTAACATTACATATTCCATTATTTTCGTGGGATTGTAAGTAGATCAGATTTCTTAAACCTTGTAGTTCGATTGGGTTTAAGTTGAAGTTGGCTTCATTTTTAATATGGTGGGAATGTAAAAACAAATGACCAAGTCTTACAAACGGAGTTATTTGGGTAAATGAAGAAAGGCCATGCAAAAAACCGAGAGAATACATATAAAGGAACTCCAAATGAGTAAATCCTTAGAAGTATAGAATAATTTAGAAAATTAGTAATCATAATATAACCTTTCTTCCAATATATAAGTCTATGTAATTTGTTCATTTCTTCCCGTGAGTGTTTAATTATAACACTTTTACTATCATAACTCTTTCATCATTCTAATAGTTCTTTACAACTTAACTGATCGAGAAAATTCAACTAATTAACTTATGGTAATTTGATTGATAGATTTACTATAAAAAGTAAGAAAACAAAAATTCAAATTTTCTCACATCGATTTCAATGATTGTTATAGCCACTTTCAAAAAATATAATAGAAAAATATTCAACTTTTCTACCTTTTTCACCGACTCCAAAAGTTAATCTATTTAGAGCATCATTAATAATAGGGAGAAACCCATTTTGGGTTTGTTAACAATATTTAATTATAAATTTTAATAAAAGAAAGAAGAAAGAGAGTAGAGAAAGAAGAAAAATATAAGAAATCTACTAAAAAGGTTCTTAAATAAGAACTTTAAGAAACCATCTCTTAAAAAAAAAATATATATATATATATTTAAAAAATTTATCTAAGAAACCCCATTAATCATGGTCTAAGCTTTAAGCTACATAAGAAAAACTTACTCGTAGAGAAACACGTGCTTGAGAGTTGAGAATGCGAGGGTTGAACCAAATTGTTTTGCCCATAGGAGCATCTAAATGAACCCACAACTATTAAAATGTTATTGGTTGTAAATGCAAAAGGCAAAAATAAATATAGAAAACTTTTGTCACTTCAAAATAATTTTCTAAGAATTCTACGATGTCAAATATATAAAAGAAAAATTGGATCTCTCACGTTACAAATATGTTTGACTTAACAATATGGAATACGTATACTTGTTCAAATTATTAAGGATTGGGAAGAATGATACAACAAAGACACATGTAAGTAGACACAAAACAACAAAATCCTACCATAGTTTTGATTCTCTGGAAATGTGTAAATATTCTTACATATATAATACGATATAGCCAAATCGTATTCAAGGCCCGATATGATAAGAAAACGATTATATGCGAATAACAAATAACTTGTTGTCTATCGAGGAGATCAAGACACATCTATATGTCAAGTACATCTGTCTTCTTGTCTTTCTCTCCATTTTTCTCTTAACGAAAGTTTTTTGTCCTTAACCTCACACCTAAAACTAAAATAAGCTTTGGTTGGTATCAAAACAGTTTTTAAACAAAAATACAAAATATGTAAATATTTTTCTATTATATCCTCTTGTAGAAAAATATATTCTACCCCAAAGGTAAAGTTAATTTGACATTTTATTTTTGTTTCTATAAATTCACCGCTTAAAGCTAAAGTTTGTTTAGTTTTAATTTTTTCTATATTTGCTGATCTTCAATTGTATGGTTAATCTTTTAGCTTGGAAGGCTATAGCTCATAAAGGTAGGACTCGGAAGTCTTTATCTCTTTTCCGTAAGTTCCATGTTCGACGCATCAGACTTCAATTTTTTCTGATCTGGTTGAAAATAGTTTATAATATATATTAAAGGCAACTTAGCTTCACTGATTCAACGTTAATGTATAATTTTTCACACAAGATCTCCATGTTAGAAAACAAAATATTGGCTTAGGATACTTGTTGTGTGAGAGTGAGTGAAAACGGGAACTACATATACATTTGCAACGTCTCACAACAAGACATAAGTAAGACAACGTGCAATGTCTTGTAACTCTCAAAATAATATAGACTCACTAATGTATTGCTTGGTTATTATTCAGAAGAAAACAAATCTCTGCTCCCAACTCGATCACAAATCATATATATTTAAATATGCATTTAAAATCTCGAAAAAGTTATGTGGAAAAATGACAAAAAAGTTAAAAAATGTCTCTATTATTTCCTTAATTATGGGTCTTGTCACAAGTATGCAACGAATGATAAACAGTACAGAACCGTCTTCCATCAACAAGTACCTCAAGATCTCACTTAGAATATACGTCTATATATATGTTGTTATATATATATATATTCACAAAGTGAGATCAAGGGGACTTGCCAAGACCGAAATCTTTCTCTTTTTATGATCAGTTTGATCTTCTTTCCTAATGGTTCGACCATGTTTTGATAAACCCGACGAAGATAATGAAAGAGACAAAACCTGGCTATCTTGATGATCATCATGTTCTTTTTCTTCATCTTCTAACAAGCATTCTCCAAGGTTGTCGTGTGTACGAGGTACCTTAAGGGACAAGCTTAGATCCAGATCTTGGTCTGACTTATTGCAGTCATCAGACAATAATAATCTCTTCCTCCTCAAAACATTTTCTGATCCTTCTGCCACTAGAGCATTCTCCCATTGATAAGAATTTAGTGTTGTAGCAATATGATCTTGTGGTCGTGTTGCGGTGGAAGACTTAGGATTGGATGAGAGGCTCTGTCCCCATGATTTGTTAAACGTTTTCATGCCTTCAAGAAAGCTTCTATGAATTCTAGGAACAACTTCAGCTACTCCTTTGTTCTCATGAGCCGCTTCATGAGAATTGATTCGGAACGAGATAGTTTTGTTCTTATCATCAAGAATACTATTGCTAACTCCTTGAAATCTCTCACCAGGTTGTGGGCTAAACAGTGTTTGTCTTGTTCTTGTATTGTCTCGTGCCGTTAAGCCTCTCCAAGGACTACGGTAGATATGTCGTCTATGGTCGGTCCACGAACCGCCACCATATCTGTTGAATTCATTTCAAGTTATACACGATTAATTTTAACTTAAGCTTAAAGTTAATAGGCTGAAAGTTTTGTAAATACCCTAAACTAGAAGAAGGCCTTTGATCAAAACTTTGTAACATTGGAAGTTGGCTGAGGTTGTAAGTGTAACCAGCTCCGTGCTCAAACGAAAATCCTTGATCTCCTGAAGTTATAAGAAAAAGGAAAGAGAAAAAAAGAAGACACGAATCAATATCTCGTCGAATTCAATTATGAGGTTTATGATCAAATTCCATAGAAGCCCTAACTTAACTCAGAAAGAAGTAAATTACCTTGATTCGGGTCATCGGTCTTCTTGCTCCTGTACATCTGGAGAAAAGAAAAGTGAAGGTGGAAAATATGAGTCAGATGAAGATAACAATGAAAGATACTATATGTGTATATGTGTATGTGTATGTTTGCAAAACCTGAAGATGGCTCTTGACATGGGCAATACTTAGCCCCTTAACGTTCATCAATTGAAGAACAAGCTTCGGTGTTGCTCCTGTTCCAAAAAAAAATCATTTAAAGAAAATCCAAATTAATATCAACAAAAAACCCTAGAAAATTATTGATCCATATATATAATTGAAACTCAACTATCTGGGCCACCCAATCTCTCTACAGCTTGAAGAAAGCAAATATGAAGCTCAGGTGTCCATCGCAGCCTCGGAGTCTTTGAGCGGTTGTACGGCCTCACAGATCCACCATTCTTCTTGATCTGATCATGATGATGATGCTGGTGACTTCCACTCTCTTCCACATAGCTATTGCTAGATGGACTCTGATCTCCTGATCTCTCTTCTTCATCCTCTTCACCTTCTTCATCCTCCTCTTCATCTTTGTCTTCTTCTTTATTGGTGGTGGCTTTGAAGTTGTTAGATAGACAAGTCTTGGAGTTTTCAGAACTTTTGCTGCTTGATCTCATCTTGGTCTCTAGCTATTTGGCTGTTTTTCTGTTGTTTGTTTTGGGGGTGGAAACTTTTTGGTCTATCTTGGAGTTCTATGGACAAATTAAAGTTCAATCAAAGATCACACACTCATACATATGTGTTAGGAATTTAAGGTGAAGACTTTTGAAGGTCTATGTGTATGACTTTTTGGATGCTTGTATCCGTCATTCCTTTTTCTCCCCCTCCCTCTCTCTCCAACTTAACATATATGTTGAAATATATGTATATGATGACAACGGATATTATAAATTCTTTTTAATATATAGCTTTTCTTTATGCCAAGGTTTTTTCTATAGTTATATACATTTTAGGGAAAGATAGATCTAGATTTACACCTCATGACAAAAATGGTACTTTTACTTTCATTAAACATTAGCAACTTCAGTCATAAGATATATTTAAAAATTAGATAAGAATTATTAAGTCAATTCGTTCAATTTTTGAATCTCTTTGTGATAGGGAGTGAAAAGAAACTCCCAAGGAGTAGATAGAATTTGTCTAAATATTGATCATTTTCATGGTAAAAGATCAGATGTTTTCATAACATAGATACATGTTGGTATACCGACTTTATGACACAAATCAAGGTTCAATATGACATGTATATGCTGTGAGGATTCACAATTTTTTCTTTCTTTCAGAACCAACTGATAATGAATTGAATGATCTATGCTTTCATTGGATTTAATACCTGTTTTTAGTCCCAATGGAACTAGCTTTTGCAATATAGGAAGAAGGCAACATTAATGAGGCATACACATTAATTAGATAAATGAAACTTCTCCCATCGTTACAACTCATAAATTAAATTGACTAGAAAAGCAAAACATAAAAGGGGATGGTTAGGGGGATGGGCTCGTGACTTCAAAGCCAAAGCTGTGAAACCAGAAAAAGAAGAAACCCAAAAGCATAATTAGATAGATAGATAGAGAGAGAGAGAGAGAGAGAGAGGAATCAGACAGAAGTTAAAAGGTGCTTGGCTGGGCTGTCTTCACTGAGAGACACGAGAAGAAAATATTGCTACTTGTTTCTGTCACCAACGACAATCACGGGTTTGTCTCCATCTCCACTACTCTTACTATTTCTTATTATCTATAGTTATCTACACATGCGTCTCTCTATATACATGCAAATAGTACATCTCTCTTTTCGATATATAACCCAAACTAATAAAATGTTCTTTTTTATAATTAGGATAGAGAATATCACAATTTAAGCTAACAAGTCACATGAATTCTCCCGTATCACAGAATTGAACTTGAGATTTAAATGAGCATTTGTACGTACATACAGACGTAACCAATTGACTTAGTTTGGAATTCAGGGGTGATTAGTTCGTTCGACATAGGTTGAGTACAATAGATATATCTAAGTACCAACCAAGTACAGATTTCATATAAACGTTCAGAAAACCAAGATAAGAGAAAAATCGAAATTTCAATTAATTTAAAGTTTAAATTAATTTTTCAACTGTTTTTAAAGAAATATATATGAACCGTATTCTTTTTTTTCACTTTTGACATATATTTTAAATTATTTTTGGTGATTGTTTGATCATTTTTTGTAATACTAAAACTATCTATTTTATTTCCTTCTTAGCTTTTAAAATAAATAAATAAACGAGAAAATTGAAATGATGTATAATATATTATTTACTTAACGTTGTATCTCTATTCTCTAACATAAGCAGGCAAAATTTTCGTGTAAACGACATGCAAGTATACTGAGTCAAATTTTGTGAATGGTGACCAGATGTAATGTGGAAGTCATCGGTCAAATAAATTAGATATATGACATTTCTCTCTGTTTCTCAAAATCTTTTTGGAAGCCCAATGTCCAGCCGTAATCGTATCTTTCGTCGTCGTTATTAATTGGTAGGAAGAATTAAGACTGTCGTATATTTTGGTTTTATAATTGTAGCAATAATATTTTACGTTAGAATGACGTTATTCATATCTACCCTACAATCCTACTTACATCCTCAGACAACCCATGAGCAATTATACGACCCAACAAATACCAAAAGCTTAGTAATATCAATCACGGTGTTGACCAAAAAAAAGTAATATTAATTATGGTATTGATTTTACTAAGTTATAATCCGTTGAAATTGACCACGACGCTAATTCATTCTCCTTGACATATATATGAATCAATCAAATTCTAAGCGTGGACCAAAGCCGTCGCGTTTCATGTCTCACAACTTTTTTCAATTTCAGAATCTATAATCTTTTGAATAATATAGGAGTTGTAATGAAGATCTGAGATTGTAGTAACTAAACGGTACACTAGAGTCCGTAGAAATTCAAGCAATATGTCATATAATTTTGTTTCAAATAATGAGTAAACCATATATATATTTTAAATTAAACGATATGTGAACGAAAAATATTTTAAGGGGAAGGAATAAGATAGGAGAGAGCCTACAGAATAGAATAATAATGAATTTTGTACGTATTATGCATGGGTTTGCATGCATAGTCACTGCAGCTAAGTAATCAATCAGTAAGGGCCAATAGTTTAGGTATTGAAACCACAATTGCATATTATATTATTCGTAGTCATTTTTATATCGTTTTTTTGATATGACATTATTATATTACCATGAGGACAAAAGTCGTGTTCCCAACTTTTTTATAATAAAAACGAATAAACTTTGGACCACGGCAACTTCGTGGAATGTAGGTTGCTTGTCGAATTAAAAAATGGGAATTTCATTTCGTATGTGATGCTTGAAAATTATTTATTTTTATTTTGGGGAATTCAGTGATGACACATAGGAAAATGTATTCAAACAAACAATGACTGTGGAATAATTTTAGTTTTGGTAAGTTTTTAATGATTTTGAGTGAATTTTAAAACGTTATTATTATTTTAATAAAAATCTTCACAACATCATGCATCTAATAACCCCTGCCGCGGATGCTATCCGACGATAAAATCCACCACCCATGTGGGCCAATTGGGCTCTTCTCTTCCCACATTATGTTTGATTCAAGTTGAATTCTCTTATATAGTAAGTGGTTATATCATTATTGATTTTTATTTTCTGGGGGTTGAAAAGAATAAGGGTCTATTTTACATTAAAACTAAGGTAACGGGGGAGAAAAGATAAATAAATAAATATAAAACAACTGGGACCAGACAAACCCTTGGTGTCGTGACGTGTCCGTTCCGTTCAACAAAAAGTATCAGAATTTATAAAGTTTCCGATTGTCTTGGAAGTAGAAGAAGATGGGAAAGATGTATGATGTGATGTTGGATGAGGCGACTTTGTTCACTTTACAATTCATATACAACATCTGAGGTGATGGATCCGATCGACAACTCACTTCACACTTTCCAAACTTTAGTCACGGATGCAGGGTATAAGAAGAACAAAGCGCGCTTGATACTACTCATCACAAAAATATGCAGAATTAAGCCTCAAGTAC
Organism: Boechera divaricarpa; assembly: GCA_026770425.1. Lineage (NCBI taxonomy): Eukaryota > Viridiplantae > Streptophyta > Magnoliopsida > Brassicales > Brassicaceae > Boechera > Boechera divaricarpa. The sequence goes on from CM049186.1 coordinate 19,319,294, forward strand.
CAGGTAAACTGTGTGAAAAGAGAGTTCCATGTGGTCTGCGTGGAGGAGGGTAATCATGGCAATACTGTTTCTTTTTAGTTATGGCTAAGGTTAATCATTTAAAAATGTTTTAGGCATTTGAGATGTCACTGTCCTTTGGGACTTTGATGCTATAGATGACTTCTGTAAAGGTGATATGCCAGACTGGCCACTGAATGATGCTAAGTTACAGTTCTATGAGGTGAGTTGTTGTTAGTTTTGACTCATCTTCTTCACTATGTGATCTGTTTTGACTGGTATATAATATTGTCTTTCTTCAACTAACTTTATATGTTTTAAAATGCAGGTGAATGAATTAGAGTTGCGAGACAATGAATGGCTTCATCTATATGCTGAATTTGCATTGTTCTCCGAGTGGGACTCTGACATGGTGAGTATATAAAAGCATAGATATGTGAGCATAGGACACTCTTTTCTCAACAATTTTTTTTTGTTTTGCAGAGTGCTTGCACGCCATTTGAGATGAAGAAAATAGTGGTACAAACAAAAGAAAATGTAGAGTCGAGTATGAAGCAGAAGTCGAGAAATGCAATCTTCTATATGAGTTTCAAGATTCGTGGAGGTCCCGAGTGCAGAGGCATAGTAAGAAAAACAGGTGATGGAAGAACAGGACATATGTGCCTTGAAGCTAGATGTTGGATCGACAAGTAAAGCTGATAATGACACCAGTAATCTGATATTTTGTGGTCCTTTTTATGTATTGATCTTGCTATTTTAAAATGGTATCTATCTATGGCTGAAGTAGCAAGTTCGCACTGCTTGTTTCCCTCTGGATTTGCTCTTTGTTTTTTAATGTAAAAGGCTCTATTTAAGATGTGATATTTCATGTTTATCAACTATCTTATAAGATTGATCAAAGATATGCTTTCATCTAGAACACAGATTTAATTGCTACAAGATTTTTTTTCCGATATGCACACTAATTCATCATATACATGTTTATAGATTTACATAACTTGAAGAGAACTTCAATTTTGTTTAACCAATTTTACTAGAGATAACTAGAAAAGACACTTACAAACCTCACATCTTCAAAATATATACAGTTTTACTGGTGAAGGGCTCTCTTACGCCGTGGACAAAACCTGCAACTCTGCCCACCAAAGAGGTGACAATTTCGGCGTAGCATCGTTCGGTGATATTCCCGTGATCTCCCGTAACCATCCTGTGACTTCTCGCATTGTAGGTCTCTCTTTCGGATCGGTCCTGAGGCATGATTTGATCACTTCACCCATATTCTCAATCTTCTCATCATAAGATTCCAGTGTTGGATCTACCATCTTGGCTAGAGTCTCTCCTCTTAAGAAATCGACCAGCCCGCTATCTACTGAGTTGGGTTTGTTAACTGATTCCGGGAGTTTCCCGGTTATCATTTCGAATAACAGTAAACCGAAGCTGTAAACGTTGTCTTCTGGATTCAAGACTGAGATGTGTGTGTCTATGATTGTGTTGTTGATGCTAGTCTCTGTCTCGGATGAACCGAAATTGAAATCCGATACTTTGACAGCATAATCCTCTGTGAGCTGAAGAGATGATGAGACGAGATTGGTGTGAGCTATGGGTGGATTGAGTTGGTGCATATGGTCAAGGCAATATGCTAAACCCATTGCGATTCTTAACCGCATTCCCCAGTCCAAATGTTCTGATTCTTTATCTGCAACAAACAAAATGATTAACTTCGCTAAGATCACAAATAAAGCGAGCCAACATGGGACATTGTGTGGCTTATGACAAAAGTACTCACAGTGTAAATGCTCAAACAGTGATCCATTTGGAGCATACTCAAAGATCAAGATCCTGGTGAAAGGTTCCTTTTCTTCACAATACCCAAGAAGGTTTACAAAATTCTTGTGGTTGATCTTCGATAACATTTCGATCTGAAATTGTGAAACAGAACGAGCTAAGTTTTGACTATATATTGTTGTTATAAGAAATCGAAAATTGGAAAAATCATACCTTCTTCCTAAAGTGAATTTCTGAAATGTCCTTCCAGTCTTTGGCAGATGTAGTAGCAAATGAAGCAACAGCTATCTCCACTCCACTTGATAGTGTTCCTTTGAACAATTTCCCAATGGGGCAAGATCCAATGACATTACTAAAATCTTCACATGCAGCTTCAATCTCAGATCTTTTGAGGACAGGGATGCCTGAGAATCAAAATCACACATTGATGAAACCAAAGGAGACGATTTTGGTTAATACTCCAAGTAAGTGCACTTGCCTAAACATTCTATGCCATGTAACAATTGAAAAAGGAAATTACCAGTTACGAATACTTTTTGAAGTTGTCCGCTAAGACCTGTACGCCAAGGATTCACAGTTTTCCCGGCCTTACTAGTGAAAAAGTAGACGCCGGTAACTACAAGGAGAAGAAAAACAGCACCGCATACGCAGCCAACCACTAGAGGAACAGCCACTGAAGAAGAATGAGAGTTTCTTGGAGTGGGAGAATTTACAAGTGGCACAGATGGAGAAGGTGAAACATCTTGTGTAGATGATCTCTTTTGTGGCTCTGGAACTATTGAAGATTTAGTTGAAACATGTTTTGGAGAAGGTTTTGGGGATACTGATGGTGTAATAGTTGCAGCTGCAAGAGGGTTTTTGCGGGTTTTTCTCGAAGGCAAATCTTTGTAAGGTTTACGGACAATTGTTTTCCTGTGAAATCCAACAGCTTTCCTAACAAAAATATATTAGGTGGAAAAGAAATTAAGCCCTTGCAAAACATGCTCTTTATAAGATCATAATATAGCAAGTTATATAGTTATAAGCATGAATAAGAACATCTTCTAAGTTTCGGTTATAATCAACAACAGTTTCTAGTACCATACATACATAGAGAGAATGAAGTCACTTAAGCTATGGAATGTTTATAAAAATTTGTAGATCTACCAACCCCTGACTACATATATGTTGTTGTTATACTAAAAATCTTCCAAATTCCAGATAAATCAGAGCAGAGAATCAAGTTGCAAATTGAGAAATTGAATCAGCACAAGTGACAAACCAAAATGTGAATGGATGACTTAAATCTAAAAATCAACAGTGATCTAATCGCAAGACCCACTACAAATCTCAGAAAACTGAAGCTGCTACTTACAAATTGGTGAAATCACCATCTGACCATTGATCTTCCTTTAAGCTATCTTCGCTTTTCAGAAAATCTACACATGAAAAACGCCAAAGCGAAACAGAGGATATGAAAAAATTATCAAGATTCTAGATTTTGTTTTCTCTGTAACCAAACAGGCAAAAACGCGTAAGTGAAACGAAAAAAAAGTCTCTACCTTGGTCCATGACCGAACAACACGAACCGAAGCAGCTAAGCAGAATCACAAAAACTACAAAAGAACGCATTTTGAACATCGATTGAATGAATCGAGAAGACAACAGCAGTATGAGTTGAGCAGAAGATGATGAAATCGAGTTTGGATTTGAATTCGAGATTACAGATTAGAAGCAAAACTATCAGAAAAAGCCGGAAGAAGCTGAAGACAAAAAGAGAGACTTGTTGAGTTCTGTCTGAGAAAACGAGTTTTGATTGAAGAAAGCGCGTGCGCCGTGTTTTGCCCGATAATGGAAACCAGACTAAGGAAATTTTAGTTTTTTGGTCAACAAGAACTAATTAATAATAAGGGTTGCTTAGTTTTCTTATTGTATTTTCATGAAAATTCAACCTTTTTCCAGAAATTGTTTTGTTTTTTCAACGATTATTGTCACATACCACGTTCGAACCATGCTTGACGTATTCCAAAGTAGGAAACTAACATCAGCATTTCCTACTTTTTATCCGTTTAGTAGAGACGAACCACGATTATTAATCTTATTTTCACTACAAGTTTTCCATTAAAAATGATATTATTGCATCGTAATTCAAAGTGGTAGGCGTTTTTATTTATTTATATGAATTAACAATAGAATCAGAACTAAGTATTGAATTCTACTATATGAATATTTTAAAGTTAATTTAATTAGAATTCAGTTTATTTTTTTGTAGATTTGAATTGAGAATTGGACACTCTAAACCAACTCTGCCAATTTGATTCACCACCAAAATTTAAAATAATAAAAACAATATTATTTTTGTTTTAAAAAAAGTAAATGTTTTAGAATATTTTACACAAATTAATTCATATCAAAAATATCAAGTGGAAAGACACGGGATTATAAATAAAATAAAAACAAATATTATGGGCATGTTTAAAATTTATAATATAGATCTTGAATCTATGTTAAGGTATTTTATATGTTTTATTTTGGGCTCTAATATACAATTTGTTTTCCTACAACACAGTGATTATATAAAGGTTTATTTAGCCGCCTTGAATAAAGTTAGGCGAAAAACATTTATGATAAAGGGTAATATTAACTATATATTATACCTACTAAAATGTTGTGGCAGAACTAATAGGGTTCAACAGAAAAGGCTCAAGTAGCCAGCCACCGTCGAACAAGACTTGTGGCGTAGCGAATGGTTCCACCCTCTTGATTTTCTTGGCTATTTCTTACAATTTGTATTAGTTATAATAAAATTTAACCAAGGTATCAATAGCAAGAGAAGTAAAGAAATAGGAGAGCCACACGTAGATTTGCTGTGATAATATCTGAATGATTGAAGTTGAAGGAATGATTGTCATCTTAAGTATTGTGACTATTTCAAAGTGGAGGTTGCTTCGCTGTTGCTTTCTTCGTCCCCATTTCTCTTCCCATGTGGGATCCTCGTGGTCTGGTCACTGGTCAGCAATCAGCATTCAGCAAGCAAATCCCTATTCTTTATTAAATTGTTTTATTTTCATATTCTAGTGTTTTATTATCTTGTAAACATTCCATAGTATATCGTTGTAGGATTCAATGCGAAAAACAAAACTGCCTTGAGAATCTAAGATAATAAACAATTTATTTGCTCAAAATAATACCTATGTTGTTGGCAAAAGAATGATTCTTCAATGCATTAGGATATTGTATTGTAGGTGAGCTTAGGCAATGGACAAAAACACTATTTCTAACCAACTTATGGTGGTCTAATGTTTTAAAATATTCATTTAAATGACAGGACTATGTATGGGACTTTCCATTGCGATTTTAATCATGCTTAACTATTATAAGCGTCTTTAATGATTAAAAAAAAAACTAAATTTTCAGAAGATTGATCTGGATTTCGATTGATAATCTTCAGTTAACAAAACAAAACAAAATCGATTTAAGCTTTAGCAAGAAAGGCGAAGAAGAGAACATATACAAAAAAGCGAAGAGTATAAGAATAATGTTAATATAGTAAAATAGAAAAAGAAAACAATTTCATATTTTCCATGGAAAAAGAAATACATCATACATTACATAGATAAATGAGGTGAAGCTAGTCAAATACTAGTCAAACTTTGTCATTTCTTACTCTTCCTAAATGGCAATTGGTGAACACTTTGAAGGAAAACAAGGAGTAATGTCTTGTTCCTCAATTTTTTTTACTATTTACAATGAATATTTTTCAATTTTCAGATATATGGGTTTTACACTTTTTTTTTATTTCTTATAAAAAAAGAATGATAGAACAAAAATGTTACTCTACAAAATTATAGAGGAACAAAAAGGAACAAAAATAAAAATTTCATTTTGTATTATTAAATAATCTTTAAATAGTTTTTATGATAATATTTACATTTCTGTAGATTTATTATAAATTTATATATAAAAAATTTCATCAAAATTTCCACTTTAAATGAATGATATGATTTTATTTTAAATTAGTATTGATACTTAAAGAACAATAAAAAATACTTTCAAGTGAAATTTATATATTTATTTTTAATAAAATATTCGAATTTCTATTACAATTTTATTTTAAATTAATATAAGATTAATTTTAAATAAAATTTATAAACTAAATTCACAAAATGAATCTTTTTAAAAATAATCTTTATGTTAAAAATAAAATAAAAAAATATATATTCAACTTTTTGGTAACCATTTACAATAATTCTCCGTTTTTTCTTTTTTTTCAAACCTTCTCGATCATTTTTTTTTCATGGTTAACAATAGGAGCCAATATGTTTTTTAAATACTTTTAGGCTGACCAAACACTTTTTGATCCCTAATTCATACATTTTAATCCACAGGAGGTTTCAGAATTCCGTCGCCGGTGAATCGGAAAACATGACACACACCTTATCAAACCTTGCAGATTGCAAGCCGTACAAGTAGTGAATCCAGATCTCTCCGAGAAGATTTTGTGGCTACCATTACACCGATCACACATAACAAATCTCCATCCTCTACACAAATCACATATCTCACCGAATATTACATCTGACGGTGGTAATAATGCGCCGATCAGTTTCCTCAGCTCGTCGTTCTCTTATAACTGTATAATCTCTTTCGTCCCGCCGATATATCTTCCGCCGAAAAAAACCTCAGGCAACGTCACTTTCTTCGTTCCGAAAATCGTTTGTAACTCACGGTGAAAGCTCGAATCCATCGATAAATCTCGCTCGTCAATTGTGATTCGAAATGTATGGAGGATCGACCTCACGGATCTACACTCCTCGAATGTCTTCCGTATGATTCGAAGGCTAGTGTAGTAGAGAACGACGCCTCGATGATCGGCGTTGGGGACATCCACGACGGAGAAGAGTGTTGGTGTCAGCGTCGGCGGTGAGAAACTGACATTTGAGATGCATCCGTGAATCCTAGGGCTCCGAGGCTGGTGAATGACTTGACGCCGCGAAGAGTAGGTTTCCGACGAGGGGTCATCGTCGTGAAGGAAGTTTTGAATGTCTTTGAAAGATGAACATGAGAAATGTCTCGGCCATTTTGGTGAGTCCGGCGAGATTTCGTGACGACGTCGGTGCAATTGAAACCAATTCGGGAACATTAGGGAAGATCAACAACGAAATCTAGAGTGAAAATGAAAATGTTAAAATACAGAAAAAAATTGAGCGAGCAAGATTTATTTATTACGAGTGAAAGAAATAGATAATGACGTAATCTAAATAAAATTAGAAAATTATTTCTTACCCAAAATGACCAAAACATTTAATTTACAGCTTACTTTTTGTTCTTTCTGGTCGTCAAAATTTATTAATCGGACTAAAAAGTTCAAAAGGTGTTACCAATTCATAAACCCAACAAAGATCAAATCTGCTTTCTCTTTTTAAAAAAATTTCGAACTAGCTCTGTATTAAGGGTACACTGTGATATACTGTAATTTATAGTTTATTCAGAAATTCAAAAACACAATTCCCTTAATAAAGTTATTTCTGTTTAATGGGGTACACTGTTGATATAATCTAGTTGCGTCATTGATAGTGTACAAATGAAATTACTTTCCTATTTTGTTTATGCTTCTTTTTCTGTCTATCAGTATCAGAGCTCCGGTTTTGCGGGACGCCAAAATCCCTTCCGACCAATCAAAAACCTTTCCTGGTATAATTTGGTTGACCAATGAAGCGAACCAAATATGGATTCAAGCTTCTTTATTGTTTCCATGGTGTCTTCTACCACAAGATATCCACTTGGTCTCACTATCCGATCAATCTCAGCTGCCACTTGAACGATGTCACACCTGAAACAGAGCCAAAAACACCAACAAAAGGTTATAAACACAAACCGAAATATTAAACCCAGTTTCTTGTTAAGCTAACTGTGACCAAACTCGGAAAAATTGAACCAAAACAGTGAACGCCTACTGGCTACTGCTATAGAATTGAAACTCTAGAGAGTTACAACTTCAGATCTGTTGTTTACCTTTGTGTGAGATCTCCCAGGAAGAAACTGGAATGTAGCAGATCGTATGTTCTAGGGTAAGTGTTGAGGGACTCACACCAATCATGGTAAACTCCGATCAAGCCTCGATCATAAACAACAGAGAGAGTGTCAGGTTTATCCACAGGAACAACATTCATCACCCAGAGAGGTCGATTTATAAGTGCAGCAGCAAAACTATCAGCAGAACATAGACAAAAAAAAATTGTGTCAAGTTTCAGTTTGGGATAAACCGGATTCTGGTTAAGATTCAGAGAATGAAAATTACCTGCCATAACCGGCATTCATGTCCATCACATTCCGCACACTCGACCAGTTTACAGCTAGACGTTCAAGATAAACATCGGATACCATTGCTGACCATTTCTCTGTATCTTTCTTCAATATTTCCGCTTCCACCGAAATGCTTTGAGGTTTAACACTCACAAGCCGTTTAGGCCATAGCTCAGGCCAACTCTGGACATTTCTGCTCGGTAATTTGGAAATGCATTTGGCGAGTGGAACATACCTAAGACGAAAAGAAAAGGTTACAAAACAGTGGACATATTATTATACTTATGTGGATGTGAAGCATTATGTTGTTAATAGTTTTATACCATGAAACATTTACTTCCTTTTTATCGCACAGAGGTGGATCTTGTGTGCTGCGTTTATTATAGCAAGATTCTGAAGTTGGCTTTTGATAGATCACAAGTCCGATACCAGAGGAATCAACCGTCTTTGTCACGACCTTCCAGCAAATGGATTTGGTCAGAGAAACCATTGCTGCAACACAAAAATTGTAACAATAAAAAAGATCAAGGCCAGTGTTGAACAACCAAATCAAGAAAATGATTGTTGCAAACCATTCCAAATTCTGCTATCTCTGTCATTATCTCGATAGACCGGTGTTGCAGACCATATGAAGAAACCTCCTGGCCTGAGTACCCTATTGAGCTCCAACAACGGTTTCCCACCTACCAAATTAAACCGAAAAGATCATGAAAACCACTAAGCATAAGGGCTAAGAGGGAAAATAAGGAACAAAAGAAATACCATCAGCATCCCAATGGACTCTACACCGTGCACAATGGATAAGATCAAATGCATTGTTCGGGAATGTAAGCTGTTGCGTTCCAATAACAGAAAGAGTTGCAGGTATTCCTCGTTCTAACGCAAATTGAATCTGAGCTTCATGTTCATCTTTAGGAGCAAATGACATTGTAATAACATCTTTATCTAATAAAAAACCACCAAAGCTAGCGACGCCACAACCAACATCTAATACAACCCTTATGTTTTTCCCCCATTTGATACTCGGTAAAGCCTGTGAATTTAACACAAATCAGTCTTTCCACAACACAAAACAGGGGAATCAGCAACAACAAAGAAAAAAAACAAAAAGTGCTGACCTTTTCAATGAACTCAACGTAATGAGTAACCCCAAATTTGAATTGAGTACCTCCTCCAGGAAAAACAAGATATTCACCAGTTTTTATAACCCAATTTTGTTCCTTCTTGTATTCAACAAGCTTGGGATGAGGAACATTGTCATACCAAACCTACACATTACAACGTAAACAATTAAAGAAATGCTCCAATAGTCCAATTCATAGAGTGGGGTTGGAGATGCCCTAATACTCTAAAAACGTAAACTTTGAATCTATCAGACTCTTTTACAGAAACTTCCAAATACTCACATGAGTTACTAAACCAAATCATATAACTTCAGATCAGGTGGATCAAAAGTTAGAATTTTCAAAAAAAACCAAAGCTTACCAAAAACAAAAACAGGATCTGTCTCTCACCATATCCCGGCTCTTAGGCCACGGAACCGGCGGCTTATAATTATGCGGCAAGGGAACTAGACATTTAGGACTTGGTTTGGGGCAATGACGTTCTCGATGCTCCATATGTCTCCTCGATTTGAGCTGCTTAATTGCAGCGTAATTATCAAGACAAGGTATGTAATCAACAGATTCTGCACCTTTACATAGATCCCATTTTAGCTCTTCCACCTCGAGTGAAGAAGCGTTTAGCTTCATCTTCTGTGGAGTTTGATCGGAAGAAACGTCGACGTTATGGTGAGGAACTGGGGATTTGGGGATTGGTGTGTAATAATCGGTGGGGGAGAGAGAAGGGAAAGGGAATCTGGCGTTATCGGAGGTGAAGAGGAAGACTGTGATGGCGATGAGGAGAGTGGAGAGGAGTAAAACGACGACGTGTTGTACTGATATCGCCATTGTAGAAGGATCGTTAGAGATCAGAACGAGACGCGTTTCGGGGAAGAAGAAGGTGTGAGCTGAGCTCCAAAAGTCGCGACTTTTACATTTCGATTTTGCAGTAATATTTTATGCGCCGACAGAGTTTAAAAAAAAAAAAAAACAAAAGAATTTGTGTCCGAATGATTTTTTCTTTTTTGATTATAAGAGAAAATGTGCAGTTTTGTAAAAATCATTTTAATTATGTATCAATTGCAAGTTAATCAATTTGTATATATCAGAGGGTTTTTAAGAAGTTTTGTTTTTGTAAACTGTAAAATTTCTCAATATAAGATCGCAGTAGTAATTGATGAATATCTCTCCCTCTTCGGGGACATCAGATCTAATTAAATCTACACACCGACCATTGCCAGATCCAATCAACCTACCTTCCTGAGGTTTAAACTCAAACCATCTCGTTATTAGAAAAAAAAAAAGAGAAGCTAATTTGGGAGTACTTAATTAAGATCATATTGAGCCAAAGTTTCCCTAAGGTAATAATCAATAATGAGTCATGTGGTGTGGAGCAACATTATTTCTTGAGCAGTAACACGGAGTAATATATGCAAAGAATCAATCTTTTATGAAACCATGAATGTATGATTGATATGTAACCCCATTAAACTGCCTCAAGAGTCAAAAAAAACACACAATATCCTCTCGGAGGTTTTTCTACTGCCTTGTCAAGCTTAAAGCAAAATACTCAACTGTTGAGATTGGGTAGATTTAATAAAAAGAAAATTGGTCGGGATATAATAAATCCGGTAATCTTACTCGATGATTCCGGCACCACCATCGAGATCCACTTCGCCCATCCCTGTGTCCTCTTCTTCGTCTCCACTCTCTTCATCGCCACTAATTTCTTCATTATCAAGACGTAGCTTAGCCATGTGTTCTGTCAGCATCTTATCATCACGTTCACTCACCTATCAAAACATAGATTAACATTAGACTCTTGAATGTAGCGGCTGTGAACCAAAACAAACAAAACAAAAAAAGGAAAGCTCGTTCTTGTGACATGCAACTTGAGACGGTTCATCAGTAAAATAAGATAAGATACTCACAGCTCTAGCTCCCTCCTTAACGACAAGCTTGCCTTTGTGTGTCTCAATTGTCTCAGTGCAAGCTGTTATGGCTTTGTTTAGAATTTCAATCCCTTGGTCCTGTTAGAGACTGATAAGATTAGGAACAACGGGATAAAACATAGCATTTATACATTTATGGTTTAAGTGAAGACAAATCCGCAAAGCTACATAATAATTGGCTAACAAAGTTGCAATGACCAGTTTTTGGACAACATTAGTATCTGTGTGTGTTTTCTTAAGCATCTGCTTTCCTTGCAACTAAATGATTTCAACTATTGTAATCAAAATTCTGGCAAGTTGCTTTACTGGATATATAGACCTTTTAACAATAAGTAGGGGAGGGTTTCTGTAATATGCCAGACCAAGTAAATCAAATAAAAGATAGAAGACTGCTTAACCTTGTCAAGTGTCTGAGTAGTAAGGACATAAAGTGGTGGAGCAACCAATTTAATCTTAACAGGACAGTCGTCGTTTCCAGCGGCTTCAGCCTTTTTCATGGCCTCCTGAAATTGCAAGCATGGGTGAGAAAATCAAATGAAATTATAATGTATTATTTTCACAAGTTAAAGATAATCCAATAAGAGATATGACCTTAATGTGAACAACTCCGTCAAACTGAAAACACTTCAATTCGATATCAGCCCGGATTTTCATTGGTTGTGGTGTCATTCTCCTCCTAATGTTCTTCACAAGTGCATCTTTCACTTCTTCCGTAACAGCAGGTACAACCTTAGTCACCTACAAACAGAAAACTTGTAATATTAGCACCAAAGGAAGTTTGTACTAACAGCTAAAACAAAACCAGAAAACAAAGCATACCTCTTGTCCATCGGGCCCAACTTCTTTGATCTCGCGGGTGAGGGTACCCAACACTGAGTCAGGATCCGTCACTAAGATCTTGAAGGCCTGAACAAAAGAAAAATATATTTGAGAACTAAATAACCACAGACATACAATGAATCTCATATTCACAAATTCTTACCTCAAAAGCATGACCATGTTTTCGATACAAAGGCCAACCAATGTTCACATACAGCTCCTGCAATATGAAAACTCGAATCAATGTATAGCCAAATCAACAATTACATCACTAAATTATGATAGCACCTAAATACAAAGATTTGATCACTAAATATATAGGAGAAAACCAATAATCTAATAGTTTCAAGTCTCAGCATCTACCAGTATAAGACACTAAATAAAAAGAGATTTTACCAACAATCTATGAAACATCTCTAACCAGCAAATTCAGAATCTCAGATAGACAACACTCATCAAAATACAAATACATCAGATAATCCCAAAACTCAACTAAGAAATTAGCAAATAACATCTACAAGTAATTTCCAAGATTTTACCTCCAAATCAATTGAGAGAGTCTCAGCTACATGGCGCATGATAGAATGCACAAGCTTGCTCTTGTTATACCTCTCTTCACAAGTCTGAATATCCTCTTCGCTGACCCTACGTTTGCTCAGATCAATGTAACCTTTCTCTTTGTCCACACGCAGAACCATGACAGGCTCAATTCTCCCGACCTTAATCAAACTGCTCACACTTCGGATCCGACGACGGGAGAGCTCAGAGAAGAGGATCATGCCTTCGATGTTGTTGTACTCCAGCAGAGAAACGTAAGCTCCCATATCGGCGATGTTCTTCACCTGGATCATCACCGCCATATCCACCTCTGGATACCTCGCCTCGTACATCCGACACTCAAGATTTGGTGTTTGATTCGCCATGATTGAAAGATTTCGATACTGCTTAAGGTCACGCGAATTCTCTCTCTGTTGAATAGGAAAAAGCTATGAGGCGGAGAGAATTAGGGTTTTAGGCGACGGAGCAATTAGGCTGATTCTTTGCCTAGGGATAAGAGACGAGCGACGAAAGCAAACTGGAATTAGCTGACTTGCGTCCAAGATGCCAACTTAAAACGGCGCCGTGTGTCAGTTAAACAATTAGGTTTCAATTGGGCCACATAATAGAGTTTCAAGGGGAAATAATTTTAGGTTTTTGGGGGTTAAAAGCCCATTCGGATTTCAGACTTTTTCGGCCGGAATTCTTTTACTTCATGAAGTTTTAATCGTTTTGTTTTGTTCATCGATTTCTTTTGATGAATTGCGTACCAACCTGCACTAAACTAATCATAGGCTTGAGCTCGAATCAACATTTGGCAGTCCAAAAAATTTCAGATCGAATCGATCGTGGTATCAAATATTTTTGCGGACGGATTGAACCAGACTGTAAATATAGAATCGGTCACCAGGTGGGTACGATGAACCTCAGACCCGAATTTAAACTCATGTCTTTTGTCTCTTATACAGAAAAAAAAAGTCTACCTCAAAAAATCGTAAAAGCTGACGAACTAAACATAAACTAGTTCCATACATATCACTAAGAGAGCTTCATATAGAAAACACTAGACACAAGAGTCCCGCGAAGCTGCTTACCCTTCCAGAAGCATCTGATCGAAATGCCATGTTCCTGAAAATACCCCCAAACATTTAAACAAACATATTAAAACCGAGTTTGAGGCACGAAGTGGAGGATGAATAAGTGATTTTGTTGTTCTTTTATATCTTTATAGATTAATTCAAAATGTGATAGATCATTATGTTACCGTGTCCTTTGCCAACTCTTCGTAGTTGGGATACATATTCTGAGATTTTCTTGATTGCGTCCACCTAAGAAATGTTTTATTTTATCAAAATTCCAATTAGATTCTCTTTGACAGATTCGAAACAAAATCAGTCCTTTGTCACTAACATAGAACACCAAATGATTTACCTGCTCAGTCAGAAACTCGCTCTCAATAAAATCTGCCAATTGGACATCATTGTTCTTCGAAGCAATCTGTTGAACAAAGCATTACAAAATTGATAACAGTTCTTGCAGAGTTAAGATTAGATTTACTTATCAAATAGGGATTTGACAAATATAGGATAAACTCAAGAAGAGATGGTCTTTACACTATGGAGGTTTAAGAGCTTCTCATTAACTAGTTTCTCCAGTGACAGAGCCAATTCCATGCCTGCAACAACAAATCACAGAATTGTATGTTAAAACTCTTATATCCATTGAGACTTCAATCTCCATATGAGAGAAACATTTTCATGATACTTAAGAACTCAGATAAAATTCAGTCCATCCCACTGAAACTTGTAATATTTTCAAAAGCTTAACATAGCAACTTCTCATTTCTCCAAACTTAATGAATGTGGCAGACATATGAAACTAAAGATAATTTCACTTGGTATTCTCGTGTACAAACCAAAAAAAAAAAAAAAACTAGGATGAAGCATCAATAGATACAAAGTGGTAGCAACTTCTGAGCTTACCATATAGAGCATCTCCTTTATCAACGTGTTCAAACTCTGAGAGAGGCATCACAATGGACTGTAACTTGACCTTCCCACCACGTTTGTTCTGCAACTCATGGAAAAACCAAAACATCACTTATTAAGCTCCAATTATGGATTATGAATTAGAGAAAAAAATGGAAATAGTTTTTTCTAGGACCTGATACTCCATTAACTTCTCAGCGTGCTCTCTTTCTTCCACACTTGATTCCTTGAAGAACCTGATACCAAGAAACCAACAATTGACTATGAATAAACAAAAAAAAAATCCAAAAATATCACCAATCAACCGTCTTGAATAACCAAAAACTCACTTAGCAAGACCCTTGAGCGCGACGTTATCCCGATCGAAGTATGCATACATAGCGTGATACACATACGAGACATTGTATTCCACACTGCAGGCAAAATCCAAAATCCGTTGAAATTTCAGAATCCAGAGGATAAACTATAAGCAGGAATCAACATGGAGGTTCCAAGTACCAAATCTTATAGCTAAACAACCAGAATATAATACCGAATCTAAGTGAAGGAGGTGAGAAAGAAAAACTTACTTGATCTGCTCGTTAATGGCGGATTCACACTCGTCTGAGTACTTCTGTCGAGCAAGCGAGAGATGAGAGCTTGTTGGAACAAGATCGAGCTCCTTTTTCACCTCCTTGAACGGCTCGAAGACAACGCCGCTCAGGGTATCGGTGTTTGAGCTCTTAGATGCACGAACAGAGAAAGATAGGTTTCCAGATTTTCCAGAAGAAACTCGAAGATTGGACGAAATGGAAGATAACAAAGGAGAAATATCTTTCTTCACGCCATGGAAATTCACCAGAGAGAGAGCTGAAGATGAAGAAACAGTCTTAAGAATCATTTTGTCTTGTTTAGATAGAAACAGTTGGATCGCGAGAGAATTGGAGAGGAGAAGACGAATGGTTTTTTTTCTTTCTTTGTGAGGCGAGTGAGAGAGAAATCTAGAAACTGAGATTGTGATGTGTTGATGATGAGGCTGTGGATGGTAAACACGTGTACGTACACGATTCAGAGATAGGTTAAGGCGCGTGGCAAGCTTGTGGCAAGCATCGCTCATCATATCCGTGAAATTTCTTGGACTTATTTGTTTGTTTTGACTTTTGAGGCCGCTGCATCATTTTGTTTTATGTGATGAAAATTGATATTGACTTGTTTCATTAATCATTAGTTACTTAATCTTGTAAGTAATCATTTATTCGATTTAATAATCTCTTGCAATTTGTGAATGAAAAAACATCAACTTGAGAAAGGGAGGGGGACATATGCAACTTTAGTCATTCGATTGGGTTGACAAGTATATTCCTAATTTCCATATTTTGTATCTGTTTTTCATTTGGAATATGGAATAAATATAATTTTATTTTACAGATCTTAAATAGTACTATTTTTTCCTTCTTTTTTTTTTGGGGCAACACTAATTTTTCATATCGAACAAATTATAAAGAGTGTATTTGGAATACATTTTGGTTTTATGCAAAAAAAATAAAAAAATAAATAAAACAATTTATTGGTAAATCTATAAAGTAGATAGGCCGAACAAAAAAAGGCGCAACGGGCTCCCCATTCCTAGTCATTATTGGTACATTCCCCAATTTGAAGATTCTGTTTTAACGGAGGAAACAAAAAAACGAAATAATATACATTCGAAAAACTTCATAACAAGATACTAACCAATCACAATCATTACAAGAGAAACTACCCAACTTCAATCATTAACCAATAACAAAAATCAATCAAGTTCTTTTTAACTGTTCATCGAGCATTGCTAACTCTATATAAGCAGCTAAAGTATTGATAAAACAACAAGTTTTTGTTATCTCCATTTACCCTAAACAAAAGAATAAAATGGCCTGCATTGCTTCTGCGTTTAAGACTTTGTGTTTGTCTCTCTTGTTCATTGCCGTTGCATGTCATCATCCGACCGTTAGACCAAAGGTTTTCAACGTCCAACGCCATGGTTCGAAACCAGACGGAATAACTGATAACGCCAATGTATGTACACGACAATTTTTCTAATTTAATTTTTATATATCACCAATTAGTTTTGAGATGAAAATCTATGAATATTAACACAATTATAAACATATATGACCAATATACAAACACACAAGATAAATATCTATTTTTATTTTTTTCTGATTTATTTTGTTTAATAATTAACCTATGTCATTCTTAACAAATTAGGCATTCAAAAGTGTATGGAGCCGTGCATGTGCAAGGACAAGTGGAAGTAGTAAAATCTACGTACCGAAAGGAACTTTCTACCTTGGTGGTGTAGAGTTCGTGGGTCCATGCAAAAATTCTATTGAATTCGTCATCGATGGAACTTTATTGGCTCCTGCAAACCCTAGCGACATTAAGAACGACACATGGATCAACTTTAGGTACATCAATGATCTCTCAATCTCCGGTTGCGGTACACTTGACGGCCAAGGAAATCAGTCTTGGCCACTCAATGACTGCCACAAAAATCCCAATTGTCCTAAACTAGCTATGGTAACATTTCTTAAACTTTTTTCGCTTATGGCTTCATTTTCACAAATATGATTATTATTATTTTTTACATTTAAACGTGTGATATGATACTTATACAATGAAATAAATGTAATTCAATCATTATCTGTTATACACAACTTTATTAAAGTTTCTAGTCTTTTTTAATATATATATGAGAAAGTAACAAGTCTTTTAATAAACTTGAAATTTTTTTCATAGACTATGGGATTTGCATTCGTGAACAACTCAAATATCAAAGACATAACATCACTCAACAGCAAAATGGGACACTTCAACTTCTTCTCCGTCCATCACTTTAACATTACCGGTGTCACTATAACAGCTCCCGACGAGAGTCCCAACACTGACGGTATCAAGATGGGTTCATGTAGCAACATTCACATCTCAAACACAACCATCGGTACTGGAGACGATTGTATCGCCATTCTCTCTGGAACCACCAACCTCGATATCTCTAACGTCAAGTGTGGTCCCGGACATGGGATCAGTGTCGGAAGCTTAGGGAAGAACAAAAACGAGAAAGACGTGACGGGCTTAACGGTAAGAGACATCGTTTTCAACGGCACAAGCGATGGTATTCGGATCAAGACTTGGGAATCTTCGGCTTCCAAGATCCTCGTTTCGAACTTCGTGTTCGAGAATATTCAGATGATTGACGTTGGAAAACCGATCAACATCGATCAGAAGTATTGTCCTCACCCACCTTGTGAACATGAAAATAAGGTTAACTTTCCATGCAAAAAAAACAAGCTTCATTTTCTTTTCTTCTATCACAAGAAAAGAAAAACAAAACATAACTTGTGTTTCTTTTTTTTCAGGGAGAGTCTCACGTTCAAATCCAAGACCTCAAGTTAAAGAACATATATGGAACATCGAAGAATAAAGTAGCAGTAAATCTGCAATGTAGTAAAAGCTTTCCGTGCAAGAATGTTGAGTTAACTGACATTGACCTAAAGCATAATGGACTCGAAGATGGTTCTTCCACTGCGGTGTGCGAAAATGTTGACGGTTTGGCACGTGGTAAAATGTTTCCTCAACATTGTCTGAATTGATTCGACTGTCCATCGAAACAATGAAGACATATTAAATATGATATTTTCATTTATGAATAATTGCCTAATTAAGTGGTGTATACGATTATGTTTTTTTTCTTCTTATAACCGAAATTCCAAACGGAAACGTAAATATGTATATATGCTTTCCGATAAGTTAACTTAACATCCATAATCTACAATAAATTGCATTTTCTGAGAATCAAATTTAAAACATAGTGTAGAAACATGATTAACAATTGGACCAAAGAAATTCAACCCCATTTGTTTACATAATCTCTGTATAAATTCACTAAATCCGGTTCAGCTGAAGAAACTAGATTGAACCATAATCTGGTGCGGTTTTGACTGGGCCGTTTGAGAGTCGAGAAGGTACAAATTTGAGCCCATAGTTGATAATTGATAACCTCCAGGCTTCAAATCTGCCCCCAAACAATTTAATAGTGAAATATACAAAAAGTTAAGTGGCTTAGTCGTAAGAATTATAAAATTTAGGGGTACAATTGAAATATCGGTCGATTCAACGGCGGATGTGAAATCAAGAACAGCGACGACTGCAGCCGTGCCGAGCACTCATCTCTTCTTCTCCGTTGAGATCCTCGGACATGGTTATGAGATCGTAGGAGAGAATTTTGAAAGAAAAAAAAATTGAAAGCGAAAATCGAAAGAGCGAGGATAAAAGAGAAATGTCGGGGAGACTATGGATTCCGAGGTTTCTTCTCATCACTCTCGTGCTTCTTATCTTCCGAGTTAACTCTCAATGTGAATTTAGTTTCACTGGACGCAACAAGGTCTTTGATTTCAATTTAGCTTCTTCGATTCGAAATTTCCCTCACGGTGTCCTCAGCGAAGATGGGTACTTTCTCAGATTCCTTTTTTTTCTATATGCTTGAATCTCGCGTTTGATAATGCATTCAACTTCCGATTTCACCTTCTTTTCGATCTCCTGACACGCACAGATAAGTAGAAATTTTCATTAGGTGTGATAGTTTGTAATTGGATGGTATCGATTTGGTTCGGGTGTTAAGTTAAAATGTTCGTTTTGCTCAATCTATGTTACTTCATTTGTGTTCTGCTTATACTAAGTGCAAGTATTTGGATAATCAGGTTTTATAAAGTGGAAGCGAACAGTACTGTGCTATG
This sequence comes from Boechera divaricarpa, assembly GCA_026770425.1. Lineage (NCBI taxonomy): Eukaryota > Viridiplantae > Streptophyta > Magnoliopsida > Brassicales > Brassicaceae > Boechera > Boechera divaricarpa. Next base: position 19,338,508 of record CM049186.1, read on the forward strand.
GTTTCAGGTTGTCTTCTATTTGTCCTCTGTTACACTGATCATGAATCATGATATGTGTAATCCTGCATCTTGCTTTTCGTGCCTGCTCTGATTGGTCACAAGGATAAGGATTAGATAGGTTAATGGAACTGTAGAAGAAGAAAGATACAAATCCTTGACAGATTTTGCTGAGGAAAAGTCTTCATAGTTTAGGTGGTTTCGATTTGAAGATTACAACTGCTTGGTAGTTATAATGCCCTTTATGTTTACAATAGACCGTTGTGATTTATGATTGTTATTTCTTTTTGGAAACTTGTCTTGTGGAGCAGCTTTGTGACGTGTTGATTTTCAATCACGATCCCCCTCGATGTGTTGGTTGCGAAGTAAGATTTTTGGCCTTTTCCATTGTCTTGATCTATCCTTCAACACAAACTGAAAAAGTTTCTATCTTTAACTTTGAAAATCTCAATCAGTCTCTTTGACTTCCTTTTCTCACTTAGAATTGCGGAGGTCCATCACACTGTGGAACATCATGTAGTGCACTTGTGTCAGAAAATCTAAGAGGTACAAAAATCTCACTCTGACTGCAATCACAGCATGTAATCGTGATGAATTTATGTTGCTCAGTCGAAAAATTTTAAGGTGCAGAGATTGCACGATGCTTTTGAGCTAATAAGGAGTTAAACCATCTTAAAAATCTAAGCATTTTCAGGGTATGATGTATGTACTGCTCTAGGGCATGGCTCAAGCACAAAAGTTGATATTATTGGTAAGGCTTAAGATACCTTTATGTGAAAATTGAGCGTATTTCTCTCTAGTCGCTTGTAATGATGGACTCTTGGCACTAAGTGAGTTCTAAGTTGGGAAAAAGCTAAATTGTGTATGCTGTTTTCTCCCAACTTCTTATGCAATAATAATGTAGTAATGCTGTCTGAGAGATTTTTGTTTTGAATATGGTAGATAAAGAGGATCCTGGCAAAGGCGTCATTGTTAAGATGTCAAGTGGAAATAGGAACCAAAATTGCTCTCTTTCAGTTTCTGTTATTTGCCAGAAAAATAAAGTTGATGTAAGGATTTGTATATCAGACATTCTACTTAATTTTATGAATTGAAGTTGATTTAGCAATTTCTAGGACATAATAGTACCTCATTCATCATTTCCTTTTCTCAGGGACCACTCACTCTGGCGAAATCTGGTACCTGTCATTATGTGAGTGTCCAGTAACTCATTTATTTATTCTTTTTCCTAGAGCTTTCAAATTACCATGTCTCATTGTTTATGTTGTGAATATTATAGTTCATAAGTTTGAAACTGGACAAACGTTGTTAAAAGCTTTATATTTAGAGTAGGAAACAAATGGAATTACTTTCTATATGTTCTTAAAAAACCCATTACTGCATTCTTCTATGCCCTAGAAATCTTGTGTTCTTATTAGCATCTCAATATCTTTATCTCTAAGAAGTATGGACTCTGGCTAGTTATAGAAAGGCTGATTTTTGTGGTATTGTTTAAGCCCTTGGACGGACATATGACATAAGTAAGAGAGTATTTGAATTTTAGTGTGCATTGTAAGAGACAGTGAATTGTAGATTTTGTATAAATGTTCTCATATTCAAAACAAAATTGTCGAAGAAAGTAATGGCAGCACGGGTTAAACCTTGATTTCTGTTTGGCAAGGGATTGACTTAACTTTGAATACTTAGAGTTGTTTCATTATGCAATTGAAGATATTTTTTCCTGTCTTTCTCATTGATTCGACTTAAATTGGAGTCTTGTTTCACTGACAGGCAACTCAGCTGCGACACCCCTCTGGTTGTGCAGCAGCTATATCCGGCCATAGTAGTGGATGGGGCTGGTTTAGTACCTTACTAATCATGTGAGCATCTCATTCTTTTTATGCAAGGCTATTGGAATTGTATATGAAATGTTTTGATCTTTTTCAGTACCTTGTGCCTATGTGGAGCTTATCTGCTGGCTGGTGCAGTATATCGGTATTTCTCCCTTGGAATTCGTGGCATAGATGTATGTTTCACTAACTTCCTTTATCATGCAAAGTTTTCTCATGTACTGATTCTATCACAACTGAAATATTCACATTCTGTTTTTAGGTAATCCCAAATGTGGATTTCTGGGCCACTGTACCTCACAGAACACAAGTATGGTTCTGTGTTTCTATATTCTCTTCTGGTGGATTTGTGTCTAAGAATAAATTCATTGGGTTTACCTTTTCTCTTCATCTTGCAGAGCTGTTTTGGTTCAATATTTTCAAGATTCGGGGGTTCTAGTCGTGGTCAACGAACCTCATATTCTCAGGTCAACTTCTGAGCAGTCACAGCATCCTCTCTGATCCATGGTCTGGAGACAATTCCCTAACTTTGCCTTGACTTGTTCAACCAACTGCAAACGCCGCTAGATTATGATACCCTGAGTACTCTTTTGGCCATTATATGACTGCAAGTTATAAGGTGCCTCTCCTTTTCATCTTGTTATGACATATATCCCGTTAGAAACAAAAGAATCTTGTTCATTGGATAGAAACAATGTGAAGCCATTGCGATCTGGGGCCTTTCCTATTTTCAGTATTTGCTCTTTAGAAATTGTTTTCTAGACAATTATTCTTTCGAAAATATTATTGCAAACTATGTAGGGTTCTGATCTCTCCCTTCTTTCTTTCCGACTTATTCTGATAGACGAGTGATCAATGTTGAGTATAGAGATGTTGCAATGGACCAAAAATCCACGAACCGGATTGAGCCGATTAAGAAACTGGTCTAGCGGAGCCAACCCGGTCAAACATGTCTTTTTCTTTTTTGTCTTAGTATTTAGACCGCTGGGTCTGACATGTTTTGGACTAGCCTGTCTAGAGCGGGTTCTGCTAGGAGGTCCACTCGCCATAACATATTTGCCAATGACGCCTCTTGAAAGAGCATCTCTTTATACAATTGTGAGTATTGTAGCGTTAAGAATAACACTGGCTTAGTGTTTTGTTGGGTGAAGATTGTGTACAATGAAGAACAGTGAGAGCCAACTACTTGAGCTTGAAAGCCCAACAAATTCTCAACTAATGCCACTCTTCATTTCATATTGAACTCTGTGGTAATAATAATTAGAAAAAAAAAAAAATTATAGATAGTCTAAGATTTTGTTTCATCTCACATTATTCAGTCTCTATAATTAATTTTAATAAATGTTAACCGTCGATTTTGTTCTGTATTGTTTTCGAAGTAACAGCAAATATCCATTGGACAAAAGTGAAGACAATGATGTTTCATCTTTATAAGTCTATCAAATGTACGAAAACACCTCAAGGACACTTAGCTTCGAAGCTAAGTGAAGTTATATTCCTCACCTCCATCAATCATCATCTCAAATTTTCCAATAGCTACAAATTAAAAGCCCAAGAAATTAATATTTTTTTGTTCTTTTTTGACATATATTAGAAGAGTATTCATAGTAAAAAGGACAAAGGAAGCTAATGATTTAATGATAACCATCTAGGTTGGATTTAATCAAACACAAAACTGGTGAACTCAGGGATTGTTTTTGTCTTAAAATCAGTGTAAATTAGCCGATTACTGAAAAACAAACAGAGACATACATTTTTGCTGAAAACACGAATGTATGAATGAATTACTATTCAATACCTTTTCAATATGTCATACACAATAAATGGATTACATCTTACGAAAAAATCATTAGTTAAGAGATAACCACTCTGTTGCGTCAACATTCACCTACTCATCACCCTAAGTATGGAGTATTATTTTGCTAATTCACAAAATTTCATCACCTAATATAATCATAACCATATTATAAATCGCATAATCATTGTGCAGTACACATCTTTAGTATTTCTTGAAGCAATTCCAAAATAAGTTCTTTTGGCTTCCTCCTCCCACATCTTATTTGCAGGTTGATGAGAATGAGATCATCAAGAACCCAAAGTTTTCATTTATTAATTTTATCTTCTCTTTTCCTAATACTATTTGAATACTGAAATCACATTTTTGACACTCATCCTTCTCTTTCTCAATCCTAAACATGAAACCTTCATCACCAATTTCACTCGCCACTTCTTCACTTGCAAGAAAAACTCGTCTTTCTCCTTACCTCTTCACACTCTTAGCTTTCATCCTCTTCGTCTCTATTCTATACGGCGAAGATTTTATGTGCATCTTTGGTCAGCTTGAGCCCAACTTCGTCCTCCCGCCTTCTCGAACACCCGGTAACGTTTTGTTCATTCACTCAACATTTGTTTGAATTCTCGTTGACAATGAGGAATTGAGATTGTGTTTTCTTTTGAATTTCTTGGATTCTTAAGTGAAGAACAAGAAGTGGGAGAAGATTGCGTTTGCTATAGGTAAAACAGAGGAAAGCTGTGACATCTTCAGCGGGAAATGGGTGAGAGATGAAATCTTCCGACCACTGTACGAGGAATGGGAGTGCCCGTACATCCAACCTCAGCTTACGTGTCAAGAACATGGCCGTCCCGACAAAGAATACCAATTCTGGCGGTGGCAACCCAATCACTGCGATCTTCCCTCGTAAGCTCTGTCCCACTAAACACTCTGTTTTCTCTGTTTTATGAGTTACTCTGTTTGACGTGTTGCTCTGTTTTCTCTATTTCATAGATTCAACGCGACGTTGATGCTGGAGACATTGAGAGGGAAGAGAATGATGTATGTAGGAGACTCTTTAAACCGCGGAATGTTTGTATCCATGATTTGTCTTCTTCATCGTCTTATCCCTGAAGATCAGAAATCAATTAAAACCAATGGTTCCCTCACTGTCTTCACTGCCAAGGTAAATCTATCTACTTAAATTTAAAATCATCACTCTTTTTGGGGTCTATGTATTGCAATATTTACCCATCTCTAGAGCTTATTTTCTCTTTACGCAGGAGTATAACGCGACGATAGAGTTCTATTGGTCACCGTTTCTTCTAGAATCAAATTCAGACGATGCAATTGTGCATCGAATATCGGATAGGGTTGTGAGAAAGGGGTCAATTAACAAACATGGTCGACACTGGAAAGGCGTTGATATTATCATCTTCAACACTTATCTATGGTGGATGACTGGACTGAAGATGAACATCTTGTAACCAAAAGTTTTAACTTAAAGTCACAACAATTCACAAGACTATACATATCAATCACATTAGAGTGGTTTCTGATATTGTTTCTTGGGGGTATATATAGGCAAGGATCGTTTGACGATAAAGAGAAGAATATCGTGGAGGTTTCGACTGAAGATGCGTACCGGATGGGTATGAAGAGTATGTTGAGATGGGTGAAGAACAATATGGATCGTAAGAAAACTAGGGTTTTCTTCACAAGCATGTCTCCAACTCATGCCAAGTTAGTGACTTTGACCGTTTGATCGAGAAATTTTAGCCCATAGTTTAATACATGAGATTGAAAAGTTCAGTTATGATACATACTGACACCGTAAACTGCTTAAATTTTACTAATCGCATAGACAGATTGATTGTTTCTTTCTTAGCAAGAAAGCTACTTGTTAGGGCTTTTGTTTATTTTGTTTTGATCTGGTTCTATGACTGTATCAGGGGCATAGATTGGGGAGGTGAACCGGGTCAGAATTGCTATAATCAGACAAAACTTATAGAAGATCCGAGCTACTGGGGATCAGATTGCCGGAAAAGCATAATGAAAGTGATTGGAGAAGTGTTTGGGAGATCGAAAACACCGATAACTTTTCTGAACATAACGCAGATGTCGAATTATCGGAAAGATGCGCACACGTCGATATACAAGAAGCAGTGGAGCCCACTTACGGCGGAGCAGCTGAAGAATCCGACGAGCTATGCGGATTGTGTACATTGGTGCTTGCCTGGCCTTCAAGATACTTGGAATGAGCTTCTCTTTGCTAAACTTTTCTACCCTTGACAAAAAGAAAATAGTTTCTCCGTTGAAATACGACACCGTTTTTGTTTTGAGTTTGGAAAGAGGGAGAGGCCTTGTCGAGAAATTTGTAAAATGTAGTCACTGATTTGATATTGTCTCGTTTTGGTTATAAGACAAAAGGTTTTCACGAATCAAGAATAATAAGTAGCCTCTAGGCTCTAATTTAATGTACGTAGCAAAACAAATAACAAAAAGTAATCTACAGTGTAATCTTTTTGTAATTTATACTTTATACCGACGATTAAACGATTTTTTTTTTACTACAAAAGAAATAAAACTTAGTACACTACCCTATTAACACTTTTTTTTGTTTACATTTATGGATTCAAATATATGGTTATGTGTTGTTAAAACTAATCGAGAATTTCAATTTATGAAAGAAAATCATAATCCAACGATTTCCTTCCTACGATTTCCTTCAGCACGAAGTCGTAATACAACGATTTCTTTCCTGCGAAGCAAACTCTCTTCCCCAATCAACCTCCTGCACCCGACGAACAAAGATTCATATTTATGGGTGGCGAACATAGCTCAGGACAACCTGAATTCCACACCTTCAAAATTCTCGGCTTCAAAGACATTCAAGGCTCTCAATCCTCCTCCTCCTGAAGTTAGTTGGCATAAGACGATATGGTTCTCAGGCAGAATCCCTAAGCATGCCTTCTCTTGTTGGATAGTAGCTCGTGACAGATTACCAACTAGAGACAGGCTAAGGAGATTCTCCCTTCAAGTTCCAGAATTATGCCCGCTTTGCACCTCTGCACCAGAAACCAGGGAACACCTCATATTCTCTTTGCCCTTACTCATATACTCTTTTGACTATGACTTAGAATATGACTCCTCCTGATATAGACTTTTTCAATCTTTTACAGTGGCTACCCAGAGCAAATTCTTGTCCCTAACTTAAGCTCATTTATCACTTCATCATTCAAGCAACGGTCTACATGATATGGTGCGAACGGAACGCTCGCATCCATTCGGGCATCTCAAGGACACCCTCACACATCCTCCGGGAGATCAACACGACGATCAAAGCGGAGCTTATGGCCATCTCTCAGACCATGCCTCCACCCAGCACAAGCGAACCAACTTTGCTCCAACTCTGGTTTAACTTACGACACATCATTCCCGGTACGCATATTTCCCCAATATAAATATACTTTTTTTTTTCACTCGGTTTTATCTTATTCGAATTTTCCGAGTAAAATTTTAACAAGTCAATTATTTCTTTTCCACCATTTCCTATTCTTTTTTGGCAATCAATCTCCTATTTCCTTATTGTGAGTTCTTCATAAACATTCTCTCTATTGTAACTTCTTCTTTTTTGAGTTTAATAAATTAACCCATTAAAATAAGAAAAAATATTATGAAAGTATATTTGTTATATAAAATAATTGTTGAAAGTAGACATAATTTATCGATTATCCAAAGTTCGGTTAACCCAAGTTTCGGTTAAGGGTGGAAAGGGAGGTGCTCTTCATGTTATCTACTCCTGTTTTTTAAAGAGTTTCATTTTAACATTTGATACTCAAATTAAGAAATAAAATTAAAATTCTATTTTATCTCTTAACTATTCATTTAATTACAATTATTTATTTCACACAAAATCTTTTTCATCATTTTGATTGAGGACAAAATATGTAACTTTTATTAAAAATTGTATTGATATATTAAAATGACATTTTTTTGTTATAAAATTTAAGTGCTAAAATGACATTCTTTAAAAAAAAACAGATAGAGTATTGAATTTGGTTTGTCTTCTTCAGACACACTCATATGGATATTGGATAAATCAGAAATGACTAAAAGATATAGTTACATTTTATTGCAAAATATGTTTGTTATTTTATCTAGTTAAAGTCTTAGATAGCCCAGCTAAGAATATGAACTATTTCCGTTGCTTTTTAAAAGTATGTATATATATATCACAGCTATGTACGTTATCACAATCTTTTATGCATGTTTATATAGATTTGAATATAAAGAAACTAGTTAAATAGTAATACTTTATAAGCAACATGCCACATTGGAATATACAAACCCCAAAAAGCGTTTCTCTCTGGATTGGTCAGAATTTCATATTCACACGGAAATACATATGTTATTACATATGCAGTAAAAATAATAATATGAAAATTCTTATGGGTTTATAACAGATGAATAAAAAGTGAAAGAAAATTAAAAGTAAAATAGTGATGTAAAAATAGGAAGAAGACACAGAAAAATAAGAAAGGTAGGTGGGTTTAAATGTCATTTTACAAACGACCAAAAGAGGGAAAACATTAATAGCCTCCTTGCCAACTTGCATCTCAACTTGCAATTCCTTCCTTCCACGACAATGTTTACATATATTTCGTAGTCATTATGATACTAAATTAATAATCATATATAATCAATTTGTTTTTTTTTTTTAAACCTTTTATTTATGGAATATATTTAAAAAGGTGTCAAGAATAGTTGCGACTTTTATTTTTTTTCCTTGCAACTTGCATGCTTTGTTTTTTTTTCTATAACAAGTTGGATTTTATTACACCCCAACTTGCATTTTACGTACGATCATATACATGAATTCCTATATATGTATTCCATTTTGAATTTGGTTTCACAAGTCTCGAAATCTTACTAGTTAATTGTAAAGTAACTAACTCGTTTTGCTTTTGGAAAATTTGAATGTCCTTTTATCTTGTTCATTGGATTCTTCATATTAAACAAACGAGATAATATTATAAATTTAATTTAATTTTAATATTTTATAGTTTTTATCCTTGAGATATTATATAGGGCAAGGAAATCCAAGAAAGTAATAATTTTGACATTTGAATTCCTGTACCAGTTCACGCATCCCAAAAATAAATAGGAATCGAGGAATATTATCATTTTGGTGAGTGAAAAAAAACGTTTGAGTTATCATGAATATATACCATAATTAATATCATAGAGTTCAAACTTAATATAAATTACACTGTCGTTCGAATGATCGTGAAATGATTTTATTTCATCTTGCTCCTTTTTCTTTCAAAGGTTGAATGCTCTGATTATATAAATGATGATCAGTTAATTGAAGAGACCAAGTTATTTTATTGTTTGTACATTTTAAGGGAATTAATTATGTATAACTACATAGTTTCCTTAAGTATTTTCTTTGGATAAAGAAAAAACGGATCATATGGATCAGCACATGCATCGGTTTTCTGACTGCCCACAATTGTTCAGATATCGTATATGTATTAGTACTTATGCCAATGATTATATTAATCAAATTGTTTGTAAATTTAGTACATTATAGTGTACGATAAAGATATCAAACTCCAATTAGAGATCATAAACTCGGACATAAGGAAACAATACTCATTAGCTAAAATCACTATATTATTTCATGATTAAGCAAAGATTCATACATATGTAAAGTAACCGGGCAAGAAGAATATTATGAAAAAAACCTAAACAATCAATGTTTGTTTATTAAATTTTAGAGCTACGAGAGACTGTACAAAAGAGTTCAAGAAGAAATGGTTTTAAGGGTAAATTAAAGTATCGTAACACCTTTAACAAACCCTAAAACCCTAACTTCGAAAAACAAAACCATCTTCTTCGTCTTTTTTTTTTTTTTTTTTTTTTTTTTTTTTTTTTTTTTAAAAATCCCCGACGATAGATAAATACTTAAATCTCGAATCCCAAAAATAAAAGAAGATAAATTTTGAAAGAGTGAAAATAGAAAATAAATCAAAATAAAAAGTTGAAAAATGAAAACAATAAAAATGTAATTACGAGCGTTTAGACGTGTTCTCGGCGAGTTTAGCCAGCGACTGCAAGTTGCACCGTACAATGGTATCTGCAAAGCTACAAGTCTCTTCCTTATCGTTACCCGCCGGTACGTCAACGACGTATGACTCAACAACACGTGTCCTCTTCTTGCCGTCGTCGGAGGACAACGACTGGTGCAGCGTCGTCACCGACCTGTAGTTTTTAAGTCTGTGGTCCCCACCGACGACGCTGAAACTGACGATGTGGCGATCATCGTCCATGATCTCAAGCCGCTCTAAGCTAAACTCCGCGGGGAGACCAGAGACGACTCGTACCTCTCTCACCGATCCAACCTCTCGACCGTCTCCGAAAGCCACGTGGCAGCTCCTAACAAAGTGTTTGTACGCTTGAGGGTGTTCAAAGCGGCTTAAGATCGACCAGACGGCAGAAGCAGGAGCCTCTACGTCTTGTACCACGACGGAGAAGCACTGAGAAGGACCAACCACGTGCGTGTGGGAAAGCTCCACGTGCTCCGGCACATCAGCCATCCCGCGCGTGAGGCTCACTTTTTGAACCTGTTTGTGGTGGTGGTGGTGATAGTTGCTTACGGTGGCGTTGGCTGCTTCCGCGGTGGTGGAAGATCTTTGAAATTTTATCGACGTTGGCATTTTAAAAGCAAATCTTCTCTTTCTCTCTCGCTATAAGGAAACAAATGGGTTTCTTCGTGAGGTTGTATTAATGAGATATTTACATGTATGTAGACATAACTATATAAGGACAGAGTGTTTATATATAAAAATGCAAGTATGTGGAATTGTGGATTAGGAAAGAGAGAGAGAGAAGGATGTGTTAGTTTGTGTGGGTTCGTCGGTTGTCCACTTGGGATTTGTTTGGAGTTTCTATTTTCCCTTAATAAGAATCGTCTCTCTCTCTCTTTATATCAAGGACCGGCCCGGTTTTCCACGAAAATCTACGCATTGGTTCTCGATAGTATAACCGGTTATTTATTTGAGTTTTTGTTTTTACTTGCCTATTTACTGAGGGCTGTGACCGTCTGTGACTGGTGTCGTGAATAGAGAGGGCAAGAAGAAAACTAGAGCTTTTCCTCTCTGTTCTTCTCTATTGGTAAAATTTAGATTATTTTCTGCTATATATTACACCAGTTATATCCTAAGTTTTATTAATTGTTAGTTATCACAAGGAATGTGCATGTAGACGTTACCACAAATTCTTAAATAACCACACAAGCATTACTCAAATTAGAATCTTGAATGGAATAGATTTTCCTTCATTTTGACCACTCAAATATTATTTAAGATAATGAGAAAAAAATTCTCTTATCTCGCCGATTATATTTCGCTTCAGAATATAAAAACTTTGAACATTATCTATGAGGTTTTGCAAAGAATTTCAATCTTCTACTTTGAACATTATTTAAGCTAACCCTAAGACGTTGATAAACACTTATTGAATGTCAATTTGAAACTAGAACATGATCACTATGGGTCGAGTTGGTTAAGCTATACTTATATATATATTTATTTGTTTTCGTTAAGAGCTATACTTTATGCAGAGGTTTGGCGAAAATCATAAAACAAATTGGATGGATAATTACCTGAGGCCCACCTTTGTCTTTGTGATGGCTGATCTATTTACAATTGGTGCTATTCTTGGATGTGTTTTTGAATTTCATTGGAAACTTCTGACTGTGGTTAAATTTTCAAAAATAACTATAGAACTTTGAATATTCCAAGTTGGTGAAGATATCATGTCATGGGTCCATCATAATTATCTTTCCTCATTTTGTAATCAACTTGAGCGAATTGGATGAAAATCAACTAAGCAGTTGCTAAAAGTAACTAACATAAAGTCAGGATCGAATTGGACAATATTTCTTGGGTGTGTTTTCTTCCACAAACATATATTCAAATTAAATCAAATGAATTAATAGATTGGACTCTTGAATTTGAGTGGTGGGCAATGGGCATAATAACAAAACACAGTTGGGAAAAACAATAAAGGGTTATTTATGCATTAGATTTCCAACAACTATACAACTATAATATTCCCAAGTAGTCCTAGTTGTTAAGATTAACACGAATAAGCGAGCAAATTGCATTACTAATTATATCTGACATTTATAGAATAAGAAGGAAAAAAAAGTTACAATTTGCAATTTTTTGCACAATCCTCGATGTAAAGATTGCTCATCTTATAAGCTTTCGGGTTAGGTGACATAATCACTCACCAATTTTTACACACATTACTGAACACACATAGATCACAAGTTGATGTGGAAAATGTATATTTTATATAAATTTTTTTTTGTCGAATTATACGACTATTCGTATTTACATCTATGAAAATCAATTTTCTACACGTCGAAAAAAACATATCAATTTTCTACACTAAGAGTAATAAGAAAAAAATATTTTAGAATACAGATTCACAGAAATAAAATCAAGTTTTCCATCTTGCTTGTTTGTTCTTCATCACCTACATGATAGTACAAAACCTTTTGTTGAGTACAGGAGGGATGATGTTAATGATGAGTGTTAAAAGGACATGAAACAGAAAACCAGTATATGATATTACGATGATAAAGTTTTGGTTTTATACAATCAATCTCAAATTAATGCGTCAGACGAATTTGGATAGTTTTGGTTTTGTGAAATTTTAGATATTTTCTCTGACATTTTAGATAGTTTTATTGATAGATATTTTCAGAGATAGTTCTCTGATTTCTGTTCTCAACTCGACTACATGTCGTTTGTTTGTTTGTGAAAATTTGTTGAAAACAAAAATCTTTAACTGCATTAAATAGTAATTCACCTATAATTATTAAATCGCCAACTGTAATTATAAAGAAAATGCAATTTTCAAAACAAAAAAAAAACTTATTAACTTCGACGAAGACATTTGAGGGAATCAGGTTACAACGTGAAAAGCAAGATATTAAGACAAAAATGTAATTAAAAAAAAAAATTAAAAGGAGAAATTGTCCAAAAGAGTTGCATCTCATTCTTATGGAGAAAGGTAACACATTGTCAAAGGGAAATTGTGGAGGAGCAATGGCCAAATCCATACCCACCAATTGTTTGGATAATTAATTAACAGTTTGCCAACTTGTTTTCTTCATTTTTCTATTTAAGTTTGAAGATCTTCAAGATTTCGGAGACCAAAATGGAATAAATAGAACCAAACCCTTTTACTAATATAAAACTATGTCCCATTGGCACTTTCAAATACCCAATTTGCTTTTTTTTTTTTTTTGTAGAAAATACTGATAGATAATTCTTTAATACTATAGTATATTACACTTTATTTTCTTACCTCATTGCTTATGTAATCTCATACAACCTGAGGAAAGTCTGCAGACCAAAAAACTCCACTACTGATATTTTCCAATTTTATAAGACGGCAATTAAACTAAGCCAAGCAATTAATAGGAGAGATCTAGTTTCTTGAATAGTCAAACTTGCAAAGTCAATAAAATCACAAACACAACATCACATTATTCCATCTCCACTCCCTAATGAGAGTCTGGGTGCATAAGGAACCAACAAATTATATCCAAAAAAGCTCATAGATCAAAACTTTATAAGTTTATATGTACCCAAAAGTTATATAAACTTTTTATGTATCGACGACTTCCTATAAATCCAAAGTTTGAAACTACAAATTCACAAGAAAAAGAAAGATGGAAAAAATCATATTCGAACTTGTCCTACATTACCTAACCAAATTTACTATGCATCAAAACCATTAACATCAGAAAGTATCAGCAGCTTCAAAGAAAGTCAGCTTCTAGCTAGTAACGGCTAGACCGTCTCGGAGCAGAATCACAAACTTAGGCCAGTCATATGAATCTGAGATCTTATGTAGCGCCATGGACATCTTTTCCCCCTCCAAAATCCAAGTCCTGTATGTCAAGATCCTGGAACCGGTGACGGTCTAAATCAATACCATTGTTCTCCATTTCACGCAGCTGCATGTAAGGATATCCATAATCAACTCCAGGATCAGAAATCTCCATGGGGTTGAGGCTCCCGAGCAAGTTAGAATCTGGAAACTGCATTTGGTAACTGAAGTTTGGCTCTCGATCAACTTGACCCTGCATTGTGTCTCGACCAGGCGCATTGTTGTCGTCTAATACACCCAACAGCTCATTAATATCAAATGTTTCGTCCACACCGAAGTCCAATGGTTCTTGTTCATTGCCATTTCCCATTAACCAATCATCCAAACTCTCCCTTTTGGGGTCCTGTCCAATTCCAAAACCATCAGGCGAGTTATGTTCTTCCCTCACTTCCTCTTTTACATTCAACTCCTCTTTAATAAACTGCGAACTATTCAAGGTAACATATCCATCGCTACTATCCTCTAGTTTCACCTGAGCAAAACCAGATCTCACATTTGTATCCTCACGTGCACAAACTTCAGATTCATCTGAAAATGCAGTGACAGAACCAGACACAGTGGCGGCAGTCGAAGAAGAACCATTCGTGATATCAGGCAGATTGAGCCGGGCAGACTGACCATACATAGCTTTGGCAGCCTCGTCATAAGCCAATGCAGCATCATATGAACTAGAGAAAGTACCGAGCCATAACCTAGTACCTCGGCCTGGCTCACGGATCTCAGCAACCCATTTACCCCATGTCCTCTGTCTAACTCCTCTATAGTCACAAATCCCATTTTCAGGTCCTCCTTTACCTCTCATACAACCCTTCTTCGAACCTTTCGCAGGAGCCTTTCGGATTGGTCTAGGACCATCACCATCGATGCAAGAATCTGTCTTGGTCTGCTCATTGTACTCTCTCCATTTCCTTAGAATCTCAGCTACATCTCGTGTTCCACGTGACTTCCTTTTCCTAGGAGAATCAAAGGGCATAGAAGCAAGATTAGCTACCTGCTCGAGAACTCCCATTATCTCTTTTCTCTTCACAAATTTAAAGCAATACGCTCGACTATACTTTCGATTAAAGCACCTTCCAAGAAACAATTTTTAACCTCCACACCCAAGTAGCTAAAAGGAGAAGTTTTTACAATCTGCAGTATCATAGCGAGCAAAAGAAAAAAAGCCATCACGAACAAAATTAGAACAGAGCAAACTCAGAAACAGAGAAACACCTTAAAAGTTCTCCCGAAATCTCAGAGAAGTGAAGAATCTACCCATAAACTAACTTCTACTTGGGTAAAGATACCACATTTTAACGAATATTTCAGCTAACATAATCTAATTTCCAAGTCTCTTAACCACACACGAAGCCACCAATCGCACAGAACTCAATCCATAGAGACAAAGCATGCCCAAAATCAATAAAGTAGTTCCAAAATTTTTGTTTACGAAAAACCCTAAATTAAACCCTTCAGCTTCCACCATTTACACAAACAAAAAAAAAGCAACTTGGGGATATGCACCCAAAAATCTTATAGCCTAACACTCAGTAGTCACATATAAATGCGATGAAGCGATTGAGAAAAAAAGAAAAAAGAAAGGAAAAATAGTAAAATGTTTTGAAACAAACCTGTCAACAATCGTCGACGGCATGTAAGAAAAGCACTCGAACGAAGTAGCAGAAGAAGAATATTCGTCAAACGCAAGAACAAGATGAACACAAGGGATTGAATTTGAATGTAATAGTATGTAAGTAGCAAAGGAGATAGCTTTTTCGTAAGCAGAGATATAGAGAAAACAAACTAAAAAAGGTTTGCGATTGTGAAAGGAGAAACGTATATATATATATATATAACTCTTATTAGAGAGAGATATTTCAGATATTTTGGTGATGTCGTGGCGCTCGAACGTTCCGGATTCTGATTTCGGCTTTGGTCCATTCGTTATTGCTTTGGGCCTAAGTTATAAACCATTAACGTCTTTAGACTATTTTATCCTCTGAGCTTCTATGTAACTTCGCTTTTGCCCCTTGTTAGATAAGGATAGGCTACATGCCTACATCATTACCGTTGACTAGTCAAAAATCAGGTCTTTGTTCACAGGAAGCTATGAGCTTTGGGTCCATGGTATTATTTTATGGACTATTGTTTATTTTGGTCTTAAGTGTTTTACATGTGTTTTGTTTCGTGGATTGCCGTTAAGAGCCTATTTTGCTTCTTTTCGTGAAGATTCCGTTCATTCCATTTTGAAGTAAATATGCATGTAACACTTAACACATTGTGTTAGATAGGTCAAGAATGTGAATGCGTGAATTTGTAATTTAATAAAGGACCAGCCTTCGTGGAGAATTTCTATTTCCCTTATCAAGTAACAATCCATTTTTTCTTCTGTCTTTGTCGAGGATCCATCATTTATTGTATGTGAACATAACAAAGTTTTAACATATATCAACATGTTATGAAATCAAATCAAATATGAGGGTTTAGGATTAGTAATGCCCGATTAGATTAGATATTGGACTTAACTTTTTGGAAATGCTACAAGTTAGAAATCTCAAAAATAAGTCGATCATAACAAAACTTGTACCTTTGTAATCTGAACTACATCATCGATTTGAGTACAGTTTCAAGTAATGTGATAGGTGAATACAACAAGAAAGAAGATAGATTAACATTGTCAAAATAGGGTTTGTGACCAATTTAATGGCAATAGAGTTTGATAATTGAGTCAGCGCCTGCAGTGAATAGCCAAGGTTGTCTCGGGTGAAACTTGCAGTCCAAGACTCCTGGAGTTAAAATAAATAAATCAAAACCCATAAATATAAACAATCTAATAAATTAATATACAATGGTGTATTCTTAAGAATCAAAAACACCGTTAAAAACTGACCTCCTTTTGAAGAATGACCTCTTAGAATCTCCAACGGCACAATCAGAGGATTCTGGTTCAGATCATTATACACCATCCCATGGAAAACATAAGCTGTTGAATCCTCTGAGCACGAAGCAAATAACGGATACGATCGATGAACTGCCACATTCGTAATGTCTTTAGGATGATTCTTGAGAGTCTTGTATGGTTTCGAAGACAGATCCATGTCAAACCAACACATCTTCCCTTCTTTGCTTCCTACTATTAAATTATCACCACCAGGATGAATTGCCATGGATGAGATTTCTCTCAATCCCGTCTCAAGCTTTTTGACGGCCTCGCCTGGCTTCAAAAGATTGTAAATACGCACGTCCTTTCTTGTCGCGACGAATATGTAAGAAAGGCTGGGATGAAAAAGTGTACAGACTGGAAGTCCGCGGATCTTAAATGGGAGCCTTTGTGTTTTTTTCTTAGAGAGTTGGTGCAGTACCACTCCTCGTGTTTCGCCGGATGCCATCACTGTTGAGAGATAGTCTCCTTTACGATGCCAGTCTATTGACGATATGTTCTGAAAGATATTTTTAAAAGTGAACAAACCAGTTAAAAAGTTTCCACGTAATAACTGTTAAAAGAGGATATTAAGCAAAAGTGTACCTTAAAATGTCTTATTTTGATCCCTCCATATAACTCATCTGGTAGCCAGGTTACAATTGCTGCAACTATAAATATCGTGCAAAATATACCAACCAAAAAGATTTTATCATTCGGAATTTCATCACAATTACTTACGAGATGGTGGTTTTTCCAAGACACTTACCAGACGCTTCTGGTTCTGGAATGTTTCCTGACTGAAGCATCTCTTTAATAACTTCCTGTTCCTCATCAGTCCCAAGTTCAGTGTTCAGGAAAAACAAATCTCGTCCCCTGCAAATGTGAGATGAGAAGGTTTCATAATAGACATAATAAATCCAAAAGCAGACTCATAAGATCCTAACTCACATGGCGATGGCTAAAACTGGAAGCCTGGAAAGAGGATTCCAAGAAACACACTTAATAGCTTCATCAAACTGCCAGACCTTAAGACATCTACCAGTCTCCACTTCCCAAATACGAACAGATCCATCAGTTGAACCTTTGGAAGAAAAAAAAGATTACACGATTGGCATCTTGGAAACAAAAGAGAGCTCGTTGAAATTGAATAAAAACACAATGAAATACCTGAGGCTATCCATTGGCCAGAACTATCAGTGGATATGGATGTAACACCCCCTGTATGGCCTCTATATTCAAGATAACAGGAGTTAGGATAGGGTCTAAGATCCTTCCTACTAGGTAGCTTAGGCTTCAAAGATTCAGGATCGATGTTTATCTGGAGAAAAGAAACACACTGTGAGAATTAGTACAGGAAAATAAGAAGAAACCAGGAAAGGGATGATCAAATAAGTCCTCACTCTCTTCTTTCGAACTCTCGGACATAGGTATAGATCCAAACAACGCTCAAAAGACTCCTTCAGTGCATTCTCATACGCCGGGATGCTTCTCAGAGATGTAAACCTATGCGCAATATATTTACCGTAAGGCTTCAGCTAAAAAATACCACAGAAACTACATCAGAGTTTAATAAGCGAAACTATTACATACCTTTTAGGAATGAATTTTGGACGATCTTCCTCATACATCAATTCATATGAGGCTTTCTCCTCCTCTGTTGGAATATATTCCAAAGAAGGATTGTATGATTCCTCGTGTCCTGGAAAGCCAAATAGTACAAATTAAAACTTGGAAAAATGGAATTCCCAAGAAAAGCAGAGAAACAACAGAAAGACAGCAAAAGGTTTTCACCAGGCAATTTTAGCTTGGGTGGAGGAATATAAGTTAAATGCTTGCTCTTTTGATCGGACGTCGAATCGTCACCCCATAAAAGATATACATTGGGCTCTTCTTCAGGCTTATCAAACTTGATCAACCCCTTCCGGATTGCTCTAACATACTTAACAACCTTTTTGGCCTCCCATTTTGAAGGGATGAACCTTCGCTTGGGTTCCGGTGCACTTGAGAGTGGATGTATTGCATCATCCCATTTGAACCAATCAACATAAGGCTGGTCCCAAGAGAATCAATCAAAAGGTCACATTTTGAAGTGACTGGTATATATTAGTATACAGCTACACATAAACCACATACATACCGCATATGGATCAAAGTCAGCATGTGGAGCTTCCCCTTTGAGCATTCTACGAATGAGCTTGCTCTCCTCTTTAGTCAGCTCCACTTCCTCATCATTATATTCATCATAAATTTTGCGCCTAAATCCCCCAAAAAAATCATCAGCATAATGCTGATAACTAACTACATAACAATAAACAGAAAAGTCTTCAAACTAACCAATTCTTAGAGTCATCCATAGTTGCAAGAAAAGAGTCAAGTTTGTCTTGTTTTTCCTTTTTAGTAATCTTCTTCCCAGTGATGTCATAACCAATATGTTTCTCATCTTTATACCACTCCAAGGGAACATTCCCAACTGTATTTCTAGGACCAACCTACAGATTAAAGATATAAATATATATAATTTCGCCTGGAAATGGAGAAAGATAGTTTCAAAGTCTAATACGAAATAGAGAAAAGCATCAACCTCATCTTCTGACGAATCACTCTCTTCAACCGCTTCATCTCGCTCAGAACCTTCATCACTCCCATCTTCCTCATTATTGTCACTATCTATTTGTTCACTTTCATCATCATCCTCATTATCAATTGAGCCCTCATGATCTGCAGCATCACATCCTGGCATAGTTACTCTCTAATACTTGAATTTATTTTACCATATAAAAGCTCGAAACTTTATTCCCCCCATTATAAACCCCCACGAGTATTTTCGAACAAACTACAATAAATCTAAAGAAATCAGCTTATTCAATTCAACTTCTTCAACCCTAAAATTTCAAATTGAAGATGAGCTAATCCAGAAGAAAAGCACAAGCAATTACCATGCAGCTCGTCTTCGGATGATTCTCCATCTCCATCTTCTGTTCCTCCCTGTGTTCCATCATCCTCTGAATCGAAAATATCGGAATCGAAATCATCGGAATTCAAAGATCCGGACAAACTCTAAAAATCACCAAAAAAAAACAGAATAAACCAAATGCAGAATGAAAATGCTCCAAGTGATAAAGCAAAAGAGAAGGCAAAGAAGTATACATCTCCGTCGTAGTCAGAATCAGTTCCAGATTCTTGCATCAGGTCTTCCTCCTTTAAGCTTTTCACTTCATTTTCTACTGGTTTAACTTCCTTTTCAACTGGTTTCTTCTGTTTCTCAGATTTCCCAGAAACGCTTTTGCTCTTGGTTTCTATCATCTTATCTTCATTAGCTCCTTTGCTCTTCTTCGTCATCGGAGCTTTCAGAGGCGAGGTTTCGTCTGAGAAGAATTTTGATTGAAGATGGCAGGGGATGTGGAACAAGATTTAGGGTTTTAGGTTGGAGTCGTAATTCTCTAATGGGCCTATATATTAATGGGCTTTTCGTGAAGACGATGATACCTTTTGTGTTGTTTCGATGAATGGTAAAAAGTGAAGAAAACGAAAGGTAAACTAATAATAGACTTTGCGTGATTCGGGTTGTCAAATTTTATGCAAATTTTTACTGTTGGTTATGATTATTCTCTCTTTTTTTGGTTGATCCTGTCCATTTTTTAAAGGAAGCAAATTAATTATTTTAAAAATATTTAAAATTAATATTATCTAGCTATTGAATTTTTTAAAATATATAATGGTTTACTAAGAGCCTCCTAAATTGAAGGAAACTTCAAGGATTCAAGAGTATTGAGGACAGCATCCCAAGGTACTGACGTGACTCGACTGATCGCTTAAGGTTTAATTGCTGAAATGGATCTCGAATATTTTATGTTTTTATGTTTTTTACTTTCTTTTTTTTTGGTATGGGACCATGATTTTAGAATTTGCTTCATGTAAAACATAAATTTTTATTTTAAATGATATTTACATTCTTATCAAAAAAGAAATATTGGTTTTCAAGATGACAAATGAGTTTAGTTTGTTAATTTTTTTAACAAAAAAAAAGTAAATTAGTATTCTGCTGCCTATGCTGCTATATGCTCACGCTCGCGATCTAAGTTAATTATTTTTTACTGTAAGATTTATATATTGCGTTTTTACCTTTTTGTATGGATTAAAATAAAATATGACAATGGGATTCCTTACAAATTATTATACGTTAATTTCTTCTCTACTCTAATATTTCCATAGATTAGTGGCAACATGCATGTGTAAGAATGATTATTATTTGTTAGAATGTTATAATATGAGCCCACTGATTACTCAAAAATTAACAAAGTCATGACAACTTTTGTTTCTTCTGGTAATGTCGAAGTTATGATTCAACCCCGTCGGAAATCACTCTTCCCTCCAACTTTTCTGCTCAACTAAATTGATTCCACGCCACTTTTTCTTTATGTCATTTCATTTTACTTATCCTTTTCATTTAACTAGATGCTGGGCCGCACCACGTGCGGATTGTTTGTATATTTTGAATTAGTGTTATAGATATCTAATTATATAGACTTAAACATTTAATTATTACTTTAAAATATTTAAATAGATATTAGTTAAATAAATAGTTGAGAATAAAAACTAAAATCAAAAAAAATATAAAAACAATGTGAACGCCTAATATATATATATATATAAAAATAATTAAAATGTAATTAAGTTTATATTTTAACTCAGCTGCATTACCTTTTTAACTTGTAGATCTTGGTTTCAGGGTCTCTTTATATCGGAATAGTCGGTTGACCGATATAAATCCATGCATTGTTGTTGACTACAAAGAATTGTTTAGATATTAGTTATAGATCATAATATGCATATTTTTATTTAGTAAATTCAATGCATATCTTGGTGTCGATGAAAAACAGCTCCATTCCCATGAGTATATTACCATTTTTAAAGTTCCGAGCTTCCCAGAAATGAATTAGTCTTACCACGACTTCATCATTGCAAATTTTTCTTTCAAAACTGTCAAAAGTTTGGCAAACGTTTGACTGGGAAGATGTCTTTGTAACATGTGTTGCCATGTTTATGTGATGTATTGGTTTGAGATAGAGAGATGCTTATTTTTTTGGAATATGAAAATGCTTGTTATATATATATATATATATATATATATATGACAATATAAAAGATCAATTATTGGTATAATTTGTCTATTATTTAATTTATTTTAATTTTATGCTTTCTTATTAAATCTTTTGGTGGAAGTTGCAAATGAAACGTTATAATTTGTATTGATGACGGTTTGTATTGATGAAACGTTATAATTTGCATACCAAACAATAAATATGTTATATATCTATATATAGTTTCATCAAAATTTAAATATGTCATTTTTTGATATGCAAAACTCTATATTTAAGTTTACAATTTAAATATAATAAACATCTAAAAAGTCCTATATATATGTCTTAGTAGAATTTTAGTTTCATTTTTTCTCCATTAGTAGAAATTAGTTTCATAAAGAATGACAAATAAAATGATTTCGACCATATTTTCTGTATTACATAATTAAATAGTACGGATTATTGAGATTTTGTATAAGACCAAAAGAAAATAGATTATTGGGATTTTTTCCGACATTTTTTCAAAGATAATTTATTAATTTTTTGTACTTATAATTATTGAAACATACATTATTTTTTTGGCAAACATGTTTTATTTTTTCCCGTAGGAAGGTGAAAAAAACCTTGATTATAAGTAAAACCTAATAATGAGATATGAATGTTTGTTTTGTAGGAATATGAGAATGCTTGTTATATACATATATATATATATATGGCAATATAGAAGGTCAATTATTGGTTTAATTATTTTATATTATTTAATTTCTTTTAATTGTATGCTTTCATATTAAATTTTTTGGTAGAGGTTGCAAATGAAACGTTAGAATTTGTATTGATGAAGATTTGTATTTAAGTCCAACAACTAATGGTTTATGATAATGATGGTAAGTAAATGATCTATTCATGATAGTGTTTTCTTTTGGTACATTGTTTAATTTAGTTGAATGAATAATATGAATTTGTTGTTGTTACGTTTTCTTTTGAAATGTTTAAATAATGATGTAAAAAACTAAAACACAATTCTTGTGTTTCACTTTGTTGCCCAAACTATTTAAATTAGTTTAGAATTTTTACGCGAAAATAAAATATAGAGTTTTGCATACAAAAATAACTTATTTAAGTTTTGATGAAACTATATATAGATATATAATACATTTATTGTTTGGTATGCAAAACTCTATATTTAATTTTACGATTTCAATATAATGAAACATTTAAAAAGTCCTATATATATATATATATCTCTTCGTAGAATTTTAGTTTCATTTTTTCTGACAAAAAAAGAGATTATTGGGATTTTTCTGACATTTTTTCAAAATAATTTATTAATTTATTTGAACCTATAATTATTGAAACCTACATTATTTTCTCGGCAAAAATTATTCTATTTTTTCCGTAGGAAGGTGAAGAGAGTTTTTATTATAAGTAAAGCCTAATAATGAGATATGAATATATATATATGATTAATTATTTTATTAATTTGATTTATGATGAATTTTATTATTTTGATTTGTGATTATTTAATTTATTTATTTTAATTAGTTGCTGATGTGTCATTCTTAGAAGCCTTCACTTTTGCTGTTGTGGATGCTTTCATTTTATTAATTTTATTTATGATGAGTTTTATTATTTTGATTTGTTATTATTTAATTTATTTATTTTAATTAGTTGTTGATGTGTCATTCTTAGAAACCCTCACTTTTGTTGATGTGGATGCTCTCATTTTATTAATTTGATTTATGATAAATTTTATTATTTTGATTTGTGATTATTTAATTTATTTATTTTAATTAGTTGCTGATGTGCCATTTTTAGAAGCCCTCATTTTGCTGATGTGGATGTTTTCATTTTATTAATTTGATTTATGATGAATTTATTATTTTAATTTGTGATTATTTAATTTATTTATTTTAATTAGTTTCTGATGTGTCATTCTTAGAAGCTCTCACTTTTGCTGATGTGTATGCTCTCTTGAGCCTCTAAACCTTCATTTTATTAGTATAGATTAATTTGATTTATGATGAATTTTATTATTTTGATTTGTGATTATTTAATTTATTTATTTTAATTAGTTGTTGATGTGTCATTCTTAAAAACCCTCACTTTTGCTGATGTGGATGCTCTCTTCAGCCTCTAAACCTTCATTTTATTAGTATAGATTAATATGATTTATGATGAATTTTGTTATTTTGATTTGTGATTATTTAATTTATTTATTTTAATTAGTTGATTATGTGTCATTCTTAGAAACCTTGGATTTTGCTGATGTGTATGTTCTCTTGAGTCTCTAAACCTTTATTTTATTAGTATAGATTTCGTTATCATCTCAAGTTCAAATACAATGGTTCAAATACAATGTTACGTAAAAGAATAATATTCATCAATAAAGCAAAACCATTTTAAAACAAAATCGAATTAGGATAAGTTTCCTCTTTACAACTTCAATATTCGTCATGTGGTTGAACCCTCGATTTGACTCAGCCAATATTACGCCAAAAAAATCTGTTGTTTATGATCGCTTAATTTCCAGGCTGATTATGGAAACAATTAGAATTTTAGCTCAACAACCATTCTAACACATCAATTTCATTCCCTTAGTCAAATACAACTCTTTTCGAAAGATCAAAGGAATATGATTCGATTAAGCATAAAGAAAAACGAAAAAAAAAAAAAATCAACTTTCATGATACTCTTAGCATTTGATTTGGTACTATAATGTCAAAAGAATACATCAATAATCAAGAAAAATGAAAATGAAGGGTCCGGTCCAACTCAGGAGTAGGACCCGGTTTAATTCTAAAACCAACAAAAAACAATTGAATATAACATGAAAACTATAATGTGGTTTTATGTTACAGAGATCTTGAACTCCTAACAGACGGGCAGATCAGTAGGAGGTTGTTCCATTGTCTGCAAAACGCCATCTCCGTTCTCAACCAAGAAAGCCATTGCTAGTCCCCAAGATATGTGTGCATCTAGATGACAATGCATTATCCAAACCCCTGTTTTCAATCATTTATACTCATAATTAATTTAATTAGTTCCGGTAATAAATTACTAATCATGTAAATTTTAGGGGTGTTCATATCCGATCCAAATTCAAATCAAGAAACTCGATAAAAAAACAACGAAATCGTACTATATATATTTGAAATGGTATCATTTTGAATATCTTAAAAACCAAATCCAAACCAAACCGGAGAAAAAATCTTTGTTGTTTTACTATAGTTACTAATTACTACTATACGTAAACTAGAAAAGTGAAAAACTTTGGATTTAAATTCCTATTGACACTCCAAATGTAAGTTTGAATAATTTTTGTAATATAATTTTTGGCTTACCAGGGTTGTCTGCTACGAATCTGATGACGGCCCAACCATTAACAGGTACACCGACAGTATTTCTAAGAGGCGGATCTTCAAGATTGAATTTCGCGGTATCTTTCTTGGGGTTGAAGTTACCGAAACCCTCGGCGACAATGTAGAAATCGTAGCCGTGTAGATGAATGGGATGATTTTCAGGAGTTACTATACCGGTGTCTTGAAGAACAATCTGAACCCTTGATCCATATTTGAGCTTGTATAGCTTAGTCCCTCTATCAGGTTGGTAGAGAGATCGGCTGATGTTATTACCCGTGTAATCAAATTTCACCGGAGGCTTGGCCGGAAAATCAGTTGTGAAGACATCGGGGATTCCATGGTGGTGAGCTTGAAGAAGTGAGTAGTTACTTGGAAGAGCAAATGAAACGTTGTTCATCGATGCAGTGAAACGTGTGCCATTAGGACCTTGACATCTTCTTGATCTAAAGTTCTTAGGACAGTTGTCGAGACCGAGTCCGATGGTTATGAATAGATTCTCGTCGATTTCTGTCGGAACCTCGGCTCGTCTTAGTGACCGGAAGCTTTGGCTGAAACGTGTGACTGTGTTAGTGTCGTTGTAGGCAGGGAGGAGAGGCATGATTGGTTTGACAGAGATACCCTTCTTGGCGCTTCCACCACCGCAGCAAGGGGCGGATTTGTATTGTAGGATTGCGGTTGTGGTTGTGTTGCCAAACGGTGCGTTGGCGCTTTGGTAAGCTCTTGCGGCCATGTAGTAGCGGTTTGGTGGTTGGTCACCTGTTATGAGGACATCGGTGGTTTGGCCCGGGCCGAGGACAATCACGCTAGTGGTGAAGGGTTTTAGGTAAGATGCGTCAGCTCCGACCACCGTGAGCTTGTGGTTAGCCACCGTGAAGAATAACGGTTGGTTCAATGCGGAGTTTATTACCCGTAATAGTATAGTCTCACCAACATTTATTGGTACTATTGTCGTATCTGTTACAAAAAGATTATAAAAAGTCTAATTAATATTTACTTATTTGAGTCTTTTGGGCTGATGTCTTTTTTTCCCTTAAAAAAAATATTTATTTTGACTAAATTATACCAAATTCACTTATGACAATTGGGAATAAACCAGGAAAAAAAAATATGAATATGGTACGGACAAGTTTTTTGGAACGTTGATATAATTAAAATTAATTTGAAGAAAAAACGAGTAGAACCTTGAGAAGAGCATTTATAGAGATCGCCAGGTTGACCATTGATGGTGTAAGCGTCGGAGTTATTCGGAGCTGCTCCGGTTCGTATAGCTTCTCTCAGCACATCAACCGGATTTGCGTCCCACCATTCACCTTAAAGAATCATAATTTACCAAAATCAGAATCAATTATTTGACGAATTATATTAATCATGATTTCGAATATAATAAAGTTTACCGAGAAGGAGAGGGACGTTGCGGTGGGGATTTGTGAAAGGGTAAGACGAACCAGCCAGAGGAAGGACGAGAAGTGAACCATACACAGTTGCTCTAAGCCACGAACTATGAGCATGCCACCAAAGTGTACCTTCTTGTCCTTGAATTGTAAACCGGTACGTGTAGCTTGATCCCGGTCTGATTGGACATTGGGTCACAAATTCCGGTCCGTCAGCCCAACCGGTTCTCATTTGCCTCACACCGTGCCTGTAGATGATAGCCACACCAAACCGTTCGATATCAGTAAAAAAACGAAGGCTCATTAATTAATAACAGCACGTGATCAGTGTGGTTTAAAACGTAGCTTACCAGTGGATTGTGACGTTGTACCGGGCCCGGTTAATGACCTTGACCACGAGAGTATCACCGTTGTTGACTACAAGTGTTGGACCGGGAAACATTCCGTTGACCGTTATGCTGTTGTGTGTTTCACATAGTCTCTTCACCTTCGTCGCTTGTATCTGCATGCATAAATATTATATCTAAGCATACATCTTCTTTTTACATTTTAATTAAAAACGTTCATATGATTGAAATGCGATCGTACGATGAACTCGTGGTGGTGTGCTTTGTTGGCTTCTGCCATGGAAGTGAAGAGAAGAACAACAGCCGAAGAGATGAAGCAGAGAAGGCTCTTGGTGATCTCCATCGATACGATTTCGATACACTCCGATTTGAGCCAGAGGTTCAGAGACGTGTAAGATGGAGAGAAAAGTGTTGTGTTGGGAATAAGAATGAAAGGAGATGGAGTTTATATAGGGAGACAAAGACAATACATATTTCAAAAACTTGGTGAATATTTTTCTTTTGTTTATTTGTATTCTTTTTGTTTTGTATATTAATTTTTCCTTATGAGAATATGTTGTTTATGCGGTTGGAAGATTAGGTTTTGATGAATTGAAGGGCAATACTTGGTTCAACACTAGAAGAGTAGTTGCACCCACTGGGGCCTAGAGGAAAAAACAATCACCGAGTTTAAAAAAAAAAAAATGGAAAGGTGACTAATTACGTCTCTTGAATTCTTGGTTAACACGCTTTTTCTATTGACTTTGGATGTAATATTCCGTAATTCCCATAAACATAGTACAAATAATTATACTACTATTAAAAGTTTTTTTGTTTGTTTTGGACCCCATTAAGTGGATCAATTTATTATCTGGAGATGTGTACACTGGGTTGCCAACAAAATTTAAGTACGCAATGATGTGAACTCTATCTATATTAAGATCAACCTCATCAGGCTCATGCAATTAACATGCATGCACCAATTATATTATATATATAATATTGTAATGTTCACCAATATTGGACAGTTTTAATTGACATCTTCCTAATACATAGGCTTCGATTCGGATATGGTTGTTGTGATAATGGCTAATTAATGATTATGCTAGTCCTTTTCTTTTGATAACATGCTATTATTAATTGGATCTTAGCTTGATCCGGTTTTGAATTGTTTGGTCTTGGAATAAGAAAGCCAAATAACATTAATCATTGGTGGATAGATACACAATATTCATGCTCATACAATTAACTTGCATGTATTATACCAAGAGATAACATAACAATTAATCTTCTATGTATTCTCCAAGATAGAACATTTTTTTGGCATTATCTTTTTTTTTTTTTTTTTCACCTGGCATTATCTTAATATATAAGGCTGAGATGGGTCTAGGATCGGATACAGAACAATGGTTTTATCGTCGTATAGACTCATGGGTACGATGTTTTCACATCATGTATCCAAATAATGGCCAACCATGGTAGTCTATTTCGTTATAAATTGGGTCGTTTTCTGGTTTGGGTTGTTTGGTATTGGATTTAAAAATTACAATGAATGAAACCATAACCGAGTGCCATTCATGAGCGGCTGATTTTGATTCTAGTTTTTAACCATATATAATTCAGTTTCAAATATACATGTGTACCCAAAACATTGTATTAATCAAAGAAGGAAAAGCGTATTAATAGAATTTAGTAGTAGTATTTCTTTAATCTTTATGTGGCCACCTACATTTTCAACAGGATAATACCTAAACAAAGACAAATTAAGCGCAAGTATAAGTCATAACTGTATTTTACTCTTTTTCTCATTTCAAAATTTTTATAAGAGTCTTTGATTTTTTTTTTTTATCATCAAATGCATTATTAATTAATGAGGTTTTTCTAATTTTAGTGGATCTTTCAATAACTGCGTCACCTTGTTTCAAGTTGAATTACACAAAACAAAAAGTTATAAAATGGTAAGAACTATACCCTAAGTAAGTTTGGCGTTTTCAGCTATATGAATTTGAAATAGAATCCTCACCTTCAGAAACTTTGGAATAAGTAGATTAAAAAAATTTCACAGACTGTTAAGGAAAAACTTGTTTTTGTAATCTTTTTAAAAAATGAAACAACAATACAATCATGATATATATATGACATAATGGTTTGTGTTAATGTCACAGTTGTATTACTACTTAAAAAGCTTTGATAATATTTGTTGACAGCTTAAACAGTTTTACATTTTATGTTTCATGAATTCTGTTATTACTATTATTATTTTTTCTTACAATAGTAAACCAAGCTATGAGGAAGAATTGTCAATTTAGGGTTTAGGTGGCTAGTCCGTAACAGTTTTGACCCCTCCCATTTGAATTTGCAAACTCTTAATGTTGTTTTCATACTTACACAAATAAAAAAATGAGACATAACATAAGGTCAACTTTCGATACCATGTTATGCTTCTTTTTAGGTTTGCCTGTTTGTTTAACAAAAACAAAAAAAAAAACTGTGGAGGAAAAAAAATGAAGGGGCAGAGTGAATAAAAAAAAAAGAGCAATAAAGCATGCAAGTGTTAATTGCAATTTACAATTAAAAATATATATATATGTAGAAGTTGATTAACATCGCATGCATTTATATTACGATATAATCAATTATATATATTAAGAAAACACAAAGCCTTATACGAAAAAGAAAACTTATGAGTTATGAATCAACCGTAACATCATTGCGTAAAAAGATTAATATTATTATCATAATATTTGGTTTTAAATTGGTACAATAAGATTGGCTTAAAGCTTTAAGTAAAAATGATTATTGTTTTGTTAATGTTGAAGAAGTAAAAATGATTTGAGCAAACATTCGTCTAACCGCCTAATTTACCACTAGTTTCAACCCCTTTGTTCTTGTCTTATCAATAACATCTTTTCTTTATTCTAGCTAGTTCAACACCTACACTTCGTAAACTGTTTCCTTTATTTTTAATCAAGTATATATATCCGCGGAAAATATTTATATGAAGAAATATTTTGTTATCGATTTATAAATACTCGAAATTCTATTAAAAGCATTGATTGCTTTTCATAATGCAAATGTTTGTTCTTACATTTACGTGAAAGAAAATACAACAGTTCTGTTTTCTTATAAAACATCATTCTTTTGCAAATTATAATCGAATACATGTACATATATGCTGTTTGCCATATATATAATAAAGGTTAAAACATTTTATAAACGCAAACACAAACGCAAATAAAATTTTCATTTGTGAAAACGTTTTATCCCTAAAGATTTAATACTTTTGAAAAGTCAAAACCGTGTATCCTTACGTAAACAGAATATCTTTAACAATAACCATCCGAAAGGTAATAAAATTGGAAAAAGTTAACATCATGTTGTTAAGAAAGGAGAATTACATGAGAAGAATTTTGGGGACATTGATTGGTGAACAAGAAATTAGTAATTATGTTTGGTGGAATTAGTTAGTGTTCTCTTATTTGGTATCTTTAACCTCTATGTGCTAAATCTCTGAAAATGACATCACATGTTTAGAAATTTGCCGTACCTTGTATATAGCAAAGTGATATTGACCCCGCATCTACAATTAAGTTCAAAGTCAACATGCCTTAGTTGACTTGTCTAGATTTTGTGAATTCTCTGATTATTACCATTTCTATTATCTTTTAAAAAGAAATTCTATTATTTTTACTGAAAATATAATCTACTCATTCATTTTTACAAATAAAAACGTATAGATGTTTTTCAATTAAAAGTACAAATGTTTTCATATGAGACCTTTTGGTATAGGAAACTGTCTTAAAATTTTAGTAGGATATATTCCGTGCTATAGCACAGACAAAATACAATTATAGAAAACTATTCAAAAATTATAAAATCAGGATATTAAAAATTATAATACTTTCAAAACTTTATGAAAATTATAATATCAAATTTTATAATATCGAATCTTTGTTAGCACCTAAAAACAGAATTAAATCGGTTTAAATTCTTTCTTAAAATTTTTCAAAAAATCGCAATCTATATCAAATCTCTTATTTTCAGAAAATTAAATCAACATTTAATTTAATTTAATTTAATTAGTGTGTTTAATTAAATCAACAAAATCTTCAGAAAATCTAGTTTTAAACTTTTTTCAAAAAAATTAAAATAAATAAATTATTTAAAACGAAATTAGAAATAATTAATTTAATATTTAATTAAATGATCACATAATAATTAATTAACTAAAATATACTTAATGAGAGATTTTAATTTGTTCTTAGATGTAATGGCAATGTGATGTAATTATTAACATTTTATAAGTTTTATTTATAAATGTACTCCCCAAATAATATATAGGGGATTAAACATAAAGATTTTTATTTTTATTAGTACATAAAAATATCCCTTTTCCTCACAAAATATCTTCATTATCTGAGTTAAGCTAAAAAATATTTCTTTTAATTAAAGAAATATGTTCTTTGAAAGGAAATGATAAATAACGATATCTTGAACTGTTACTTATAGAATTTCTTGATTAATTATATTAAATACCATGAGAAGAACATGCGAATTGGTTTCATATTACTTTGGTTTCCTTTGAATTTTAATTTTATTAGTCAAAAGTTGGTACGAACCCTAACTAGGTTCATATTTTTTTTTGTGGATTCGTCAAACCTTCTCGTTACAAGTGGGATAATCTTCTTTACACAAGAAGAGATAAACCTATTTTCTTTCGGTTTAATGGTTAGTACCTAAGTGTTTTTATCTCACCAATAACTAGAAATCTAGAACACTTGAAAAGATTTCACAAGACAACTCATTCCAGGAATATATTTCTCATGTAATGAAGATTGGAAACAGGTCACCTATATTATCTAAGAAAGAAGCAACTCAGTGACTTTGACCAAAAAAAGAAAAACAATTCAGGTGACCGAATCTTCAATTTGTTTTTGGTAGCCGAGTTTTTTAGACTGAATCCCGAACAAAACGTGTATGCATATATCATCTTGCCCAAAAATATGTAAATCAAGTGAGAATCATTCTTCTGGCCTGGACCAGATTACTACTAATTCGTTCCGGTCATACATTTATTTGGCCAACGTACTTCACAAGAAACTTTCCATGATATTACCCTATTACTATAAGCAAATTCGTACAAAGTATTGGCTATTTGCTTTCAAGATAGAGGAAACTTGTGGAAGAATAAAAATATTGGGTAGCTTGAGAGACGGAGACATAACTAGTTACAAGATTTACATGTTATCTTGTTGTAATACTCTGAAAATATAACATACTGTTGTCTTGATGATGTTGATCGAACATTGCCAGTGGATAAAGTAAAATCCCCCGAGTTTTGGAGTTACTAATAGTTTGAACCATATTCAAAGCAAAGACAAACATTTATTCTATAAGTTACTCAATATTATCCAAAATTCTTCAAAAAAAATCCGATATACCCAAACTCAAATTTGACCATTCCCTTTCGGTTACTGATTTTTTAAAACCTGAATTTATCCGACCCGCCTTTTCAGGGTCGTAATTTTCGATACCATAATTACCAGCTATAGCCCGATCTTTTACAAACAAGCCTAAACGCAGTAGAGAAAACACAAAGCTGGACATTGGAACAATAACACACGATATCCAATGTTGTTTAGAATGTATCAGCCAGCCAGAAGCCTAAGGTACATAATTTATGAGTCTAAAGATGCTCAACTAATATGTTGGGTGTAATTTTACACCAATGCCTATCCTTGAGAAACCATCATCATCAATCAAATAGAGAATAAGAAGGAAAAACATAAATTACCTCACAATGTGTATGATTAGTACACTATATTCTCACTAATTAGTCTAACATGTAGTAATAAGAGCAACAAGAGTATCAAATTGATTTAAAGTAAATGGGATCTTACAATGTGAGGCAATAATTGACAAGTATCAGCTCCAAATTTTCTGAATTGTGACGAAATTGAAGAATACAACAGAACAATGTATCTTTTAGATCTAACCCTTACTCAAAACATAACTAAAAACCCTGAGAATCCAGGTTTCGTTGTTCTAGGATGAGTCTCATCATCAAATCGAGCTCTTAAACTCGTCCTGCAACAACAGAAGCAGCAGCTGAAGTAGCAGCAGAATTACCAATGAATGAGAGTAATCCAGCATTAGCAGGCTCTTGTTCATCCAAGAACAAATCATCCGGAACCCTAAACGCACCGTGTAAGCAAACAATCGCTATCCCAATCGTCAAAGCCGAGGTTAACAAAGATCCAACACTCGTCATAAACACAACAACAATCGTAGTCAAAACAAGAGCAAACAAGGTCTCACGATCTGAGAAACTACGGCCAAAGAGAACCAAAGGCTGATCTGAAGATCGGAAGAGATAGAGAAACATCCAGGAGCCTAAGAGAGAGAGGAGAACGAGGAGCGAGAAAGGATGCGAGAGGAGGGAGAAAGCAAGGACTAAGGAGACGATTGCGGAGTAATTGACCTTGAAGTAGGCCAGATTCTTACGGATCCGGGAGAAGGAATCGGTGAGAGAGTCAGGCCTAGCGAATGAGCTCCGATCTACGAGTTCTAGCCATGGACGGCGTTGTGAGAGGCTTTCGCGGAGAGAGGAGGAGAGGCGTGAGAGGAAATTACGGAAGGCGTGAGAATTGATCGGAGGTTGAGATTGAGTGGCTTGCTGATTGGTGACGGGGAGAGTCGCCGGAGAAGAAGACATTATTGGTGGTGTCGGTGAGTGTGTGTGCGCGGCGGAGAGAGTGTGACTTTGTTCCGATTTTAGTGGAAACTGAAGTTGTGGCATAACCGTGTTAGATATTCTAAAGGCCTAAATTTATGGGCCTATAATGTTTGGAGGAAGCCCAGGTAAACACTAAAACGTCTATATATATTAAAAATTAAATCATAGTTTTTATTTTCACTCTATGGTTCATTAAACCATTTTTTTTGTTTTGTTTTCAATAACAAACAATCTATTTGGTTACTATTTAGATGATGATGTAACGATAACCCTAATAAAACAGCTATGTAAATATATTACATGTTCTAGTTCATGATATTTTTGAGGCATGGCCGTTCGGGTTTTCGGGTCGGGTCGGATCGGATAATTCAGATTTTGGATAATTCAGGTATCTCAATCTAATACCCGTTCGGGTATTTGTAAAAATTAGGTCGGATTCGGGTCGGATTCGGATAATTGTTTTTCGGGTTCGGTTGGAAACGAATTCAATATTTTTTACCCATATGTAACAAAATATATTCGAAAATATCCGAAATACCAAAAAAAAACTTAAATATTAGTTACTTTTTACCTAAATCTATCCAAATTATCCAAAAATATCTAATATATATGGGTTTTTATAATTGTAATTTAGGTATTTGAATTATTACAAGTATAAGTACAACTACTATTTTTTTTGCTATATACTTGTATTTCATATATTTTCGGGTTCAGATCGGATTCAAGTCGGGTTTTTCGGGTATAGAAATCTAGGGCCCATTCGAGTATTTTTAAAAATCGGATCGGGTCGGATTCAAATATTTTCAGGTCGGGTCGGGTTTTCAGATCCGGGATAAAATGCCTGGGCCTAATATTTTTTAAAAAATTTGGATCAACTTTTATAATTTATATTTGTTATTTAGTGTAGTCTAGTTTTAGGTTGCAGACAATTTAAGACTTCCTACAATTGTTTATATATTTGTTTTCTCTTTTCACAATATACAATAATTATCATCTCATTTCGCACCCTATGGAGTATTCTCGTTGAACAGATGAAACAAGCACGGATGATGATGATGGTTGCTAAAGATATATACCATGTATTTAATGTGAAAGTAAAAGTATATACAAGTTCGTCATATATTTTTAGGGAAAACTGTCAAAAAAACCATGTACAAACGTACATTTACCATTTTAACCACAAATTTCCGTATTCGCCAAAAAAACCTCGTACTTCTATTGACCGAACCAAATTAGACACTAAAAAGTCAGACTTAACTTCCGTTTAACGGATGTTAAAACGGTGTTAACGTCATCGTTAACTCCATCTCTTAAATATGTGAATCCCTAATTTTCTTGATCCCAAATCAATTTCTCTCCATCGATCCACTAGAAGATTGAACGGAGTATAGATCCGCCAGACCAAAATTGGATAGCCTCCCGCCGGGAAACCCCATCACCGAATAAAAATCGGAATGGTTAACATTTGAACTTCTGGGAGTCGAACTGAGACTATAGATCTCAGCTCCGGTGAGATTCAAAGGCCGACGAGTCATCATCCTCGATGCGTTTGAATTCCTCACCGTAACGTGAAGCTTGCCGGCGGCGATGAAGCGGAGATTCAATGGCCAGAGGAAGGGGATTTTGGTGGACGTTAGTGACGGTGGAGAAGAGGTTGAAACAGCTGGTGGAGAAGAATCAGAAGGTGGAGGTGGAGTGGCTGTTAATGGAGGCAGAATAGAAAGCAAAGGAAGAACCTTTGAATCGTGAGGAGGAGGCGACAATCCTTCTTCCCGATTTGTAATCAAGCACTCAAAATTGATCAATAAGATCCGCTCCTCCTCGGCCTCCACCTCCGCCGCCACTTCCTCCTCGACTATATGTTGTAGCTCTAGTATAAATTTTCTTTCAGTCCGACAAGAGAGTGTGAGCTTCACTCCGTCCCATGGCTAATTTTATATCTTCTCTACTTGTTTCTCATCCCCATTGAATCTCAAATCACCATTAAATTCAGCAAATCAAGATTCTTTCTTCCTTAATCCCTAAAAACCCTTCTCTGATTTTACTTGGGCTTTCTCAATTTCTCTTTCACACAATGAATCTCACAACTTCCAATTTCTCTCTAGTCGATTTGGTGTTAGTATGGATCTACTTGAAGAAGTTAATGGGATCTCGAATCCCATCTCTCTCTCTGTGAAAACGTTAAAGTTATTAGGGATTCGCAGGTTTAGGAGATGGAGTTAACGATGGCGTTAACACCGTTTTAACATCCGTTAAACAGAAGTTAAGTCTGACTTTTTGGTGTATAATTTGGCTCGATCAACAGAAATACAGATTTTTTTTTGGCGAATACGGAAGTTTGTGGTTAAAGCGGTAAATGTACGCTTATACAGGGTTTTTTTGACCGTTTTTCCTATATATTTACGTATGGAAACATATATTTATAAGTAGATAAAGACGAAGAAAACATTATTGAGTAGAATAGGGGCATCGAATAACAATATTCTTCGGCCTAATCAAGAATATTTATTGGAAATTCGGGTTGATTTCCATATACAGAAGAATCTTGACCAGCACGTATTTTACAAATTCAACAAATAATTATATCCCCCTTAACGGGGTCTAGCTACTCTAGTTAGCATCTAAACCTTCTTCCTTGTACGTTATCCAATTATTTCCAGGACTAACCCATTGTTATCTTTTCTGTTATAAGTAAAACAATTCATGCTTTTGTATTAAACGATTTGTACACTCGACGAAAGCAATCATGATTCTTGTGGTTGTATATCTTCCAAATCCAATTAATTTACTTTTTAGCTTAACCTTTTGAAAAAAGAAGCGAATCTTTCTCTTCCTTTTCTTTTCTTCCACTCATTAAAATGTTCTTTCTCTATATATACATTAAAAATATAGTCTTTTGATTCTATATACCACACATCTAGAACGACAACTAGATACTCAAGATTGCTCTAATGGCTTCTTGTGACTCACCTGATGCGTTTGCTTGGCTTCAAACTCTTCCTCCTCTCTCTCAATGGAAAAGAAATTCAATATCCATGTGCATTTGCTCTCCAAATTCATCACACCCATCTTTGAACTTTTCTCTTACTCGTATCCCTCAATCTCCAAACCTTTTCACCTTCTCGATAGTAGCCAACTTCAAGATTCCTATATCTCTCTTTGTTTCAAAACCTTTCAGAACCATTGGCACTACTTCAACTACGTTCCTCAATGAAAATGTCATCTCTACCCTATTGATGGGTTTTGTCGACGTAGTTCTCAACTATAACGTCAAGAGAACCACTTCTTCAATCCAAATACAAAATCTAGGCTCCATTTCTAACCTCAAAGACGTGTTTAACCTCGCGTTCTTCACCTTCGTGTTCCTCATCTGCATCTATGAAGCGCCCACGAGTCTACGAACAACTTGTCTCAAAACGGTGAAAGATCAGCTGGTAACTTGTAGGTCAAGGCAGGGTTCTAAGTTGCTCATGGTGCAACTAGGCTCTAACCTTGAAGAACAATGGATGAGATCGCTGAATCTTGCGATAACTAACTGGATCATCGAGATCAAAGCGTTTCAGCATCTCAAGTCTCCTTCTCCTTTGTTTTCGTATGCGTTCTCGACTCAAGGTTTGTGGAAAGTTCATATGTATTGTCCTGTGGTAGCAATGGAAATGGAGGGCGTAAATAGTGCTTTCAACGACGAGAGATTGTTCTTCTCGCTCAACTATCATCAACTCGAAGGTGTGATCCAATTCAACCACAGGATTTACGTTCGTGAGAAGTGGTTTAACATCGCAGTGAATATTGACAACGTCAGGTATGTAAAATTGTGTGTAATCAAGTGCTACTAATGATAAGTATACAGAATTAATTTGTTCATATATATATTTTCTCTAAACAATATTTATTGTTTATAATTAGGTGCGACATAATTAGGCTTGTGAACGAGAAGCTTTTATCGGAACGGGGCATGGGAACAGAGGAAAAACATTTTCCATCACGAATATCATTGCAACTAACACCAACGATTCAATCAAACATCTTAATGGTCTCCGTACAAAAATCTTCAGAAAACCCATCGACAGAATTCGAAGTAGATAAAGGCATAGAAGCAACAATAGAACCACCAAACACTTTCTTTGGACTCAAAGTCTCAGCCAACGAAACCACAACAAAAAGCATGAAACCATGGAAATTCGAGGAATGGGTGCATGGTTATAGCGCCAATCTCACTTGGTTTCTCCATGATCTTGACGATGGAAGAGAAGTTTCATCCTCTAAACCATCGAAGGTCTCGGTGATGAACCCTCGAGCTTGGTTCAAGAACCGGTACTCGAGCGCGTTTAGACCGTTCACGAAGCAAGGAGGAGTTGTGTTTGCAGGAGATAGTTATGGGCAAAGCGTTTTGTGGAAGGTTGATAAAACGGCTATTGGGAAAGTGATGGAGTTTGAGGTTAAAGGTTGCGTTTGGTTGACTTATTGGCCTAACAAGCATCATACTTTTTATAGTGATACTAGAAAGTTGGAATTTAAGGAGATGCTTTACCTCAATCTTCCTTAGATTTTTTCTTTTCTTTTCTTACTTTATCCTTGAGCAAAATATTCCCCTAGTTAGTTGCTTTTATGTGTTTTTTTTAAGTAAAATTTATAACATAATTATGATGGAACTGATGAACTTAGGAAACATTGTGCTGTTAATTGAATGATCGTCGACATTTTGGTTTTTACCAATTATATTAATAATCTATGGACTTTCTTGGATTTGACTTCTATCCGACAAAATCAGGATTTGTCATGCTAGAAGAAAAAAAAAAGATCATTTGTCTTGAGAAGAAGTTTGTATTAAACACATAAGTTACGTGGCTATCTTATCTTCACGTCGTCACACATGGAACCATAGTTTTAGATATCATACACTATAATTTTATTTAACATATTCTATGCGTATATAACTCGTAAATAATGTAATTAAAAGCGTTTCTAATGACTTCACCGACCTAAAAAAAAGTCTTGGTACTCGTAAATAATGTTAATTAAAAGCGTTTCTAATGACTTCACCGACCTAAAAAAAATTCTTGGTATATAAAAGAATAACAAAGTCACATATATAAAAGAATAACAAAGTCACATATGTCCACAGTTTTTTTCCGTCGTCGTTATCTATAAATTTATTTATCAGCATTATTCGTATAATTTGGTGGATATAACATAAAATCATGTAAAATAAAAAAATATGAAAAATTGGAGAGCCACACGAGAGATGGCAATAATAAAAAGAAAATGTCTCTATTTCCTCTTCTCAGGTCTTAGAGCAATGCAATAAGCTGACGTGTATCAATGAAGCCCACGACCAATGGGCTCTTGGCTTCTCAATCTTCTTCCTCCTTCCCGTTTTCGAGCTTCCGCGGCCAACTTCCGATTAACTTCTCAGCCTACAATCTGAAGAAGAAAAAACTTCCAAATCCAAACGTCGTCACTCTTTGCCTCCACTCTGATTCCGATGTCTCCTCCTCTCAAATCGCCTTCAATCGCCGCGCAATTCTCGTCGCACCACCGCTCCTCGCCGCAGCTGCTTCGTTTTTTCTTTCTATTTCCTCAGCCTCCGCTGCTGAGACTTCTGCGGAATCAGTAGTTCTTCCTCCTCCTCCTGTTGTTGCCACTGCTCCTCCTCCGCCGCCTGTTTCTGTGGAGAAGGAAGAAGCGATAACTTCTAGAATTTATGACGCGTCTGTGCTTGGTGAGCCGATGGCTGTTGGGAAAGATAAGAAGAGAGTGTGGGAGAAGCTGTTGAATGCGAGGATTGTGTATCTCGGAGAAGCGGAACAGGTGCCTACAAGAGATGATAAGGTTCTCGAGCTCGAAATAGTTAGGAATTTGAGGAAGCGATGCCTCGAGAGCGATCGTCTGTTATCTTTGGCATTGGAAGCTTTTCCTCTTGATTTGCAGGACCAGTTGAATCAATACATGGATAAGAGGTTTGCGTCTAGTTCCTTGCTGTGAACGAATTTTATCTTGCTTCTCTGTGTATTCGTAAATTGCAATGTGTTTATTTTATGGTTCCCATTGTTCT
Source organism: Boechera divaricarpa (assembly GCA_026770425.1). Taxonomy (NCBI): domain Eukaryota; kingdom Viridiplantae; phylum Streptophyta; class Magnoliopsida; order Brassicales; family Brassicaceae; genus Boechera; species Boechera divaricarpa. The sequence continues at coordinate 19,377,930 of CM049186.1, forward strand.
TGGATTGGTTGCAGGATGGATGGAGAAGTATTGAAGTCGTATGTGTCACATTGGCCGGCTCAACGTTGGCAAGAGTATGAGCCTCTTTTAAGTTACTGTCGCGATAACGCAGTTAAACTCATTGCTTGTGGCACTCCGCTCAAGGTTGTCTTATTGTACTGTATTTTGGGTGTTAAGATGGTAGCCTTACTAAGAATATGCATTTTTTCTTGTCAGTCTGATGAGAATTAGCTGCTCACTGTTTAATTTGATGCAGGTTTTAAGAACTGTCCAAGCTGAAGGTATCCGTGGTCTTTCAGAGTCTGAGCGTAAATTATACACTCCTCCTGCAGGGTCCGGGTTTATCTCAGGGTTTACTTCCTTCTCACGTAGTTCTTCACTCAATATGAATCCCCTCACACAGATTGTTCCATTTGGACCGAGTTCTTATTTGTCGGCGCAAGCTAGAGTTGTTGAAGACCATACAATGTCACAAGTTATCTTACAAGCAGTTGCAGATGGAGGTGGAACTGGTCTGCTGTTAGTGGTGACAGGGGAAAACCATGTTGAGTATGGGTCAAGAGGAACAGGATTGCCGGCAAGGATCTCGAGGAAGATTCCGAAGAAAAGTCAACTTGTTGTATTACTTGATCCTGAAAGACAGTTCTTGCGGAAAGAGGGTGAATCTCCAGTTGCTGATTTCTTGTGGTATTCTGCGGCCAGACCCTGCAGCAGAAACTGCTTTGACCGAGCAGAAATCTCTCGGGTAATGAATGCGGCTGGTAGGAGACGAGATGCCCTTCCCCAGGTAGATTTTCTATGATTGCTTTAATGAGACAGACTCTCTGTACGATTGTTACTTACTGTATCTGACGTACTTCATGAAAACACTCAGTTTATTCTGCCCTATTTCTTTGCTTTTTAGAGTTGATTTTTACCTTCTTTTGCTCCCTTGGCTATTATGTCATTAGCTCATGTTGATAGTTTTTTTCATTGTTCCAGGACATTCAAAAAGGATTAGACCTTGGTCTGGTGTCACCTGAGATTCTGCAGAATTTCTTTGATTTGGAGCAATATCCTCTTATTTCAGAGCTTACACAACGGTTCCAGGTACATCCATTCCCGAAGATGTTCCTTTAGTGAGATTTTGTCTTCAAAAATTTTATGCTTTTTCGCTAAATAATGTGTTATAGCCTTCATATCCTTCCATTGTACATTACCTTGTCCTGCATTTATCTTCTCTAGCCAGAGTTAATGATAGCTTCAACTGGTTAGTAAAACCCTACTGATGATGATCCTCTGTCTTACAGGGCTTCCGAGAAAGGTTGTTGGCAGATCCCAAATTCCTGAATAGATTAGCTATTGAAGAAGCTATATCTATAACAACGACACTTGTAGCTCAATATGAGAAGCGGAAAGAAAACTTCTTTGAAGAACTCGACTATGTTATCACCGATAGCGTAAGAGCATCAGTTGTTGATTTTTTCACAGTTTGGCTGCCTGCACCAACCTTGTCTTTTATCTCATATGCTGATGAGACAATTGGGCCAAACAGCATAGATGCCCTAAGAGGCCTCCTAGGATCCATACCTGACAATGCATTTCAAAAAAGTCTTGCTGGACAAGAGTGGACTCTGAATCTTAGGATTGCTTCAGTAATTGTCGGTGGCTTGAAGCTTGCTGGTGTTGGAGTTGTTTCCAGTTTTGCAGCTGTGGGATCTTCAAATGCTTTGTATGCAATACGAAAATTCATTAAACCAGAGTTGGGTGTTGGTGAACAAGCAAAGAGGTCGCCTATGCTGAAGACGGCTCTTGTATATGGAGGTTATCTGGGAACATCTTCAAATATCCGTTATCAGGTATGATGATGCGCGGTGCTTTACATGTCCACTCAATGAATGAGAGATATTAATGAAAAGTAGTTAAAGTTGCTTTATGACCACAGCAATGTATTATGCTTTTGCATCTTAGCCAAGGATGGCCTTTTGATGAAGAACAGTATGCTTTGAATTTATGCCTCTAAAATCAAATTACCTTCAATTGCAGATAATTGCTGGGTTAATAGAGCATCGTATTTCTGACGAGCTTTCTTCTCAACCTCTACTTGTAAACATGATTTCATTTGTTGTGCGAGTAGCTAACTCCTACTTTGGAACTCAGGTCAGAATTAGGCCTGTACTATGATCTCTTCTTGACTTCTGTGTCTCTTTTTTCCTTCAAGCCAAACATCTCATATTCTTTTTTTGGTTAATTCTTGAAATATCCTTTAACTTCGTTGCAACTTTTTCATAAAAACGCAGCAATGGATTGATCTTGCGCGCTCTACGGGTCTGCAGACTCAGAAAAGTGTCACAACTTCCAACCAAATCCCCGAGGCTTTGAGCCAATCTACAGTGGAATACAGTACTACTGAAGAGGCAAGTATGGATGATCTCAAGAATCCATGATATATATGCGGCTGTGCGACTAGGTACCAACTGGTAAATGTTTATAGAACCATTTGATTGTTTGGAGGGAAATATATATTCATTTGAGTTCTATTTTTGTATCTTAGCTTATGGGAAATAATGATTCGTGAATATAATTATTACTTCAATTAATCATGTTGATTTGCCATGATTGCACATGGTGGATACTGGAGTTTTTTTTTCTCTCTCATTATTCTTTGCAACTTTGAAATTTTTTCTCATGTACAATTGTGAGTTGCTTACAGTCTTAGTTGATCAATTCGAATATTGTTGAGAAGAGTGGGAAATGGTTCTCAGACGGCTTATAGAATTGTTTTGAACTATACAGTGCCATAAGCTGTAAGCCAACGGTACCTTTTGAAGTCAGTAAGAATAGGATTAACAGAGATGATGCCTTTTGAATAAGGGTTTCTCTGACCTATTTGCAAGGGAATCTGCAATGCTCTTCAATTATACCAGGGGGATCAAATATCATTACTCTTTTGTGTTTACGAATATATGAAATATAAACCCAATAACACATTCTGGCGCTTTCTTGGTTTTGCCGTAGGAATCTATCTAACTGATAGATAGAAAAAATCAGGAATCCGCCTACGTAGATATGTTGAGTACAGGTATCATGTGAAAGGCGATTCAGGCCTTTTGTGTTAATGCTTGTCAGTTTCTGATAATGTGATACTACTGTGTCATGCTTTTGGTTTGTCATTTCCAGCAGTTTGAGTCCCTGTTTGATGCAGCAGCCAAAGGGTAGTCTTCAGAGTATTTACACAAGTTTCTGAACATTCAATACAATTTGTGGCAGGTACGTTTTGCATATCTCCGTTTGCTATTCTATCTTCATGGAACATAGATGTGTGTTATATATGTCTCTGTCGTATATGCGATTTGTTTTCCTGTAGCATCTGTAAGAATGTAAATTCTGTCATTCTATCCTTAAGATCGTTGATTGATTAGTATCATTGCAGGGAACAAAACAGAGAGAACATGTAGTTCATTTAGGAATTTTGAGCATCAAGTATACAAAGACCAGATCTCATGGGTCCAAAGCTAGGATGTGTAGAGAATGTTGTAGTCCTCAGGTGGCACTTGACATTATACACGTATGCACACACCTTCACATTTGTTGAGATTGCATGCTCTTGTTCACGCACATACAGTGTTTAACATCTACTTACATTATATATATTTAGTTGCACGTATGGTGAGGCAAATAGTTACACAATAATTGGTCTCATGTTCGGTGGTAAAGTAGTTTTAGTATCCACTTATTTAGGTTCTCGATGGTTCAAGTCTTGACACAATGTTCTCCAGTGATCTATTATTTAGGGAACTCATTCTAAAAGAAATTCTAGGGGATGCAGGTAAAAATAGGTAACTACGAGAGTCATCACCACACAACAACAACATAAACTGCATGATTATTTGAAGCACTTCTATTAAAAATGTTGAGATCCAAACCAGAACCTCTCCATTTCAGGTCAGCAATGTCTTCAAGCTCCTTCATCATCTCTTGTGTCAGATGATTCTTCCAATCTCCGACCACACCTTTCCTGAAGAACATGTCATACTTAGTTCCACTCCAGTGAACTCCCTCTCCTCTTTCTTTGCTTGTATTCCTCAGCTTCTCGAAGCTACACTCTTCCACGATCTCCTCCACTATTGTCTTACACCCCAAGAACTCAGCGATCTTCCTCACGGTTTCTTCCAGGTTTGCTTTCAGATCTTCGTAAGTGACGAACATCACACGGTCTCTTGCTTCCCAGGACGTGTTCGAAGTAGGGACCAGCCGGGACAAGGCCTTTGCAGAACTCATCGAAGGCTTGTCGGATAGAGATCTCTGTCCCGAACTTGTTGTTGTAGAGATGCCAGAGAGAGACAAAAGTGTGTGCTGGGTGGCGAGTTATGTAAATGACTCTGCAGCCTGAGGTCTTGACAGTCTCCGGCAAGAAAGAGAGGAAGATGAGTGCTGAAAAGCCTAGGAGAAGAGATCTCTTTTATGTCCTTTTTTGGGTTTTCGCCGAACATCTCGATTTCCAAAAAGGGTACGACCTCGTGTGGATTGAGATGATCCCAGGTCTTGTATTGTTGATGATGTTGAGCTATGTCGGAGAATGGAGGAGGTACGAGGTGATTTCTTTTAATACTAGGTTCTATCACGCGTGTTATGCAAGCACGAGGTGATTTTTTTGTTAAATTACATTGTAAATTTTGATTATAAAAATACTCAGTTCTAAAAATACTTAAATGATAAAAAAAAATTATCGCGGAACATTATAAAAAATATTTTGACAAATTGTAATATTATTTCTATTACAACTAGGATTTAGTACACGACCAATATATATATTTTTTTTCAATATAATTGATTTACTATTTATTAGGTTTTTTTAGACTTTGGTGTTTATATGAACCACAAACAGTTGTGATTTATTCAACAAAAGTGAAATATATATTTTTCTTCATCAATACAACTTGCCAATCATTTTTTTCTTTTTAATGATTAATCAAACTATTAGGTGGTATGAATTTTCCCTATTAATTTGATAACTGTTAAAATTTCAATTGGAATTAACAAGAAATGCAGAAAATGTAGTAAAACTGTAACAATCTCAGTCCCCAATAATAACTGTAAAAGTCTTAAGACAAAAATACGAACTTGTACAACTTTTTCTATTTATCTTTTGTCCCCTTTTGTATGGTTATAAATTTATAGTCCTTTTGTTTGTCCTTAAATATTCTTCTCCCGCTGTCAAAAAATTATTTTCTTAAAAACTTTTAATTATTGATTTTTTTTTTCCTTTAGTCCAAGGATGTAAACTGAGATATAGTATTTCTTGACTTCCTTCAAACTTTCAAAGTCAGTGCTCCTTGTCCTTCCTCTGTAGGATTCTCTTCTGGTGGTATCAGGAAAGATCGAAAGTTTTTTGGATTCCCTGAAATTGGGTAAAAGATGGGTAACGCGCTTACGTTTCTCTACGGAAAATGCTGCAAACCCACAACGACAGACGAGTCTCTCGGGCCTCACGGCGTCTCCGCCGCCACCGTCGGTGTTTCAGCTCTCGCTCACGATCTCTTCAACTTCGAGATCACTTCTCAGGTCTCTTCACTTTCATTGAAGCTGCTAAATTTCCTTTGATCTACTTTTGCTGCTTTCATTTGTTTTCCAGTGATATTCGTAGCTAATTAAGTGGATGAAAGGTCTCTTTACTGAATTTAGTTCAAAATATCTTTAGCTAATTTAGGGTGGTCTTCAGATGTTGTAACCAAGTTATGCAATTGGGTTTGCTTAAATTTACCCATCATATATTGATCTTGAATATGACTTTACTTCTAGGTTCCTGAAGGGCTTGGGAGGTATGTTCAGTCGTCCAGAAAAGCTCAAGCAAACTGGTAAAACAACACAACATTAGTTTACATGTTTCGTATTGTATAAAGATTTGAATTTTACTGTGTAACTCTTCTTTTCATGTCTATAAGGTATAGAAAGATACTTGAGGCATGGAAGCAAGCGAAACCTCCCCCACAGACGGCAGAGGAAGCTTCTAGGCTTGTTATTGAGATCTTTAAAAGGAATCAGAAAGCAGATGTTGAGGTATGATTTATGAAATGAGTAGCAATAACAGATGTTTCGATTCGATACATTGATGAGTATTGTAAGATAAATGTTTGTTCATGACAGGGACTTTTGTCCTTCTATGGACTCCCTTTGCCTCACACTCTGGTTGAGGTACCTGCTGAAGCTCCTGTGTCTTTGCCTGAAGGGGTTCTTTTCGAATTTCAAACGCTTCCGGTTAGAATTACTTCAGTACCAATTAGAAAGGAAAAAAACTCGTTTTGGGAATTGATAATGTTGCTGATCAAGCTTGTGTAATGGAAAACAAGGTGGATCCAAAAGCTGTGGCAGATGGAGACACCATTACTGTGTATGTCAGTACTTCAGAGCCAGTCGTGTCATCTTGTGTTCCAAGGGAAGTCAATCTTGCAGCGGTTCAAAGAGCAAAGGCACGCAAGAAGAGAAATTACCCAAAAGCAGACAAACTTCACCAAAAGATCATTGATTCTGGTTACAGGGTACTAAATATTCAGAATGAGGAAGTGCTTGCTCGGAAGTTCAGAATTAGACTAAGGTAAAAATCACTCTTTTCCTTTAAGAAAAGCTCAATTAGATCTTCCATGGATTCTTTGTTAAGTGAGACTGTTTGGTGATGGAAAAGGAAATAGGGGAATAGATGCACCGGAGAGCCAAATGCCGTTTGGGAAAGAGGCACAACAAGGGCTCCTCAAGATTGTTCAATGGAAAAGCTTAAAGGTGTTAGTTTATGGAGAAGATCAATATGGGCGATGCGTAGGAGATTTATACTGCAATGGGATTTTTGTACAGGTACTAAAAGTACTATTCTATACTTTTCCTTCCGTTCGGATTTTTTTAAACCGGTTTTCGGTTTCTATGTAGGAGGAAATGCTAAAGAAAGGTCTTGCTTGGCATTACTTACATTATGATAAGCGCATGGTTCTCGCAAAGGCAAGATTAGTAAAGCTTGTGCTGTTTATACTACATTTTGCAAGTCTCTTTAGTTTCTTTGCATTGTATTTTTTGAGTATTAACGGTTCTTTTTTTTTTTTGGTGTGAAATCAATCAGTGGGAAAAGGAGGCAAGGCAGAAGCGTATTGGCTTGTGGGCTTCTTCAAATCCAGAGAAGCCATGGGACTGGAGAAAAAATAATAGACGTGAGTAGACAATTGACTCTGCTTGGATAAAAACGCAAACGGAGAAATCAGCGTTTAAAACAAATAAGATTTATGATTAAGTGTAAGTGGTGTGTACATTTATCCTACGTTTGATGAAACATCATTGAACCAAGTAGAGAAAATGGTGGAAATCAGTAATGTGATATAAATCAAATAATTTTTTGCAAAGTCATAAGTGAGAAGACCTACAGAGCAATTCATACTTTGATATCCAACCAAACCTCTAAAACTCAAGCCAAGATCGGAGACATACTTTAAAACTCAAAGAAGAGTATGGACAATGGAGTTCGAACCAACACATGAGATAATATACAGTCTACCATTGTTTTCAAATATTATAGCTTCACCGAAAAAACATATCTTTAGGTTAAGTCATCTTCCTGAAGCTCCTTCGCCTTCAGCTTCTCTTTCATCCTTAATAACAGTGTTGTCTTCCAGGTATCTTGCAAAACAAGTTGCAATAAGCGGGTTTATAGACAATTTATTCGACTTTTAGTGAACTTTAGATAAAGATTGGGGTCTCGAACCAGAGGTGTCACGCTATCAAACTCGCTCATAACATCTGTGAACTTTGCAACATCTTCCTCATCAATGGCCGCAGCAATGTCCTGTTCATGCAAAGAAAAACTCAAACCAGAACGAACTCGGAGGTTTTGTGGTTTTGGCCATCGTTCAGTAGTGATAACTAATCAAGAAAGACAGCTATTTTAAACCTACCGCCAAAATTTTGCATTCTCGTGTTCCTGAAAAAGTGGGATCCAAATCCTGCATAAACGCAGATGTTATATTCATGTGATATAAATCTCTCCAAAAATGTTACATTACGAATATATATATTGTGTAGAAAGCAGAACCTGATATTTCTCCAAGGCATTGGTAATGGAAACAACATCCGCTTTGCATTGAAAAATTTCAGCTGCCTTTTCAAATAAGCAATAGCCTGCTCGATGTTCTGATCAGATTCGTAGTACTCAGCAAAGCAATTACTAAACCTCTTACTCTTAGTATGAAAGAAAAAAATGAAAATTACAATTCTGTTCAAAACATATCCAATTGATCCACCGCAATGTAAATGCAACCATTTTTTCAATACCACAACTTAAAAAGAAAAACATAGTACCTTATAATATCTTGCAGCCATGCTGAGCCTTCCTATCTCGCAATATATATTCACTGCCTGCTCTAAACAAGATGCAGCCTCTGCAAAAATTGTCATGCTTATTAAATCAGGAAAACGAAAGAAATCATAAAGATTAGCTTTTGGCTACACAAAATACAACAAAAAGGGACGCAAACCATTTGTAATAAATAAATAAATTTATTAAGATATTTTCCTGTAAGAAATTTCTAAAAAATATATATATTCAGTGGTAGTATTTTGTGTTAACTTATTTGTAATTATGTGACAGTGGGTTATTATATATATTGTATGATTAGGATGCCACGTAATATTGACGTTAACCATCTCTTTCTCTCACAAATCCATCAATCTCATTACCATTTCCTCTTCGCCGGGGAAAAATTCTCTTGTAGTGGAAAGAAAATGTCTCCTGCAACTAAAGCACCTCTCTTGCCGAACCAAGAGACTTCATCATCATCGGAGAACCATGGATCATTCCCCGGAGCTGTGTTTAACATCTCGACAAGCATCGTCGGAGCCGGAATTATGTCGATTCCCGCGGCGTTTAAAGTTCTGGGTGTTATCCCATCTCTCTCGATTATCGTGTTTATAGCTTGGCTCTCCAATGTATCAGCTGGGTTTTTGCTGAAATCAACGTTCGCCGGAGAATCAACCACTTACGCCGGCGTAATGAATGATTCGTTTGGAAAATCTGGCGCCGTCGCTGTTACGATTGTTTCAATGGTTGTTACATTTGGTTCTATGATTATTTTCTCCATTATCATAGGTAAAATTTAAGTTTGGTCTCAAAAATTTGAAATTTTCACAAACCCTTTGAATTGATCCAGCGATATTGTTCTCTCAGGTGATGTTATTTCGGGTAATGAAAAGGATGGAATTATACATTTGGGTCTTCTTCAAGAATGCTTTGGTTCTCATTGGTGGAATACGAGATTCTTTGGTTTGTTGTTCGTCTTTGTCTTCCTCTTGCTTCCTTTAGTCTTATGCAGACGCGTAGGTACGTTTCTTAAACCAATTCTTAAAACAAGACTGTTTTGCCTGAATCTTGCAATGCATATTGGTCTGATCGATTTGATTCTTTTTGACTGTTCATGTTTCTGTAGAAAGATTAGCATTAAGTTCTGCAATCTCGTTTCTGCTTGCCCTACTCTTTGTTGTCATAAGCTCGGTGTTAGCGATTATCGCACTCGTTCAAGGGAAGACAAAGAATCCAAGACTCTTCCCAGAACTCAACGATGGTGGATTATCGTTTTTCAGTCTCTTCACTGCTTCCCCTGTTATTGTAACTGCTTTCACATTTCACTTCAATGGTAAGAATCAAGAATTAAGAACCAAGAACCTATCTTCTACTATTGTTTTATTTTCCTGATTCTGAAGTTATGATTTTGACAACCATTATTGCAGTCCATCCAGTCGGATTCGAACTCAAAGATCCATTAGATGTGCTTTCAGCAACTAAGATCTCTGTGATTCTGTGCGCTACAATCTATTCAACTACTGGTCTTTTCTGTTACCTTCTGTTTGGGGATTCGACCATGACAGATGTTCTAATGAACTTTGATCAAAGCACCAATTCTTCCATTGGTTCATTACTAAACGACATTGTTAGACTCAGCTATGCCATTCACCTCATGCTTGTGTTTCCTCTACTCAACTTCTCTTTAAGAGCCAACCTTGACGAACTCTTGTTCCCTATGAAGCTTTCTTTAGTGGAAGACAACAAAAGATTCTTTGGACTCACTTTTCCATTACTGATATCTTGTTTCTTGGGTGCGATTGCTATACCAGACATTTGGTACTTCTTTCAGTTCTTAGGATCAACTTCTACAGTCTCTATAGCATTCATCTTTCCAGCTGCAATTGTCCTAAGGTATGTAACCCTTCTTTATTAATTCCTCTTCTGTAATTCTGAATGAATCAAGTTTAAATCTTATCAGTTGTTTTGGTGTGTTTTGAAAATTGGCAGGAATGTAAATGGTTTTTCGACTTTAAGAGAGAAAATTATAGCTTCAGTAATGCTTGTTCTTGCTGTTGCCACAAGCATCATCGCCATTTCAACAAATATATACACTTTCACAGCAACAGAAGAAACATGAAAAGCTTTCAGCAGTCCCTTCTCTTCATGAATTTGTTAGATGGTAGAGAGCTTGTGTTGCATTTGTTCTTATCTTATGCAAAATAGGTTTGTAAGAAGTGTAGTGTAATAGCAACTTCAGGAAAAATGTCCGTATTCAAAGAAACAAAATATTTCTTCAATATTACTCCACAACTTATATGTTGATTTTCTAGTGACCCAAAGAACGTTTTTATAAAGATCATATCTGAAGATTGAAGCAAAATTTTAAGCACAACACTCAAAATCTCCGCAACTCTATGCTTTTTGCCACGGAAAATCACATGCAACTCCAAAAATTAACTTTTTGTTCTTGAAAAGTATCTTTCCTTCAACTAGTCTGCTGATTCACGGATTCCGAACTATTATTTCATCAAAGAGATTAACCAGTAGGAGCAATTTAATTGGTAGCAAAATCTTTTGTATTTTTTTTCATAAACTCAAAATTTGACAACATTAAAACCAATTTTATGTTAAAACACAAGATATATGAGTCGATTGAGACAGTATTTGTTGTTGTTTTCTACCAAAAGCTTGTCTCAAACAAGCCGCAGCCAGTGAGAAGAGTTTCTACAACCTGCACAAATCATGATCACAGTTAGAACTCAACATAATTTACTTTGTTCACTGTATGAGTCACTGCTGTAAAAACTAACCTTCTAATGTTTTTTTGAGGGAACAAGTATTCCTCGCTTCTCGAGGCTCTTGAATCGATCTCTTGCAAGAGTGCAACATGCCTTTCAAAATAAAAAAGATGACTTCTTCAGTTTTTTAGCTACCAAGAAAATTCACAAGGACCAAAACGATGTTTTCAGGGAACAAAGGGTATACCTTCAGCTTACGAAGTGACCCAGTCATCTCTTCTGTCAAGAGGACTTGAACTGGAGGAGCCTCAAATCTGAAACAAACAACAGTCAATTTTCCTAAATCCAATTTTCAGAACTATATATATAATTTGATCAGCATGAGCACTAGTGAGCTAGAAAATATAACAAAATATAGAGGTGTAAAGAAGGATTTAGTTTCATACTTGTACTTTCCCAACCGAGGAGGACGTATCTTCAGCACTTCCTGCTTGGCGATGACCCGTCGTAAATGTTTATTCTGTTTATCCTCATCTTCTCTGGCTATTTCTTCTAAGATATTGGGCAAGCTACATGGGCAGAAACAGAAACGAAGAATAGTTAAAACAGGTGTGATTTTATAAGTAATCAGACATCATCAAGATATATTAAAATCACAAAATACCTGTCAATTTCGCTTGACATCTTCTCTTTAGCCTTTTCCTTTGTCTCTTTTTTTCGCAGTGCCTTTTGCCTACATCGCTTATTTAATTCCACGCGGGTAACCCTCTTTGTTTTTCTTGCGAATCTGCAGTACACGAATTTCAAAAACATGAAATCCAACTCTTTGCTGATGGAGTAAGTAAACAAAATATAATTTTGTCTTCGAAGAATTTATGTTTATGTGTAAATAAGAGAGCTTCTTACTTGTTCCCAGCCTCTGACACTTCATTCTCAACGTCTTCATCATCTTCACCTTCACCAACATTGTCCACTTCAAGAAAGTACCTCTGCGATAGTAAATACAACAGCCATATGGATTAAACTATCAAATTCAATGCTCATCTTTACATTGACTATTTAATTACATACAAGCAAAAGACTCACCGCATCTTCACTGAGTTCATCTCCTTCAATAGTCAAAGGAACAGGCGCAGGCCCTAACTCAGTTTTGTAAACTTTCTGCATTTCTTGAGCAACGGCTTCAGCCAACATATCCTGCAATACAAAAAATAGGAGAGAATGAAAGATTCGCACACAAGACTAGGATGATAGAACAAGCTCAGATCTGTGAAACTTAGTTCATAATAAATTATTACCTGGTGACTTTCAGTTGTAGGGTTGTATGAGCATCCTGGAGGTTCAATTTCTACTGCTGGAATATTTGAAGGTTTTTTGAAAATCTGTACACCAGATAAGGATTCTAGCCAACTGAGTCAGTCTAGAACAAACTAACTTCTCCATTACGGAAACAACAAAAGCAACAACTTTAATTACAGGGAACACATTACCTTTCTAGGATTGGTCTCATGTTCTCCTGCAAGTATTTTTTTCGCAACGGAAATGTTAAATCATGACATAGAAAACGAAAAGATTAAGAAGAAACTAGAAAGTAAAATATTAACTAAACAGACCTTTATTATCATCACCCCACAAGTCCACCATTACAGAATCGTCACCAACATTCTGCAAAGAAAGAAAAAAATCATATGAAATAAGCTCTCCAGAACAATTTAGAGACAAAAAAAATCTTATAAATCTAGAAAATCAATATAATCAAATTACTCACCTTTTGAACTTGTTTAGGTGTTTTGTCTTCTATAACGATTGTCTCCTTACTTTTCTTCAACTTTGGCTTCGAAGATGACACAGTCTGTACAAATGGGTTCTTCTTTAAAACACTGTCACACCGGAGCACTTTCTCTCTATGTTTCTCAATCTTTCGCTTCACCGGAAGGTCTGATATGCCAAATCAAATCATAATCAGATTCAAAAAGCCTTCTTTCAAACATAAAAAATACTCTTTTGCTTTTTAAATATCAATCCCATCCATGAACATTCCCATAACTCCCATCAAATCTTATCAAGCAGCTAAATAAGTAATCTTCATCAAACAAATACACTAAAAAGGCATATTTCATTACTCTGCTGATACTAATGTAGCGGAAAACTTGAAATTTATTTCAGCTGATAAACCTTAAGGGACAGATTATACAAACTCCAATTAAAACTTCAGCTGAGATATGAGACTCAAACTAAACCCTAAATAATAGGGGCAAAGAAAAAAAAGAGAGAAGTAAGAACAAACCATGGGATTTATCGACGTGAAACAGGTCCTCGCTGGGAGCAGCGGAGAGATTGCCGCCGGAGAGAGCATCTTTGGTGGTTTTCTCGAAGAAATCTTCAATGTCCTCGGTGCTTATGTTAGCCCTCCATGCTTTTTTCCCTTTCCTTGAAGTTTTCGCCTTCTTCCCCATTTTTCTCTGTCCCTCTCTCTCTCGGCGGCGCGAAGGTTGCTGCTTCGGTATCGAGAGAGAAGAAAGGAGATGGTTGCAGAAGAGGACACTAGGGGTAGGGCTTAGAGAGAAACGTTATGGGCCTTAAGTAGCTCGATTTCCTCTAATGGGCCCATATAATCCTTTTAGATTTTTTTTTTCTCTTTAATTTTCTACAACATTCATTTTTCCTTTCCACATATATTGAGTTTTATTTTGTTATACATTACATTTTTTTTTCTTTTTGCAACAAATAATATAATACTTTTTCATATTCACAAAACAACCAGCAAAGAATTTAAGTAAATAACCAAACAAATATATTCATAGATATATAATTTCAAGTAGGTTGGGTAAAATTAATAAAATTAATTTAATACATCAATCATCTTTTTCTTTCTCATAGACTCGTAGTTTCCATTACAAAACTATGAGATCACGTAGATATCATCGGAATTGACTTATTAAGTCCTTGTGCTTTTATCAAACAAATTGCTTTTCAAGTAACATCATGAATATTAATCTGTGCATTCATATGAATATAACTCGGATAATATTACCTTCAAAAATATTCTGCAACTTGATTTGACTTATATTTTAACTTTTTTTTTGTCATCTATTTTAACTTTATTAACATGTACGGTTTTTCTGAACATTACGGTTAACTGAACACATTGTGACATTTTTATTTAAAGAGGTTATCGACTGAGCAACACTATAACTTATACTAATATTGATTAATGTTATACTCCTGTCTTCCAAGAAAAAAAAGGTACATGTTAGTGAAAAAAATAAAAATTGAAGTTATTAATTTCAAAAAGAGTAACTAATTTGGCGTCGTTATGTAACATGTCTTCCAAGAAAAAAAAAATGCATGTTTTGTGAAAAAAGGGATGAAATCAGTACTTAAAAATAGATTAGTGGCGGCAAGTCGGACATCTGATTCCAATTTAAAATAAACAACACTGAACATGTTAACGTGTGTTATCACTTCTCTCCCATTTTTGTGGGATTCCAACAAAATAAGTTTTGTAAAAGCTTGATTACAATTAGTTTATTATTAGGCATGCACACGTCACGCATTTACATGTAAGCATATGTAGTCATAAACTTAATGATCAACGCGTTTTTTTTTTTGTCTGCAATATTCTGATATATTTATATAAGGATGTAATGATTGAGCAATGTCTATTATTTCATCAAATACTATACAAAATATCGAAAATAAATGTTTTGTTTAAAAAAAAAAATGAGTGATGTTTGATAGCACAAAGCCGCCCCCGTGACCTAATTCTCATTTGATTCTTTTGTCACATTCAAGAGGAGAGTGGGGTAGATCAAATTGCTAAACCCTGACTACAACATATTATTGTAAATTCTTCTTAAGATATGTTCAATATTATTTTGTCCTTTTGGTCTCTTCTAAATCCCACGTATGGTCCATCCAATATGCTATATCTTGGAGATTAATTAATGAGTCGTCCTTAACATTGATGTGCCAACATGGAGAAGAAACAACGAGAGATAAATATATGTATTATAATATCACGATGATCGCTAGACACTTTTTAATCAAACATGAGAAATATAATTACATGTTTAACCTATACTCTTATATTATTAATTTATTATTGACATCGAAAGAAAGAAAACTCTTTTATCATAATAGTTTTCTTAGATCACTAATAAATACGGTACCATTTATTTTTGTATAAAACAGATTCATCCAGTTGTACAAAAACCTAAAACTCTGTATTTCAAATATATCATTAAATTGGTATGATAACAAATTGGATATTTTTGTATCGGTATACCATTTTTTATTGACAAAACATGAATGTATCATATGATATTTTTCGGCGAATTTTATCTGTTTTTTTTTCTAATTTTTTTCTTTGCAAAAATCGTTTGTGTTTACATACACTTTGCTTCCACGTACCTATTATGATTCTACCGGACAGTTCTATTGTTTATTTTTATTGAAAGATTTTTTGTTTCCATTTGCAATTTTGTTTAAGTGTATATGGTTGTAATGAATTTAGAAATGACGAAGCATGTGTATGTAAGTACCTATGCATATTTGTATTCTTATGCATATCCAAATATATAACAAAAGTATGATTTATAATTAAAAAAAAAAAAGTTGATAAAGAAAACTAATATGAAATCAATTCAAATAGGAACTAAAAAGGAAGAAGATTGTGTGCGTGTGTCAATGAAATGTTTGTATCGAGAACAATCAAATGTTACTTCGATGATTATATCACTTTTTCTCAAAAACAAGATACAACTTCCATTATTTTGGTAATTACAACCTCCATTTTGGAAGAAATAAAATCTTACTAATTTAATATTACATTTAAAAAAATTAATTTTATTTTTAATAAAACTATGCTACCACAAAGTTTTTGTTGGTCAACTTCTTAATTATATTAAGAAAAATCAAATTGCTAATTCATAATATGCTATTTTATACACGAACTAGGACTAGGGATAATGAATGGAGTGACCACTCTAAGTTATTGTAATATTAGTCTTAATTGTATTTGTATAAAATCCGTAGTAATTAAAGGTTAACATTTTTGGTAACTATGTTAAATCACCAAAAGTATCAGTTACGTCTTTAATAAAACTTTAAAACATTTTTAAATATTTTTTTGATACTTGATGCATAAACAAAAATAACTTTAAAATATATTTTTTTTGTCTTCAAATTGATTAAAATTTATAGAGTGCCTTTTGCTAGAGCTGATAATAACTAACGTTTAATAATGGTATAAGTCGGACGTATAAATTTACAAGTACAATCAGGATCCTTTTCCTAATATGTAGGAAATAAACCAATGATAGTTTTGCAAGTGGAACTACTGACTATGAATATTGGATTCATTAATTTTGTTTATAACATGATTTTATGTGCATATTGTAAAACCAAAATGATACTAACATCAATTGTTTCGGGCAAGAAAATATAATTCATATGGGGAAGAAGACAAAAGAGATATAGCTGTCACAAACACGAGACTCTTTTACAAATTTTCTTTTTAAATGTATATCTACATAATGACATAAACAAATAGATAATATGATAGGAAATACTTATCTTTCCAAAATGATCATTTCTTTGCCAAAAAATTTAGAAGCGGAACGATGACAAGGTAACTCTCTGTAGCCATTAGAATTCAGATGTAGATGGCGACCCTTTCTATATATACACATATAGTTTAACTCATATTATTCCACATATATTTTAATTTCCAATCAATTTTTTATAACATGAAAACTAATAGTATCACGGTTTGGGAACATGTATAATCCAACTCAGTGGCGGACCCAGCAAATTATTTAATTGGGGTGCAAGATATTGCAAAAAGAAGAATTGAACCCCTTCACCTCTTATATTTAATGGGTGCATGTTAAACCATTGTACCAATTTAGTTATGCTTTTCAATATAAAAACTCAAATATCTATATTTTACTGGGTGCACTTGCCCCCACACTCACGTCCGCCCCTGATCCAACTACATTATGTCTAAGCTAGCCGGCAGTGTAGATATTAGCATTTTTTTTTTTTTGGTTTTAAAACTATATCTTATATTTTATTTCAAAAAAAATATATATCTTATATGAGAAAAAACTATTATATAGCATATATAAACCCGCATCGTGTATAATTCTAATCATCAGATTAAAAACTCAGTTACAACATATACCGACTCTTATATATATATATATATATATCATGTTTAACATTCTATAAAATGTATAAACCGAGCAACAATATGTATAAACTCAACTATTACATATATTATCTAGATACAATATGCATGTATAACATCAGCTACTTCATTTATTAACTAGTTACACTATATATGTAAAAGATTTTGAACATGTAAATGTATAGAACCAACTAACACGTATAAACTAATCTTTCTAAGTACATCATATAGTGTAAACTGGAACATGCATATTACACATCGTCTAGATACAAAACGAACGAGATCATAATTAATGTAAAAGTGTTACTGATTCGCTGTTTATCTACTTATATTTTTTTCATTGATTTTTTTTTAAAACAGTTGACTTATATTTCTAAAACATTTTTTACCTGTTCAAATGGTTGAAATATTATTTTTTAAAGTTGATCAATTATCAAATAGTTGACTTATATGTATCTTTCGTCGACTTAGTTCATAACGGAGACTTATCCGTAGAAATATTATTTTTGCAACAAAGGATTTTCTAGTTTATTATTATTATTTTTTTTGGGTAAAAACTAGTAATATAGATTATCGATTTCACAGAATACATAGATTCTTACTCAGATTATTCTTTATCTTCAACTGCAAGAGTTATTAACATTTAAATTTTTGAAATCGAAATTGTAGCAAAACATATATATATATATATATATATATATATATGTAAAATTGGATTTGGAACCCTGATGATGTGGTATCGCGATCGGGTCCAAGTCTGTCAACAGCAATCATCAATTGTGATTATGTGACTCATAGATCAAATTTATATTAGTGATCAGTTGTGCTTTAGAACGATGAAAATATTGTTCTAATTGTCAAAAGAAAAAATTAACTATGTATAGATAATTTAATTATGTATATCTCCTATATATTAATTGAAAATCATTTTAACAAAATAACTTTATATTTACGTGAAATATTACAACACTGTCATGCTGACGTGTCATCGCCAGAATGATTTTCAGGAAAATTATTTCATAGGACATTAATTACTAGATTAATTACATAGTATGTCATTAGATCAATCATATATAAACTGTCTTTATTTTAAAGATTATAATCTTATCTGAATTAGCTTTATTTATTTATGAACAATCGAATAAGTAAATATTCCATAAAATTATAGCTAATTTTATTGTTTCCAAAATTTGATTTTTAAAATTTGATTTTTAAAAAATATTATTTTAACTAAATAATTAATTATTAACATAAATATGTAAAAACTTTAATTTTAGATTTCAATTATTTATACAATAATATATTATTAAAATATTTAAAAATATTTATTTAATTTATTAATTTTCTAAAAAATATTATAAATATCTTGTCACGCGTATATCACGAAAATCATCTATTATACACCTATAATATGACATGCGGAGGAGTTTTGGTGCTTACGTACATTTGAGTCCAAATTAAAACTCTACCATTCGATTTGATTAATATGTATATATATTGCAATATATCGAACCATAAACATGGATCATGGAGTAGATCTACTCCATGACGAGAGGCGGAGAAAATCAAGGGTTTTGCACCAAACCCTAAAAAAGGTTAAAATAAACAAAAGAAATGAAACAAAGTGTATAGGAGGAAGAAGAGGAGAGGAAATAGTAAAATGTCCAAATGAATGAAGCTATAGACGTGAAAGAAAAGGGGTTTGATGAAGCAACGGGGCTTGTGTGTAGAGTGTTGTTTTGTTGTGATGATTAATTGGTACACATGTGAATTGGTGGGTACGTTTGTTTGTCCGTCTCCTATATAGACAATGTTCTATATCCTATACCATTGCTAATCTATCCAAACTTATATACGTGCTTACATATACGAACAACATCGTATAATTATACATAAGGCTGCCGAGTAACTTGATTGATGCGTTTTTTAGTTTGATCGATCAAATCATTCCATATGTAATGTGAAGGGAAATTGTTAGGCATCAACCTTTAGATGATATGTGATTTGAAAGATGTAACTTTACATTGGTGTTTGTTCAAAAATGGGATTATTGTATTGTTAATGCATAGATGCACTTATACGCGGTGTATACGCCATGCAAAATACATTTATGTATGTATATACATATAGACAGAGAAAGAAAGAGAGCGCGATAGAGAGGACAAGGATAGAGGAGGAATAGGAGAAGAGAGAGGAGGATATATGTGTGGGTATTTGTTCATAAAGATCCCCGTGAGGAGTGTTTGGAGGCATTCCAAAATCACAACTAACATTCTTTTGTTTGCTATTATCCTCACCTTCACTTCTTTCGATGCTCCCAAATTTTATTTTCATTTCTTTTAATTTGATTTCACAATATTAATTCTTCCCCCATATATCACGAGCTCATCATTCCCTTTCTTCTCCCATTTTATTTTTACTTTCACTATCTATTCAATTATCATATTATAACATTATTCAAGTGGAGCATATATATATAACCACAACCTAGTCATCCCTAGTTCAAATGATTTGTTCTTGTTGTTGCAATGATCATAACGAATTGGTAGTAATGGTACTTGCATATCTTTTAATTCGCCATTGAATATAAATTCCATCCAAAAAAGAGATGGTGATGTCTTTTTGCTAATTATTCTATTCAATTTTAGATATGTGTAAATATATATATATATATATAGTGAATAAAATTACTTTGAATTTAGAATTTGTATTCAACGTTGAATGACTCGCTAGCTATTTTTTATTTTAAATCATTAGTATATATATAAAATAAAGTCCTTTTATGATCAACATATACTTTTTTTTACATGAATTTGAAGAGTACATCATATCAATATAAGCATATAAATGGAGTTTTGTAATCATGTATCTTTTTTATCGGTTTCCAAAAATTTAAAGCTGGCGATAGTTGTTATCAATTATCGTGATTTTTCTTGGAGGCGTTAGAATAGTATTGAGACAAAGAAGAAACTAAAATCACATCAATAAATTTAAAGTAAATAATATGGTGGTAAGGTAGCGTATTTCATTATAGTGAGAGTTTACCGTCAATACGTACACATCGACTAAAAAACATAGTGATTAATTTACAATATTCAAATTGGTAGGTAAGGGTAAAGATATGTATATGTATAGTTATACGTATTTATATGATGGAAATATTGTATAAATATAAATTAATTTATTCATACAAGAAAACAAAATAAAAATTTGGGTCGAATATTAAATAGAATATCGTCTATTGAGACATAGAGGCAAGCAAGTAATTCACGAGATACAAATCGGAGTTGTCCGTATATTATATTTTGTAGCGATCAAGAGAGACTAAGGCAGACATGTGAGAGGGGAGAGGATCCTATAAACAATTTAATCTAAGATCTCTGCTTCCTCCCTCTCATATATATATTGCATATTTACACATAGTTCCTCTATATATATAGAAATCGATCGAGAAAACTCAATACGAAACAAGATGCTAATCAAAGCATAGAAGAAGAATGGTTTCGAGGGAACAGAAGAGAGCTTCTTTGCAAGAGAAGTTTCAGTTGCTTCGTTCAGTCACTAATTCTCATGCTGTAATTATTGCATCACCCTCTCTTTCTTTTTTGATTGTGTCCGACGGAGATTAATGCAATCATATAAATACGTCTATAAATCCTATTATTAACACACATGCGCCTGCACACACACAATCTTAATCGATCTATATATAGATTTGTTTATTTTTTTTCACTCAATCATAATTTCGTCCCTTTGGATCATTTTCTATCACTTGGGTATTTGAATCCCTTTTGATATATATATATATATATATATATATATTCCAGTTTGCTTTTTATTTATTTATTTGACTAATCACTTGATCCTCTTCTAAGCATATATAGAAGAACATGTTATTGCAAACAGGATATATGGGCCAATCGTGATCGATGAATTCTCTTCTCCGTTACATCTATAATTCTAGATTTTGAGATGTCGTAAATATGTGTGTGGGCACGTGTTTCTGATGACAGGAAAACGATACATCGATCATAATGGATGCATCAAAATATATACAAAAGCTTAAGCAGAAAGTCGAAAGATTCAACGAACACCCTACTGCAGAGGAATCCTCAAGCGAGCCCACGGATCCAACGACACCAATGGTAAACAATCACAAACACATATAGATATTATTTCCTTTGGATCCGTTATAAATTTAAGTGCGTACGTCTGTGATTAATGTGTGAGAGATTCATTAAGAGGTCTTTGATTGGGCATTCTTATAGGTAACAGTGGAAACCCTAGAAAAGGGTTTTATGATAAACATATTATCAGGGAAGAATCAGCCAGGGATGCTTGTTTCGGTATTAGAAGCCTTTGAGGATATTGGGCTTAACGTTCTTGAAGCTAGGGTTTCATGTACCGACTCCTTTAGCTTGCATGCCATGGGAGTCGAGGTAATTAACTAATCACCACACCTCATTATATATCGTCATAAAATGATTGGCGTATATATGTTTTGGACAACGTTTGTATGAAGTTCTTGATACAAAAGAGCTGATTCTGCAATGGTGTCGTCATATGATTTTACGACACTTTATGTGGTTTCACTTACTTTATTACATATATTGTAATTAATGCCCTGTACTTTAACTGGTGAAAATTTTAGAACCATACTGTGTATTATAAAATAAAGTGGGCAATCTCAACACACCCACACGCATACAAAATATAAAACATGTGTTGTCTATGTCGATATGTGTGTGTTGGCATGTATAATTTATTTAATGATTACGTCACTGTTAATAATAAAAATGTAGAATGAAGATGGAGAAAATATGGATGCTGAAGCAGTGAAACAGGCAGTGACAGATGCAATGAGGAGCTGGAGTGAAAGCAATGATCCACAGATCTAGATTGACCCACTTTTTTTTTTTCCTTTATTTATTTCTTATTATACAAAATATAATAACACAATTTCTATAGTATTTCTGCTTTTTTTTTTTCCTGTCCATCTTGTAGCCCAGAATCTTCCCCTAAAAAGGGATAATGAAGAAAAATCAATGGTATGTTTCTATAAATTTCACATATGCAATAGAAAATACGTATTCAATATATATTCAGTCGCCAAACTGATACATATCAACTGAGACAGTTATAAATTTGTTCATATTAGATAGAATATCATTTAGAGAAAACGCTCAGCATTGTTTCTGAATTCAGCAGACTAAAACTTTATTATTATTGTGGATTTGGTCAGATGATATTAATTAGAGAACTTATTTTCTACAACAGAAGAAGACGAGCATTTTTTGTTCACGTGAGCAAAATAAGTACTCCAGAAAACCTGGAAAGTAAAACGTACAAATACATCCGTTCTACACATTCGATCCACTAATCACGATTGACTATTAAGTGTGATAGTTTGAATTACATAGCATAAGATGATTATCAAGACAACTCATTTTTTTCAGGGGAACAAAATTAGGGCTAGGGTTCCTCAATCCTAGCGAACTGGTTCTATTCGTACCAAATTACAGTTTCCAATTTTAAACCGAATGAATCGTAAACTTTATAAAATACTTTTATTTTTAATACAAAGAGAAAACATTACAATTGAATCCATACCAGATCAAAAACTGATTCCGAACGGAAACAACATGAACACGTACGATCCATAGTAAATTTGATTTTATTTTCCCTTTTTTTTTGTCTACATTTTTATTGTTTTCCTAAAACAGATATTTTTGGAAATAAAAGAAATATGGATTGAACGCCTTTAATCAAGATCACGTGCTGCATGGTATTGCTGATAATAATTAATACAATTGTAATTTGTAACAAAAGAATAGTAAATTAAAAAAAAAAACTTTAAAGTTGCAATTTGTAACTAAGTATAGAACTTAGTTTCTATTGCCACTAAATTATTAATAACTGAGACTTGAGAGTGTTTGTTTGATATGATTTTTTTTAGCTACTAAGAGAAGGAGACCAATTATTCAGACGATACATGCATGGATGTCCCCCACAACGAACAAACTATCATTCTTCACAGAATGATCAATGACCCCGAAATGGCAGCCCCCTAGCTAAGTCCCTAACGCCTTATCGATATAATGGTCTCTGGAAAAACGAGCAACTCATCATCTTTCTCGGATCTTCCATAATAGCATTTACTCCCTTTCCAATCGCCAATCCGGTCTCGAGAGCCTATAGGCTAGCTAGCTCCTAGACCCTCACATCCTCACTATTAACTTTATTTAAGTATGCAGGACACCGACACATGAGTCAGACCAAAAAACAGCGAATAATATAAGAAAAGTATTAAAAAAAAAAAAAAAGAAACAGCATATCACCTAGCAATCTAACCGAATGGAGAAAGCTCTCCTAGAAGTAGTTCAATTATTTTCGATTTTGTTCACATAACCCCTTATTATCTGGACAGCCATAACTGGATTCTTTTCCACGAACGACATGAACTTGGTTGAGAACGAAATTTCTTACATGTGCGTTGTCAAAGACAGCATCGTCGAGGATTTTGTCTGCAAGCTCGAGGACATCGAATGCATTTGATGAGTCCATGGAGGCGATGAGCTGGTTTCTGCAAAGTTCTTGGAGGTACGGAATCTTGTATTTCTCTGCAGCTATGTAGATTGTACGGGCGTGCTTCATTAGTTTTGTATCGGGAAGGTAACCTTTGTACATGAACTCAGTGAACGTATATAGCTCGTCGTGAGTCATCTCTGAAAAAAGTGATTGGATCACTTGCTGAAGTTGAATCAATCATCTGCTTAAACACCTCCGACGATGCAGCCTTAATTTGTAAAACATAATGCAACCACAGTTTAGCCGAATTTAGCTTGTAGCAAGTTTTTGTTACAGATTATTTAGAAGTGAGAAAAGAAATATGTACCAAGATAATTTTGTGAGCGGGGATAGGATTGGTTTGGTCCTCTGCTTTAAGCCTTTTTTCTTTCCAGCCTTTCGCAAGTGAATCAATGAATTCCTTCTTGTTAGCCATACTCTGTGAATCAAAATATGTCATGTAATAGCACAATTCATCCACTAAAACAGAGTATAATGGAATTCACAAATCCTTAAATGTGACTCACTTCTTTGTACTTGCAATAGAGAAGAAAACTCAAAATTGTCTAACCCAAATAGTTAACACTAAAAAAAATAGTGAACACAATGATTGTGACACCTCAAACAAATGATCAAATAGGCAGTGATTGAATCTAATTACTCTTCTGTCTAATTGTGCATTCTGATTAAATATGGTAGTCATTACTCAAGATCAATTAGAAGTTTCTTATGGCAACTCAAATAAATTTTAACATAACAACTAACGCAAAAGAGAAATGTTTTCTAATCCGGAGACAACGAATGAAAAGCGAATTCCAAAAGTAATTTGGCTTTTTTTTATTTGTTAATAATTGTTTAATTTAGCTAATTGATCCTCCTAATTACATTAAGTCGGTTTCTTTTTAGTAGACTAGTTCTATCCCTAACGACCTAATTCACCCAAGATACAGAGGATGCAGAGGAATTGAAGAAACAGATATCAAACGAGAAGAACGTAAAGTCGAACTCCAATACTCACTTTAGGCTCCTCAGATTCGTCCTTTTCGGGACAATGGCAAAAGAGAGAGCGAACTCCAAAAGAATACTTTAGCAAATTCATCCTTATTATAGGAATTCATGACTGTGAAAAAAAGGAAATATATATAGCCTCAATTTATTCCTATATGACTTGCGCATATCTTTGCAAATATCTATTAATCGGTTAAACGGATATTATGAATGTAGCAAATTTCCTTGATATATGTTAGGTTTTAAGTTTGGTATATTTTATTTAATATTTTATTGATGCATATATGCTAAATAAGTGTTATATGCTTAATATGACACTTAAATGTGATCTAAAAATAACGAAACCAAACACTCAATTGAACGGGGTGAGTGGCAGGCTACTGTATACTAAATAAATATATCTGAGAGGCAGCGCATTATATTTTAGAAACTATGGATACTATGGAAATGGTGCTATCCGCAGATTCGATATTGTGACGATTATGTCAACTCACTTGAAAATGACAAAATAGTTTATCAAAAAGAGATGAAACAACAAAAGCAAGACTATGGTTCTTTTAGCAGGAGCGACCACACTTACCACAGATTCTTTTGCTACCTTAGTCGAGTTATAGAAGTCTTCATTATCTCCACGGAAAGATTTGGGTGATTGACGACAAACAGCTTGAACTCATCACCACTAGCAATCGTACTCATATTGGTTATGATTTTAGTGAAGGCGGCATCATTGAGGGCTTTGTCAAAAGGGATTTGAGCGAGCTCAAGGATGCTAAGAGCATTTGATGAACTCAAAGATGATATAAGCTCCTTTCTGCATAGGTCTCTTAGATGCGGAATCTCATATTTGTCGGCTGCAAGAAAGAGTGACCGAGCATGTTTCTTGAGACCTTCAGAAGAAATGGAGCCATCAACGCTGTAGATGAACTCCACTAAAGCCTCGACTTCTTCGTGTTTCATCTCCGAGAGAGTTACTGTCTCGACCAGCTTATCTGAAGCCTCGAACTCGTCTGATTCTAGTATATTCTTAAACACCTCTGATCTTGCTACCTATTCAAAATTCCATTTATGTTGAGGAAAACATAAACATCCCAAGTAAGAGGCACTCTCAAAAACATTGCTACACTATAAGCATTTCTATAACTTTCCCCTAAATTGGATGATGATAGATAAAAGAGAAGAGGAAGTAGAGAAACCAAGACAAGCTTGTGGGCGAAGATAGCTGCACTCTCATCACTGTCTCCTGCCTTAAGACGTACATCTGCTTGCCATTGTTCATTCAAGAGTTTCTTAAATCCACCTAAGAAAACCTCTTTTTTGGTCTGTCTTCCAATTGCAAACATCATATATAAAACCTGAATGTGATTTGGTCGATGTTAGGGAACTATAATTTATATAAGTAACTCTATGAGAATTGAGAAACGTTCGAGTACCAAGATCAATTATCGAGGAGAAACTTACCGGGGAATTAGAGAAGTACTCTTGACGTTGGACCAATGAATACTCCCTATAGAAATATGAACGACAGATCGATTTTAACCGGAACTGATACAATTCGATTACACGGGAGAGATGAGTTCTTTCACGCGGTAGAGATATAGTATAGGAGCCGGGTTCGATTAATCGCAAAAGAGAAGCTAAGGTTTTAAGGTTTTAAGACTTTTATTTGGGAAAATTAGCTAAAACAATTAAATACACCATGTCTTTGTGGATCTAGACTTTTTTGAAATTTGTTTAGTAATATATACTTTATATTAATTTAAAACCAACTATACCCTCGTAATTATAATTAAAAAAAAAATTTAGTTATTTGATTTTTTTTCTTTAGTAAAATAGGTTAATTTAGATTTTTGTTTTTGGTTTTGTTTTTTGGGTAAACCCTCTAAAAAACTATAAAAGCTTTGCCAAATCCTTAAAATTACCAAATCCTTTAGATTTTATTCTCTTCTTCTTTTTCTTCTCTTTTCGGAACTCTATTCCCATTCTTACCGAGCTCACAATTCTGGTTCGTTCATCGTCTCTCGAACAGATTGATTGATTAATCTGCTTTCCCGAGCTCTCCATCACGATATTTGTGTAAGAACACATCCCCATTTCACTAAGAGTCACGCTCAGTCATGTTCCATTTCCTCAGGTTCTCAAATAATCTGTTGTCTTTCGGAACTGTTGATCTTGGACTTTTCCCTAATACTGCAGCTAAGTTTGGAATATCTATTGCACGTAATAATAATTCTTCACTGACTCATTTATTTGCCGGTAATTGTTTCTAAGCATACATAACTAATAAGCAGGTGAGAAAGAGATGGTATGCTCAATGAAAAGTTTTTGGACTCCATGATGCTCTCTATCAGTATGGATGAATCTGATTCTAATTTCAAAGACATCTGTAGTATCACAGTCATTTCAAGAGTACACTGACTCTTAGGCTTGGATATCAAAGTTTTATGCAATTTACAGAAAATTCCATAAAATCCTGATGAAGAGCTAGCTCATTGTTTGTTGAAATTAACAAACCCTAATCTAGATGTCACTTGTCACGAATTTTCCAATTTCTAATAGAAATTAAATACGTACAAACCAAAAAGAAAATAAGAGAGAAATCAACTCCACATGCTGTTGGAGTAACAATTGGCGAGCTTCTGAAACGATTCGGTATTACGAAACGATTTTCATGCACCACAAACTATGTAGGCCTGCAACATACTCATCTGTGATATTTAAAATTTTATTAAGTTAGACATACATAAAAGAAGATAAATCTTAAACGTTTATTCAAGATCTAGGTAAAACGGTATAATCTTACGTAATCTAGAATACGACTTCTACCTACTTTACGTACTCTAGAATACGTCTTCTACCTCTTTTACGTTATCTAGAATACGTCTTTTACCTCCCTTACGTAATCTAGAATACGTCTTCTACCTCTTTTACGTAATCTAGAATACGTCTTCTACCTTACGTAATCTAGAATACGTCTTCTACTTTCAGGTAGAATACATAAGATAGACTACGTACTCTAGGGTTTTGGTAGAAGACATATTCTAGATTACCTAAAGTAATAAACATATTCTAGATTACGAATTAGTCATCTTATTTCATATGTAAAATAATCTCGAATGTGTTAACAAATTATGCGAAACAGTTTAGGAGTAAGAACAAACTCAATAATTAATTTAAAAACGTGTCAGTTTACCTTCAATAGTTTGTGAATGGTTCGAGAGACACAACAATTTGTTTAGGTGGAGGTAAAACTGCAAAATTTAACAAAACTACAAATCTAAATTTTCTCCAATCAGAGTAAAATTTCAACTTGTTATCATTCAAAGTTATAATAATAAAGAAGAATTATAAACTTACAATACAGTGGCAGAGATTTTTGTTAAACCTTGAATATCTATATTTTTGGTTTTAATAGAAAAGGATTTACTTCTAACCAATGCTTATGTTTGTTTTCTTATGCTTTTGATCCTTATATTGCTGCTGTTTTTGATCTAACTCCGCTAAGTTCAACGCTATTTTTGATAAAGCCCAACGATTTTGATCCTTATGCTTCTACGAAAACAAACATATAAGGTTATGGAAAGAAGCCATTTTGTATTTATCCCAAAATAATACAATCAATAGATTTATAAGGTTATTTCGGCAATTAATAAAACCTAATTACCAAAAAGTCTAGATCCACATATGAATATTTAGCCTTTTTAACTAATTTTCCCCTTTTATTTTTTGGTCAACAGTTTTTTCCTTCATTTAAAAAGCTATGGGTTCAAAGCCCAGTCCAATTACAAAAAAGAAAAACATTGAAGAAAGGATAAGGGCCGAAGCTCAATACCATTGCTTTGATTCATAAACGAAATGGATCCAGCTCGTGGGCCCAAAGTCCAGCAAGAGAAATGATAAGGCTCAAGGCCCGTTGATATTTCGAGTTCGCCCTAAGCTTCGCGCGATGGCTGCGCTCGGTGTCCTCATATGGCGGAGAATCAGCGGCAAAGCGATGGAAGACTCGTGAAAGGTACTCAGATCTACATCTGGAGGGGTTAGCTGGACGGATCACAGCAGATTTGGCGGTGATGCACCGTAAAGTTCTCCGGCTCTCGACGTCGGGAAGGTTGTCTGAAAACTCTGAAACAGAGAATTTGGAAAACGATTTGAGAAATCTAATGAAGTAAGCCTTAACATGTGTTCTAGGTGGCTCGATAGGATGAGATCTGCGATCAACGACCGGGATCTGGACATCTTCCGAGGCAGACAAGCAGTGGAGGTCATCACAGGAAAAGTTGGAGAGTCAACGGCACTCAGCCGCGAATGGAGGAGAGAATAGAAGACGACAACAATATTGTACTTATAACACCTCTAACAGACCAAAGAAAATTCTAAGGACGGGATGTTGAGTTCGGCTTGTTTTCAATGTATTGGAATTTAACACTTAAATTTATTTAAAATATATTGAAAAAATTAGTTTTATCAAAACAGTTTACTTAAAACATTATTTCTTAAAATCCTTAAAATTTAAGTTAAGTGTTAAATTTATAATACATTTTCATGTATTGAACTTATAACACCTCTAACGGATGAAAGAAATTTTATGGATGGGAAGTTAAGTTTTGTTTATTTTCAAGGTATTAAAATTTAACACTTAGACTTATTTTAAATAAAAACATTTTCTATTTAGAACTTTAGTTAAATCAAAGTAGTTTACTTAGATTTTTTAGAAATAAAAACATTTTGTATAATCAAAAACTTCTAGTTAAAAAATAAAATAAAAAGGGAATTAAAAAAGGAGTAGAATTATATGCAGCATCTGTAGCAAGACGGCTCTCTGGCCTCCAAGGAACCTGACCCTATATATATATTCATTTTTATTGCCAACCCAAATAAGTATATTAAAATAAATGCCATGCTATGCGTTATTTACATATATATATATATATATATATATATATATATATGTTAGTTTGGAATGTTTGTAGACAAAGAAAATTGTATTCAATTTAATATAGTTCGAAATGTGTAGAAATACAATTTAATATGTTATGATATCTAGCGGTAAAACACTGGACAAAAGACAATTCTCACGTCCTAGCTAGATTCATATAGACAAGTGTTTGTGTTTTTATTTGATTATTTGGAATTGACATGAATTAATAGATGCGTATATACACCATATACATGAAGATATATAATTGTATTTGTATCATGCATGAGCGGTGCTAACTAAAAAGTTAGATGGTCGATGTGTTTATTGTCTATTTCTGGTGGAACTATGTGGGCAGAACATATATTTATTACGTATATATCTATGCGTAAATCTTTTTTTTTTTTTAAATACGTTCAAGAAAATAAATAATTAACTTAAATGGTTTTGGACTTTGTATAGTGTGACAAAATATGACAAAAATGTGAGCCTCCTTTTCAGGGTCATATGAGCCTACCTAAGAGGCCAGCTCAGTTGGGAAATTCACGTTTTAAAACATGATTTGTGAAAAACATTAAAATTAAATTTAAGTGTTAAATTTACAATACGTAAAACATGTTGAACTTATGACACCAACTAATGGACCAAAAGAGATTCTAAATATGGGATACTAAGTTCGGTTTGTTTTCAACGTATTTAAATTTAACACTTACGTTTTTTAGAAATAAAATCATTTTTGTAAAATCAAAAACTTTTAGTAAAAAATCAAAACAATTTATTTAAAACACTATTTGTGAAAGCCTTAAAATTAAATTTAAGTGTTAAATTTAGAATACGTGAAAACATGTTGAACTTATGGTACCATCTAACGCACCAAAGAAAATTCTAAAGACGGGATGCTAAGTTCGATTTGTTTTCAACGTATTTAAATGTAACACTTAGATTTTTTAGAAATAAGTTCGGCTCGTCGCTTTCACTGTCCCTCTCTTCGTTATCCTCTTTCGCGCTCTCGCATCCTTCGCCGTCGTTGACAGAATCCACCGGTGGAAGCGTTTCGGTAGCGAGATATTTGATCGTGTGAAATTAGGGGAGACTTGACCTGAAATTGATCTGGATTGACTTAAGATGTAGTCACAATAGAAGATGGAGATCAATCACGAAACGAAATGCTTTCCGCTACGATCAATCTTATGGATGAAGTTGTTGCAGAGATCATCGACTTACTTCAATGTCGGAATGGATCCTCTCTGTAAGACATTCGCAGAGCTTATCACAAAGAGCAAATATTTTTGTTTTTTAATCTCTCTGTTTCCTACACACATACTAAATAAAATATCCTTTTGTACATAAGAAGAACTAAGAGACCAAACAGAAGTTAGTGGCAGACTTTTCTACTAAGGGCATGATTGGTTGTGACTGTAGATTTATGATTTTGGCTATAGGATTATGACTGTATATTTCTGCTGTAGCTTTAGGATTATGACTGTAGAATTTTGGCTGTAGATTTTTGGGTTGTAGCTTTAGATTTATCTGGTAGAGCTGTAGGTTTATCTGCAGGAGTTGCATAATTTAATAAAAAATAGAAAGCCAAAGATAATTTTCTAAAGACCAAAATTTATGGCTTTAGACTTTTATTCCAGAAAAAGAAAAAAACTATAAAAGTAGCTTTAAGGTTTTTAAAAGTGGTTTTGGGTTTGAAAAATATTTATAAAACATGATTGCTTTCAATTCAAATATTTAAAAAGCATGATTGCTTTCAATTTAAGATTTTAGACCAAACTATGACTTTAGAAAAGTCTAAAGCTCTAACCAATCACGCCCTAAATAAATATATCTGAGAGGCAGCGCATTATATTGTAGACACAAATTGGCAAACTATGCATACTATGGAAATGGTGCTTTCCGCATATTCGATATTGTGACGCTTATGTCAACTCACCTGAAAATGATAAAACAGTTTATCAAAAAGAGATGAAACAACAAAAGCAACACTTTGGTTCTTTTAGTAGTAGCGACCACAGTAACCACAACATGTTTTGCTACTTAGTTGAGTTATAGAAGCCTTCATTATCTCCACGGCAAAATTTGGGTGATTGACGACAAACAGCTTGAACTCATCACCACTAGCAATTGTACTCATATTGGTTATGAGTTCATCAAATGCTCTTAGCGAGCTCAAGGATGCTAAGAGCATTTGATGAACTCAAAGATGATATAAGCTCGTTTCTGCATAGGTCTCTTAGATGCGGAATCTCATATTTGTCGGCTGCAAGAAAGAGTGACCGAGCATGTTTCTTGAGACCTTCAGAAGAAATGGAGCCATCAACGCTGTAGATGAACTCCACTAAAGCCTCGACTTCTTCGTGTTTCATCTCCGAGAGAGTGATTGTCTCGACCTCCTTAGCTGAAGCCTTGCATTCGTCTGATTCCAGTATCTTCTTAAAAACCTCTGATCTTGCTACCTATTCAAAATTCCATTTATGGTGAGGAAAAACATCATCAACAATGATAAAAAAAAATACATCCCAAGTAAGAGGCACTCTCAAAAACATTGCTACACTATAAGCATTTCTATAACTTTTTCGTAAATTGGATGATGATAGATAAAAGAAAAGAGGAAGTAGAGAAACCAAGAAAAGCTTGTGGGCGAAGATAGCTGCATTCTCATCACTGTCTCCTGCCTTGAGACGTACATCGGCATGCCATTGTTGATTCAAGAGTTTCTTAAATCCACCTAAGAAAACCTCTTTGTTGCTCTGTCTTGCCATTGCAAACCAAATATATTGAAAACCTGAATGTGATGTGGTCGATGTTAGGGAACTATAATTTATATAAGTAACTCTATGAGAATTGAGAAACGTTCGAGTACCAAGAAGAACAATTATTGAGGAGAAAGTTACCGGGGAAATACTCTTGACGTTGGAGCAATGACAGACTCCGAATAGAAATATGTGTTAGAGTATCAAGAGATTTGTGTTTGTGAAAAAAAACAAGAAGTTTTTCAGAAAGAAAGAAAAGAAATCGAAGACTTTATTGATAAAAAACAGAGTATTACACACACTGTAGTTTAAGGACTTGACACGATCTAGATTTATACAAAACGAACCATTGTAAATGAAAGGACACGACTGAAAACAAAAACAGACACAACTTTACGATTGAACAAATCGTGACTCTTAACCAAACAACTAACTTATGTAAATGCAAACTATGTATTACATAAAACTTTATGTTATACGAGATATTGATTATAGTTCAACACTCCCCCTTAATCAAATCTCGTATTTTGCTTTGACTCCAAGCTTTTTTCTCAGATCTTCAAACTTCGAAACACCTAGTGCCTTTGTGAAGATATCAGCGAGTTGATCTTCTCCTTTGCAAAATTCCAATTGAATGAGTCCCTTTTGTTGTGCTTCACGTACAAAGTGATACTTGATCTCTATGTGTTTAGTTCTTCGATGTTGCACTGGATTTTTGCCGATTGCTATGGCCGACTTGTTGTCACATAAGATTGGAACTCCTTCTTCGAATTCTAAGCCAAAATCTTCAAACAATCGTTGTAACCAAATGGCTTGATTTGTGGCTGCACAAACGGCGATATATTCTGCCTCGGCAGTGGATTGTGCAATGGTTTGTTGCTTGCTTGATTGCCAACAGAACATTGTTGATCCAAGAGTAAATGCATAGCCCGATGTACTCTTCTTATCTTCAATAGAACCAGCCCAATCGCTATCCGAATAACCTAACAACCTTGGTGCTTTTACGCTTGTAAAATGTATTCCATAATTCGAGGTTCCTTTGACATACCTTAGTACTCGTTTGGCCTCTTGATAATGTTTCAGACTTGGTGATGACATGTATCTTGAAAGATATGAACTAGCGTGCATCAAATCCGGTCTTGAAGCACACAAGTAGAGAAGTCCTCCAACAATGCTTCTATACTTGGTTGAATCTTCGTATTCCTTGTCATTCTCTTCACCCTTTCCATGTGGTGTAAGCGGAGTACTTACACTTTTGTTTGCTTCATACCAAACTTATCAACAAGTTTGTTTGCATATTTCTCTTGAGAAAGAAGTATCCCACGATCATCTTGGATTACTTCCAATCCAAGGAAGTAATTTAGCAAACCGAGATCGGTCATCTCAAACTCATTCTTCATATTCTCCTTGAATGTGTTGATTTGATGATCATTACTTCCAGTAATTATAATATCATCAACATAAAGACTTATAATCAACACGTCTCCTCCTTCTTTCTTGATGTACAAGGCAGCGTCGTTCATACTCCGTAGAAATCCATTTAGAGTGAAGTAAGAATCGATCCTTCCATACCATGCGTGGGGGGCTTGCTTTAAGCCATAGAGTGCCTTGTAAAGCCTTAGAACTTTTTCTTCCTCTCCTTCTATCACGAAACCAGGTGGTTGGGAAACATACACCTCTTTTTTAAGTCGCCATTGAGGAAAGCCGACTTGACATCCATTTGATACAACTTCCACTTCATTTGAGCCGCAAAGGCGAGTAGGGCTCGAATAGTATCATGTCTTGAGACCGGAGCGAAGGTTTCCAAGTAGTCGGTTCCATATTCTTGAGTAAAACCTCTTGCAACTAACCTTGCTTTGTGTTTGATCGGATCACCATTTGCATCAGTCTTGACTTTGTAAATCCACTTCACGCTTATAATGTTCTTCTTCTCCGGTTTGTCTACAAGTTGCCAAGTCTTGTTCTTCTCGATCATGTGTATTTCTTCCTCCATTGCATCTCTCCATTCTTTACTTACACATGCTTCGTTGTAAGTTTGTGGTTCTTCATGTGCTAGAAGACATTCTTCTATGATGTCAGCCGCTTCTTCAATGTTCATCCTTGGTGCAATACGCATGATCTTACTCATGGACTTGTACTTTCTTTGGGGTTGAGACATTTGTATGATCTCACTCATAGACTTGTGCTTCCTTTGCGGTTGAGACGATTCTTCTTCTTGAGATATTTGAAAGTCAAGGCTTTGTGGAGAGCTTCGTGGAGAACTTGGATTTAAGACATTTTCGAAATGTCCTTCAACACCTTGATTTTGTGGTGAGTCAAGGTTTTGTTGGAAATCTACGGGTAATAGAAATGTCTTCTTGACCTCTTCTTTTCTATCCCAATCCCATCTTTTGTTCTCTTCAAACCCACCATCTCTTGATACTTCAACCTTCTCATTCTCCAAGATAAAAACTCTATAGCCTTTTGACTGATTGCTATAGCCAATAAAAATTCCACGCTTTGCCTTAGCGTCGAATTTTCTTCTCTTTTGATTCGTTATATGCACATAGCATACGCTTCCGAAAATCTTCAAGTGTGACACGTTTGGCTTGTGTCCACACCACTTCTCTATAGGCGTCATATAATCTTCAATAGCCTTTGATGGAAGACGGTTTTGAATGTAAGCCGAGGTATACACCGCTTCTGCCCATAACTTGAGCGGTAAACCTTGCTCGACAATCATTGATCTTGCCATCTCCACCAAGGATCTATTCTTTCTTTCCGCTGCACCATTTTGTTGGGGCGAGTAAGGCAAAGTAACTTGCCTATTGATCCCTTCTTCCTTACAAAAATTGTTGAATTCTTGTGAAGTGAATTCACCACCACCGTCTGATCTTAACGTCTTGATAACACAACCGGATTGCTTCTCTATCATGGCCTTGAACTTCTTGAACGTTAAGAATGTTTCTGATTTTTGTTTTAGAAAATATATCCAACACATGTGAGTATAGTCATCCAAAAACAACAGAAAGTAACGGCTTCCATCGAGTGATTGGTGTTGCATAGGTCCACATACATCTGTATGCACAATCTCAAGCTTCTCTTCTGTTTTTGTTTGAGATTCTGTTGGAAAGCTTTTTCGTGATTACTTTCCAAGATTACACGCCTCACATACTTCCTTGTTGACTTTAAACTTTGGTAACCCCTTTACCAAGTCTTTTTCTTGCATTTGTTGCAAACGTTTGTTCCCTACATGACCAAGTCTCTTATGCCAAATCGCCATATCATCCTTCACACTTGCAATCATGGCTTCTTCTTTCTTAACAAGACTCATCTTCACTATGAAACTCTTGTTGGTCATTTAAACATCCAAAATCTTCTTTCCTTTTGCATCCGAAATGACACATCTCTTGTCTTGAAAACACACTTGATAACCACTTAGGATTATTTGCGACACACTCAAGAGGTTCTTCTCCAACCTTGGCACCAAGAACACATTCTTTATAGTCTTCTTGCCGTACGGTGTCAACACATCAACGTCTCCTTTGCCCGCGGTCATCATAATGTCACCATTTCCAACTTTGATCGGAATTTTGATACTTCTATCGAGTCTAGAAAAGTATCTCTCATCTTTAGTCATATGGTTAGTGCATCCACTATCTACTAACCATAGATCCTCCTTTAGGGTAGTTGTTGTAACTTCACTTGCACAAAAGATCATGTGCTCTTCACTAGAATCTTCTTCTTCTTCTTCAAAGGTTACACGAGCATGCTCATTTTTCTTTGAGCGACATTCTTTTGAGTAGTGGCCCATCTTGCCACAATTGTAACATTTAACCTTGCTAGGATCTTTATCCTTTGACTTCTTCCAACAGTAGGCCTCCGTGTGATTATTCCGTTTACAATAATCACACCACTTCTTGCCTCGAGTGTCACGATCCTTATCATCTTCTTTCTTTGTACTACGTCTGTTGTTACGAACATAGAATGCTCCTTCATTTGAGCGCTCTTCTCTGGTTGACAACCTTGCTTCATGTGTTCTTAAGATACCAATCAATTCAGTTCTTGTCAATGTAGTCAAATCGCGAGTTTGCTCCATCACACTAACAATGCTATCGAACTTGGCCGGGAGAGAGATAAGTATCTTCTGTACCAATTGATAATTGGTCTTCGTTTCACCATGATAAGTTAATTGATTTTCCAAATCAATCAATTTATCCGTGAATGTCTTGATTTCTTCATTCTCATTCATCGTCAACATTTCGTATTCTCTACGTAATGATTGAAGTTTTACCAACTTAACTTGAGGAGAGCCTCATATTCTGCCTTCAAAGTGTCCCAAGCTTCCTTTGACGTAATTGCCGCCGCAATGCGTGAGAAGATGTGATCAGATACAGCAGTTTGCAAAATTTGCAAAGCGGTTAAGTCATTGATAACTGCTTCTTCTCTAAGTGCTCTTAACCTTGCAGTTTCTGGTGTGTCTTGTACCGGTTCAAGTGGCACTCCTTCTTCAATTACGGACCATAATTTCCGAGTCCGAAAAATTGTTGTCATCTTAATGCTCCAAAACCCGTACTTCTCCCCATCAAAGATAGGAATGACTTGATGCGAAGTTCCTTGCATTTCTTCGAGTCGCCTTTGCGTTTAGTGAATGCCAAACTTCTTCTCTCAATCGATTTGTGTAAACTAGTGCTTGTGTTTGTCCTCTCAATCTTTCAGCTCTGATACCATGTTAGAGTATCAAGAGATTTGTGTTTGTGAAAGAAAACAAGAAGTTTTTCAGAAAGAAAGAAAAGAAATCGAAGACTTTATTGATAAAAAACAGAGTATTACACACACTGTAGTTTAAGGACTTGACACGATCTAGATTTATACAAAACGAACCATTGTAAATGAAAGGACACGACTGAAAACAAAAACAGACACAACTTTACGATTGAACAAATCGTGACTCTTAACCAAACAACTAACTTATGTAAATGCAGACTATGTATTACATAAAACTTTATGTTATACGAGATATTGATTATAGTTCAACAATATGAACGACTGATAAATTTTAACTGGAAATGGTACAGCTTCGATTACAAGGCGGAAGCAGCTGCCTGGGGAGGAGCACAATCAACACCACCATCCCAACAGAAGAGGTCCGCCGCTGCTACTATGTCAGAATCCGACCTGAATTACTCTACCGGAGGTGGATGGGATCTATCGGATCCTCAAGGAATCCCGATTGCACAAAGGCAAAACAACTTTCTCCTTCGTCGATTCGAGCCTAAAAGCGGAAGCTCTTGCTCTGCTTGAAGGTCTGAGAGAAACTAAAAAGAAAAAGGGTGTGGTGAAGATCCGGGTATGCTCGGATTCCCTTCAGCTAATCAACGCCATCAATCAAAGGACAAAGGCCATGAAGAAGATCCATGGAATCCTTGACGATATAGCAAATCTGGCTTCTGAGTTTGAAAAGATTGTGTTTATTTTAATTTCTAGAGCTGAAAATCGAGCTGCAGCCTGCAGATAGACTCGCAAAGGAGGCTTTTTAGTCTCTTGTTACTATAACGAGAAACTGACACTCCCTCCGTTCCTATAAAATAGACATTTAGGATATTTCAAACATTGATTACTAGATATAAAAATATTATTTTCTCTCACAAAAAAAATATTATTTATTTATGAACCAATAATAATTGAAATATAAATATTTTTATTGATTATTTCTTAAAACTTACAAATTACTAACATTAATAATTTAATATGTATAGAAAATCAATTTTTGTAGAACAAGAAAAAAATCTTACAAAATGGCAAATGGGAAGCTAGGTATTAGGGTTTAAGTCTCTTTTTTTTTTTTTGAATTAAGGGTTTAAGTCTCTACGATAAGCTTTGAGGGTGTTTTTCTAAATCTACTACCCAAAAAAATCATTTTCCATTTTTAACGCCATTTTTTTAATTATTTTTTTTAAATGTACCTTGAAATCACTAAAATAAAATGGTCTATTTTGACATAATTCTCAGTAAAATTTCGTTCCGTTTCAAGTCTAGTGGAAAACCGATGAGTTAAAACTTGATGGTTTAACTTTTACCAAATCAATTTCTGCGTTATGCATTTTATATGAGTAACAATATTTACATTTTTACAATATAAAACATGAGTAAAAATATTTTCCTAAAATAAAAATCTAACACACAAAAAACATTGTATTAAAATAGTGAAAAATATCAATTTATTGAGAAAATATACACAAGTAATATATAAACGCAAACGCCAATAAACGAATAGACTTAAACTGGTCCAATTAATTTAATTGAGTTACGTCAACAACTTGTACGCAAAACAGAGGAGGAATGACGGAGATTGGAAGTTAATCGGTCACTTCCGAATGATCACTGTGATTGCGCTAAACGTGTCTCTTCTTCTTGCGTTAATTAGCCAAGCCGATCTGTGTTTTCCGACCACTTTGTTGAAGATAATTAATATTGGATACTATTTATTTTATTTAGGTGAATTGTAATTATTAGAATTATAGCCGTTGTAATGTATCTCTATATAAAGGGAGAGAACAAATGTTTGTATTAAGTTAAATGATTAAGAGAAATAAGATTGAAGAAATTTATTCTCTTGTTGACACACTTCGCCTTCCGGTTCCTCAAACCCACGCTCCAATTGGAGTAAAGTCCCGATTTTTATTTTCTTTTTTTCCAGGTTATGTGAAGCTGAGTTGAATTCTTGGGGAATTTTAGGGTTTTTTTAGGCTGTCGTTTTGAGACATGTGAGATGGGGGCTTTACTTGCATTATTATGTTTGTTGTTAGAGAACTATCTGGGTTGCTTCAGATTTCCATGGCGGCACAAGTATTAAGTAGATTGAGAACTTTTATATTCAGTGGTATCTCGCTTATTTGGTTCCCTTTTTATAACTATAATCTGATGTTTGAGAAATGTTCTATGCTTAGGCTTTTGTGACAAAGAGATTTGTTGAGCTTTACTCTGTTTACACTGAAAATAAAAAAAGGAGTCAAAGAAACTTATTCTGTGATATGTAGGAGGTGAGTTTTGGAATCACTAATAGCAGCCACGAATCTGGCCTATCAAGCTACAACTTTACTCTGTCATGCTTCTTTATCTTCTTGTGGCTTGTTCTGTTTCTTAAAAGGATATAACAGTAAGAAAAATAAATGAGAGATAAACTCATGTGAGTGGAGAGGTTGGTATGTTGAAAATATTGTGGGTGTTCGATGTAAAGTATGAGCCTTTCGTAATTTTTGTTAATGGTTTCGAAAGTTGTGACAGGATGTAAACATATCAAAACCATTTATGAGCAGCTTAGGAAAAGGCAAATTTCAGGAAGCTGTAGCTATTTACTCACCATGACATACTCGGTTTGAAATTTTTTAAAATATGATGTCAACGTTTCATCATTTCAAACTAAAGTCTTAATGATCATTGTGCATCTTTTGTTAAACACCGATATCTTTGCTGTTTTCGTGTCACTCGTTTTACTGTTTACAGTGTCCTGCCATTATTTCTGAGAGACTAATACACTGCCTAGTTGGAGGAAATCGCATGCCTTAATTTCCATATCATGTATATTTTCGTCTTTGTTGAGTTTTCGCAACGTGAACCTCAAAATTTCTCATGAGATATCCTAGTAATACTCTGTATGTGTAATGAAATAATCAATTTGCATCTCACCACTATGTTAATGTATGACAACATTTCCCATAGACCCTAAAATGGGTTCAAATTGTTTAACTAGTGTGGTATATGAGTTTTTTCCCCTAAAATCTAACTTTATATTTCAGTGCATCCATCCATGAGGACTATATCGAACAGCGAAGAGCTTACTTCATAGATATTAATTGATATGAGCTGGCAGAAACAGGAGGTAATATCTAGTGGCGGCCTATAGTAAGTAAATTTCCCTGTTTCAAAAGCAAAGTATCCTGATTGGCTCTGTTTCACAGGCCCTTTATTACACACATACCCACATTCTTTGTGTATACAAAAGATGTTAATGGTTGTAGATAGACATGAAGTGACACTAACAAGTCAGAATAAGTAAGCTTAGGAACCTACGAATGGTGGAACTAGCAAGGTCTTGTCGAGTCGAGTCGAGTGGTCTGTAGGAAACATTATCTTTAACAGTTAACAGTATGTACCACTTGGGCACTGGTTGTGTTGTAGTCAAGAGAAATAAAGACTATCGTGAAATGAGAACTAAAGAAACTTTTTGAGAAAGAATCTTTTCCTATTAGTGGTTATACGTTTGACCCTTTATTTCTCTCAGTGTCCTTCTCATAGATATCTAATAGCTAAAACCTAAGTTACCTCAAGCTCATGTTTCTACTCTCCGCAACTTGCAATGTGAAGCCAACAAAAATATCATGTCATATTGTTTTCAGTCGTATCCTTAACCCTCGTGCAAATCTTTTGATCATTTACTCTTCTGTACTCTTTGCTCTATTATCAATTTTATCACGGCTCTTGATCAAATGCTAATAAACCGTCACGCTTTCTCGGGTGTACCTGGACTTGCTTCTTGGGATTTTTCAATCGCGGTAAAAAAACC
This sequence comes from Boechera divaricarpa, assembly GCA_026770425.1. Taxonomy (NCBI): domain Eukaryota; kingdom Viridiplantae; phylum Streptophyta; class Magnoliopsida; order Brassicales; family Brassicaceae; genus Boechera; species Boechera divaricarpa. Next base: position 19,418,948 of record CM049186.1, read on the forward strand.
GCGACCGCATCAGATGACCAGAAATAGTCATGAAAAGATTCAGTATTGCTGGAAATGTTGAATTTCCGGAATTGTGAACTTTAGAGTTTATGTTATGGTTAACAAACTTTTTAATTATGTAAAAATCTCACAATTTTTGCTACATTTGGATTAAAAATAAGTTTGACAACCTTTGTAACACAATGATACCATTAAGGAATCGACACAAAAATAAAGTTATTGCATGTAAAAAACGTGGTTTCATTACTTGGATTTTGGACCCAATGTCATTTTAGTGGGCAGTCTTTTACGGTAAGTCAAATTTCTGAAATGGTTGGAATTATATTTTCCCCATTCCTTCTTTGGCTATGTTTTTTACGTGTTGTTCTCAGCATCTCACGCTCCATAGTATCTGAGCTCATCAAATAACAAAACCATTTTTGTCATTTTCCAAACGATTTTGGGATTTTGCAATGAACCCAATGTAAAAAAAACAAAAAGTTTCCTTTTGTGTCATAGACAAATTCGTTTTGACATTTTTAACGGATTTTAAAATTATTTGAATATATTGATATACCCCTTTTCAAAATACTATTAATTAACCTATAAAAACTTAAACTCAATTAGGCCAAATATAAAAAATAAACATCTTAAGCTCAATTGTACTATATTTAGCTAAATGGTAAATAAGACTTGTTGGTACATAACCTAAAAATTATAAAGTGACATTCTTTTCGAAAAAATAATAATAATAACTGTTGACAAAAAATAAAATAATAATAACTATAACACTATATTTTTGTGAATTGAAAGACGTAAATGTAAACAACGTTTCTAGTTTAGTGAAGATTTTTACGAAACTACTCAAAGGTTAGATATAGCATACGAAATTACTCAAAGGTTAGATATAGCTTCGATATTAAGGTGGTGGATGGATTTATGGAGAATATCTCATCAAGTTCCATGCATGTTTCCCTTTCTCTATTCGTAATGACAAGGGCCATCAAAGCCTAAATCCTAGAGTGGGGCAAGATATCACAAGCCTTTTGGACCACTAGTTTTTCTCTCTATCGTTCCAATTCTATTGGATGCATCAAACGCGTCTCTGGACCACAATCGCTTTTGATTTTCACTGCAAGCTTCATTTGTTTATGTTTCAAACAGAATAGAATGTCGCAGAAATTTTACTTTTGATCCAAGATATTTGATTTGTCATGAATTGAAAGTCGACAAGTGACTCATACATATAGTTGTTTTATGACGAGAATATCCGGGTATTTTGTCTTGATTCTTAGGAAACAATTTTCAAGATTATAGTATCAAAAATAACTTGGAACCCGAATTATTTAATTCAACTTTCCTTCTTATTAGTTCCATTATAAGAAAAAAAAATAACGAAACTATATTCGTTTTTTATTTGTATTTCGTACAAATCCAATTCAATTGTGCATTTATCCTTTCCATGTGCTTCTTAGATAGTACTGCACGTGCGGTATTAAGATGGTTGGTTGTATATCTGGTGAGGCGTAAAGTAGCTCGTAGAATAAGGAGCCTTACTAAGCAACTCGGAACATGTAGACTCTAACTCGCAGGAATGGAAAAACGTGGAAAACACAAATCAAATAATACACAATATAATGTAGACATTTTTGGTTGGAAATATTTATGATATTTTTTACCACTTTTATATCCCTCTTCCAATGTATATTTTTAGCACTGTCGGTCATTAACGAATACGCTAAATACATCAAGCATCGAATGAACATACGGCATAAAGGTATTACAAATAAATGATAAATTCAAACAGTTTATTGAGTTTCTTTATTATTGTTTTGTGACAGGATGGCATAGGTTTATTGAGTGATTCAATTCTTATCATTGGAACCAAAAATGTCATCATCGCTACCTGTTGCTGACCAGAATTTTCGGCTCAATATACATAGGTCTTTTGTTTTGTATTTCTTCCATATTTACACTATAATAAACAATAGACCAATTAAAAATTGTATATGCCAAGGATTTATAGTGATGATGATCATAATGGTGGTGGTTACATGACCAAGGTGATGATGATGACATTAATGAAAAGGAAACAAAAAATCTAGCGGTGGCTTTGTATATATCACATACTTGAGCTTGTGAAGAGTAAGGTAATAGCTAAGCTAAGCAAATCTCTAAGACCTTGTTTTTCATTTCATCTTTTCAAAATCCCATTAAAATAAAAGACACTATGCAACCTTAAACTATTTCCTTTTAGTCTCTCTCTTCATATCCCTGACCTCTCATAGCTCTCTCAACTCTCATAACATTACCAAAAACATCCCAAAAAACAAACATTAATTTTTTAATAAGTTTTTTATATAAAAATACAATTGATGGAGGCTGCAAAAGTTTACACACAAGATGGCACCGTCGACCTCCAAGGCCGTCCCGTCCTCGCCTCTAAGACCGGTCGTTGGAGAGCTTGCTCTTTCCTCCTCGGTATATTTTCGCAAATCTCAAATAACTATTTTTATCTATAGATAACTTGATTAAAAATATAAAATTTCTTGTGCGTTGTTGTCCCTTCAATTTTATATAGTTCTTCTGTGTGCTTGTGTGTGTGAGAAGGGTATGAAGCGTTTGAGAGGATGGCGTTTTATGGAATAGCGTCGAACTTAGTGAATTATTTGACCACAAGACTTCACGAAGACACAATCTCTTCGGTTAGAAATGTGAATAATTGGTCCGGTGCGGTTTGGATCACTCCGATCGCCGGAGCTTACATCGCCGACTCATACATCGGCCGCTTCTGGACTTTTACTGCCTCCTCTCTCATCTACGTCCTGGTATTCTACATTATGTTTTATTTTATATGGTTAAAATGCGAATTAAATTAACTAAACCAGCCAACACGTTTTTACTAGTTTCAAGAAAATCGAACTTAGACCCAAAAAAAAAAAAAACCCCCAAAGAAATAAATTTTTACAATTAAAAAAAGAATAACTTCTTTTTTGTCAGCAAAATGTATTAATTTAAAACGGTTCATCAATTCAAATTGGTGTTGCGAATCCCTAAAAAAAAAAAATTATACGAAAATGATATCATTAACAAGAGCAAAGTCTACCATTATGACTTTTTTTTGCTTAAGAAAATTAATATTTTAATTGTCTAAAATTTCTACGACCATAGTGATGTTTTCTTCATTTTTAATATACTCATCAATTTTCTAATTTTATTTTGTCTTAAAAATTGTATGTTTTCAGATATTTTCCTACCAATGTTTATTTTTACTCAATTTGTTTTGGGTTGGTCATGATAAAGGAGTAGAGATGTATATGTTTGTCGCGTTTTGGACGTACGATCGGATAGGGTCCGTGAACATTTTTCCCAAGAAGGCACTGCCACAAATAATATTTGCATTTTTTCCACTGGTTATATATTCGAGGACAACTGTGTGGTTTCTGTTAAAGTGGATATATATTATATGATAATATTATTTAGAAGGATCAGAATTTTCCATATATATCAGAAAAAAATTACTAGAAATTTATTCTGCCTTTTGCATATAAAAATATGTATCTGAAAAATACATAATATCTATGGATCAAGAAATTTTGTATGTAGCGTATATGAAATAGATATTAATTAAAGAATAAGTAGCAATGACTTTTAATTATTAATTTAAATATATATTTTGTGTATATGTATCGTATAGGTAGTAATTAGTTTTAGATAATGACACGTTTGTTTACAAATTAAAATTATATCATATATGCAATTTTTGGTAAACAAAGTAATTTATCTTTTGGAATTAATTAACAAAGGCCGAGGGTTTTTCTTCTCGAAAATTATATAGCAAATGGTTTTTACATCACCTGTTTGACGCAGTGATGTGACATGTGAGTAGAAATAGGCATTGTTTTTAGACATTATTAGATTATTAGTTGCTTCTTACAAAACTTGGGTACTTTTCTATTCATTTGGCACTGATAAGTCTGAGATTATTAGATTATTAGGCCTAAAGTCGAACACGTTTGATCTGCGTCCATAATGTTGACGATGTGTTAGAATTGAAGGCACCAGTTAACGAAAGCTAACTTCAATTTATTTTACTTTTGAGATTTGATTTATGTTGGTCGTTAAGACATGGATACGTATCATACGTTGTTTTCCACACATATTCAAGAGGACCCACGATTATCACTTTACTTCAATTTTATTGGTTTACCAAACAAAATGCATATCTTATCAGGATCTAGGGGAAAAAATAAAATAAAAAACTTTAAGACTTTTGTTAGATCACATCTCAATCAAGAAATGACTTTCGTTAAACCATTTTAACCACTAAAAGTTCCTTCTGATTGAGAGACATGACTCATGATCAATTCATGAACTGAATTGTAACTTCAAAATGAACGTACGGACTTGCTTGAATTCCATATTTATTAAATGCCAAACGCATTGAAATATATTATAATATATTTTTTAAAGATTGTTTTTTCTTCTCAAATATCTTATACATTAAAACACAAAAACGAGTTCTTATATTTACTAGGAAATTTGGATTAAAATATCGGAGATGATTCCTTAAATAAAAAGATGAACACATATAGCTCTATAACACGTAAATGCTAACGTAAATTCAAAACAAAAATAAACAATATCTAGATTTCATGATATAAGGCATAATATAAGATCATTTCTGTTTGCAGGGGATGATTCTCTTAACAATGGCGGTAACGGTAAAATCCCTCAGACCGACATGCGAAAATGGGGTATGCAACAAGGCATCCTCCTTACAAATATCTTTTTTCTACATATCCCTCTATACCATAGCTATTGGAGCCGGTGGAACAAAACCTAACATTTCCACATTTGGAGCGGACCAATTCGACAGTTATAGCATTGAAGAGAAAAAACAAAAGGTTTCATTCTTCAATTGGTGGATGTTTAGCTCTTTCTTGGGCGCGTTATTTGCGACATTAGGGCTCGTCTACATCCAGGAGAATCTCGGATGGGGTTTAGGTTATGGCATCCCTACAGTAGGACTCTTGGTTTCTCTCATTGTGTTCTATATAGGAACACCATTTTACAGACATAAGGTTCTCAAATCAGACAATCTGGCGAAAGATTTGGTTCAAGTTCCGATCGCGGCATTCAAAAACCGAAAGCTTCATTGTCCTCATGACCTCTTGGAGCTTTATGAGCTTGATTCCCATTATTACAAAAGCACCGGTAAACATCAAGTTCATCACACTCCCATCTTCAGGTCAGTGTTGCATACCATGCATCTCACTAAATAAATCACATCTTATAATAATTTTCTCATTAAAAACTTGTCTCAAATTCTGATTTTAGATAACGGTGTCCTTGCCATTGTTTATATATAGAAAAAACAAAAAACAAAAAAGGTGATTGTAGGTTGACTCCTTGACAATTGGCCAATAGAAACATAGAACCATTTCCTTGACAAAAAAAAAAAAAAAAAATATATATATATAGAACCATTGGATAAATGTTTTTACCAAATTATGCCTTTGTCTTTGGTGGGTTATGACGTGGAATATATACAATGTTTATTTTCTTTTGTACTAATATATTATGCCTTATATATTACTAATTTGTTGATCTAGTGTACCTGGTCTGTAGAATCTTTTATTTGATGGTCCCATTTCTCACCTTCTACACGTTAATGTGTTCTCCAATATCGTCCCACTACAGTTTCGTGCCAAAATGATCAATTACATTGCTAAAGCAAACTAAGTATATATAGAAACTGAAGATATCACGAAAATATTGATACAATTTATATGCGTAGCTTTACTTGTTGGCATTAGTATATACATATGATTATGCACTATCAAACATTTTTTGGGAACTGATAAGACATATTCCTTCGTAGAAGCACTTTTTATTTTTGCTATAATAAGTCTATTGCATAACATCTATACTTAGAAAAATTCGCCTATTGGACCGACGTTTATTCCTAGACATTTCCTGATTTGAAAAATATCATGGACAAGACAAGACAAGACACAAAATCATTTTGAATAACAAATGTATAGATTTAAATAAATTAATAATTTGGATTGTGCTATTACAGGTTCTTGGATAAAGCGGCAATTAAGACATGTTCAAGAGAGTTACCATGTACGGTGACAAAAGTGGAAGTGGCAAAGCGTGTTCTAGGACTTATCTTTATATGGCTTGTCACTTTAATCCCAAGCACCTTGTGGGCACAAGTCAACACTCTCTTCGTCAAACAAGGGACCACGCTGGACCGAAAAATTGGATCCAACTTCCAGATCCCCGCGGCTTCACTGGGAAGCTTTGTTACGCTCTCGATGCTTCTCTCTGTGCCCATGTACGACCGATACTTTGTTCCCTTCATGCGCAAGAAAACCGGAAACCCTAGAGGGATCACTCTACTCCAAAGGCTAGGGATAGGGTTCGCCATACAAATTGTTGCGATCGCGGTTGCTTCGGGCGTGGAGGTCAAGAGGATGCGTGTGATAAGGGAATTTCACATAACTAGCCCGAAACAAGTTGTGCCTATGAACATTTTCTGGTTGCTCCCTCAATACTCTCTTCTAGGCATTGGGGATGTGTTCAACGCGATTGGTTTGCTTGAGTTTTTCTATGATCAGTCACCTGAGGAGATGCAGAGCCTTGGAACAACGTTTTTCACGAGTGGCATCGGCCTTGGAAATTTCTTGAACAGCTTCTTGGTGACAATGATTGATAAGATCACGAGTAAAGGTGGAGGGAAAAGTTGGATTGGGGATAATTTGAATGATTCTAGGCTTGATTACTATTATGGGTTTCTAATGGTGATTTCGATAGCGAACATGGGATTTTTCTTGTGGGCAGCGAGCAAGTATGTTTACAAGAGTGATGAGACCAAGGAGGTTAGTGGAGCATGTGTTCAGATGGAGGCCAAAGCCTTAGATACATCTCCTCTTAGTATCTAATTATAACAATGAGAGAGGTATTTCTATATATGGTTTTCAAGAAAATTTGAAGTTATGAAATTCTAATTAACATGTTGAATAAAACTTTAGTGTTTATTCTAATCAAACAATTAAAATATGGAAGTACCGAGTTGTTACTCAAGTTCAATGGTTTTGTTCTACTTGTTGAACCCAGAGATCGATGCCCATTGGTCGCATATACTTGAACATTGGAGAATTTCACATGATGTTGGTCTAAACGAGCCTCTGACCTTTAGATTCCACCAATGATATAAATCTATCGAGCAAGTTAACTTTAAAACTCTTATTATATATGAATTAATCGTACTTTTCCCCTATCTAAATAAAAATGCACACGATTTGAATAGGGCCAAATGGAAGATGTATAAATACCAAGTAGAATAGTATGTTCCCTAGGGAAAAGGGATAGTTAAGTACCATAGGATGAAGCAACCGTGACACTGGACCAAACCCAAAACATCACATCTCCTATAAGGATTCTATCTTTGACCCTAGATAAAAGCCTTCCAACCACAAAAGCTCTAGTCAATGGTCTTCAAATTACAGTTTAGGTTTATCTAGGATTGATTTTTTTGAATCTGACTTTTGAGTCCGACCTTTTTTGCTTACAGTTCTATGAATCTCAATGAATTCAACCGGTTTGAAAATATTTCAAAAATCAGGATGTGTTACAAACTTACAGTTAGCGAGAACGGCCGTAAGAACAAGTGTATTTCACGTTTTTCAAAATAATATAGCGGATTGGTTCCTTTACCCAGATTTGAATTTATAAATCTGAAATTGACAAAAAAAAATAATGATAGTAACATACAATGACGATAAAAGATGTCAAAAATCTGTCTTTAATTCCATTCTACCGACAGATTTACCACCAATTAGATTAAATCCTTAATGAAAGAATCTTAATGAATTATTGATGTTTATGATAAATTATTGATGTTTCAGACTGATTTATATCGCCAATTATATTGATACTTTGGCGAGTAATTTACGAAAGTATGTATTTTTCTTTCAAATTGATTATTTTCTAAAATTAATTTTATTTTGCCATTTTTAAACTAAACATATCCCCAGCGAACTTAGTTTGCATGAATCTGGTCAGCAATAAGCTGGATTGATTACTTCGATACGCTAAGGAAACCCCGAAAATAAAATTAAATAAAACCAAAGTAAATGAATTAATGTTAATATACAGCTGACACTTCACCCAACCAATAAACACTATATATACGTATCTGCAGATCCAAAGCCAGCTATCACACAAAATTTGGTGCAAGTAGCTTTTTTATAGAGTTAAGTAACATTATGTTGCTTGGGCTCTAGAATAACCAAAAAAAAAAAAAAAATAGATCAATTGACTTCTACTTTATATAAGAAAAAAAAATATTTCAACCTCATTTAATCATCGGTTATATAAAATCTAAATAGTAGTAGTACGAGTACTTACCAACTAAACAATATTAATATACATTCGATCGATCAGTGACAGGCTTTTTAAGATCAACCTTCCTCACTTATATTTATTTAATTTAATTAATCATTGGGTCACAAATTATCGAATAAATTATGTATTTGTGTGTGTTTGTAGAATGATACAAATAAATTTAACCGAAGTAGGAGTTGTTCTCACTTTCAATGTCGCCGTATTCTAAGGCTCTTGTGGTTGGTTGAGAGAAAACACAAGAAGATGGAGGAGGAGGAGGATGAGCCGCCGTAGGTTGTGGTGGAGTTGACGGTCTTTGTGGTGGTGGTGCAATGACGGAGACGCCACCGGAGTTGTGAAATCCGGCGATCTGGGAGTTGGAAGGTACGATCAAAGTGGCGACAGCTTCTCGTTGCTTGTACTTGAGAATCTCGGATCGTACGGCAGTGAGCTCGGCTTGTAAAGCTTGGACTTGTTGTTGTAGAGCTGAGATTGCTCCCATGCATCCGTACACCGGATCTCTTAGCCTCACGTTTGCTTCATACACAAGGCTATTCGCGGCGTCTGCTCTCTGGCTCTCAGGCACTTCCTGATTAGTTTGGAATCGTTTCACATTATGAGAATTTGGCTAAAAGCATTATTATTTTCTGTTAACTAGGGATTTCATAGCGAAATACACAGTAATCTCTCGAATATTTAAGTACTATCTAAAATTTTCACAATGAAAAAACATACCTGCGTTTAATAAGAATTAAACTCTTACATCGTCTAAGAGAGCGATGATGACCACTAGATTAACATCAATTGGTTATTGTTACATATGTTAAGGGTTCCAAGTGTATATTATATATGCATGTTCAAATAAAGACTATATATGTGTTTTGAAATGGTTATTACCATTAGCATCTTCGAGACGTTGCTAGCTCCAAAGACTTTGTGGACGGATGCGAACTTATGAGGCTCGTGTGGGGAGAAATACGGCGAAAAGGGACATTCTTGAGCACATCTACGGCGCAAAAGCTTGCAGGCAGCACAAGGAGTAATGGTATTGAGGGTTCCGGGAGGACCCGACATTGGTCTTCTAATTCCTGCCATATGATGAGGCCAAGCATCTGCTTCTCTTTTGATCTTCTTCCCTATCTCTTCAAATCTCTCCCTTAACACAACGAATTGAAGAAGAGCTTTAGTTTTCAATAATAGCATGAATATATATATAAGACTACAAGGTCGAAATCCACCAGGTGAGGGAATATAATCTAAATCATTGTGAAGAGAAAAAGGGTTCACTAATGAGATGTTCACGTTTTACCTTTCTCTTGACATTCAGGCATGCTCTCAGCGGATCGAAAAAGGAGAAAGAAACAAAAAGAGAAATATTAAAGTCAAGTGACTCTTAAAGAGGGTGTGAAGGAAGATAGCCAAGGAAGGCTTTAAAGGCAAGTAAAATACCAAGTGCAGTGTAAGATTTAGTGATCACGATGTATATACATATATTGTATGTGTGTGTATGCATGTGTCCATATATATGAGCTGGCTTATAATAGAACTTTCTTATGGAGATAAAAAGAGGATTTAGTAGCTCGAGAGGAAGAACAGTCTCTCTTTTAACATGAAAACAACTGAAGATATCTAGTTAGTAAAGACTGAAGAGCTGTATTCACTGCTTAAGCACGTGAGCCGTGAGGGTTTTTTAATTTTTATTTTTCACTTTACGAATCTGATCACACATAAATATACTTGTATATGTATGTAGTCACTCATTCATCGGTCAGGCAACAACAGATGGATTTCGTGCTTAATGCCTACTTTTAATGTTTTTGTTTTCCCATGGCCGCATGTGGACTTTTGCTTCACATTTATAGCACACATCTTTCTTTTTTTCTTAGGGTGTAATTAAATAAATTTCAACTTTATATTATTCCAATTTTTACAGATCCTATTTTTTTTGGAAATCATATAAACCTAAACCGTTGCGCACGAATGGACCGCTGAGTAGTTTACAATAGCTAAATAGTTTTAAGGTTTATAATAGTAAAAAGTTGGTGAAGGATTTAGAGAAGATATTGTTAGATGTACTTTTCTCAAAAAAGAGTGAATGAGCATGATAGTTTGATGATTTTGACATGTTAGTTTCTTGTCCAAATCAAGAAACCTCATCATCTTTATATGGGCTCGTTTTGTGTTCATTATATTTATAGATTGTTATTTTGAAATTGAGTTACATATAATCATATTTAATTATTATATTTGTGTAGGAATCGACTATAATTGTACGTATGCATGTAGAATTAAGGTATGTGTAATGTTCATTTTCTTTGTATTGATAATTCATAGATAGGAGAAGGAATATGCAAAGAATCTTCTTCAAAGAATAAACCATACAATAAACAAAAATTCAACAATTTACCATATTTGGTGATTAGTTTCGCCATCTATCAACATGTCAATAATAAATTAATTTTATTTTTTACTGCAATATCCAGCTATTAACTTTAGGTCCATATACCGTCTCTGGGATCCTGTTTGTACGTAGATGGTACCAAAATAGTTTCTTAAAGCGTAAACCAAATGTCCTCTACGTTATATAAGCGTAAACCGGATCAAAATTTGATCTCTACTCAAACCACGAACAAAGAACACACGTACTACTATCTCTCCTTTATTTCGAAAAAAATCTTAGGTTTCGGATGTGAGCAAGATGCAGAGCGGTGTTCTATCACAGTGGGTGGTGAAAAAGAGGGTGATATTGTTGTAATTATATTATACATTAGAATAATTAGTATTTAATTCCAAATTCAATTCAAAATGGAATCGAATAGAAAGAAGAAGATTGCTTAGACTCTAAGAAAGCTTTGGAGTTGTATTTATTCTTGTTTGACCCGTATTTGTAGCCTAAATCGTCGCCCCGTTGATCTCTCTTCGTCTTTGTACTTGATATTAAATTCTTATGGTGTTAAGTTTGAGTTAGCAGAGAAAATTATTTAATGATAAAAAAAAATATACGAATAAATCTCTAAAATAAATAAAACCAAAAAATCTCCAAATTTAAGTGTCCACTTTTGAAATTCAGAATTCATATAATATATTTATTTTAACAACTTTCTTTGGAAATAAAATTTGTTTTTTCACAAATCATTTTGAAGCTTAAAACCCCCGAGTTATATGTGAGAGACCATATATCTCTTTGTCGTAGCTGAAATCCCTCCTAAATAAGGTTTAAAGTTTAAGCCATGGTTTCTGGAACGCAGTTTTTCTTCTCAGGACCACAACAACCAATTGAGCTATCTACATTTAGTTATTTTAACCGTTTCTTTTCTTTTAGGAAAACAAAAAGTTTGAAACTTTTTCCCAACTTAGAAGTTGACATGGACCCAATCTCTTGGGACTTTTTATTGGGCTGTTATTTCGTAAACTTTGCTTCCAAAATATAAGTTTTAGTAACTAGATCTGCCAATATTGACATGTATCCGCAGGCACCGTTTACAAAAATGCACCGGTGGCTTCGAGTTTACAAAAATGAGACTACTAATTTACGGGTCTTGCAAAGCGGGTTGGAAAATATGACGGATTAGCAGATCGTGCCTCGCGGGTCATGCGGTACCCGCACAATATATTTTTTGTATATTTCTCTATATTTTATATAATTTTACATTATATACCTTATTTTTTAAAAAAATTATAATTTTTTTTAAAATTTTTACATTTATATTTTTTCCAAATAATTTTTTATACGCAGATGGCCCTAGGGCTTGTGGTTTTGGCGGATGCGGTCAGATTTAAAAGAAGCGGGTGCGGGTTATGATATTTATTTGGGTTATGCTGATTGACGAGTCGTGGGGTATTCGCGAATATTAGTGGCCATTAGTAACTAAATATTTCGGTAACTAAAGCCCACCTATATAAGTGGCTATATTTGGGAAATTTCCCGCAATAATTTTTTGTAGCTACCAATTAACGGTGGCGATATAAAAAATAAGTAAATCAGTGGCTTGTTGATTTAGCGAATTTTGTTTGTATTTTTTCTTTCTTTGGAAAATTCGCTTATAAACCATGGAAATTGTTGATTTGCCTTGTTGATTTGAAGAAATATTCATCATTTTAGGTTGTTGATTTAATGAATTTCGTGTTGTAGTGTTTGTCTTAGTTCATCAAATCTGAAAATTTAGGTTAAAAATCTGAGAGGATGTGGAGGAACAAGAAGGTATCAGGAGGAGTGTTGGGTGTTGATTTCGTGTATTGTTCTGAATCGATTACTGGATATGTGCATTGGAATTTGTGTTGTTTGGATTCATCGATCTGATTTGTGTCTTTTGTTATTCTGATGAATGTGTGGTCAGGGTAATTCGAATTCTACAACAAAGTACAATGTTTTCACATTTCTGTCCAAGGGTCTGTTTGAACAGGTATTTGTTGGTGGCTTGGATCTATAGTGATAAAGGGTTCAAAGCATCTAAAGGTTGTTAACTTAGCTCCAACATATAGTTAGGAGTTAGTCTTTTTCAAATCCAACAAGGTTAATGGAACCCTAGGATTTACCAACCGAAAATTGTGCCTTTTTAATTGGAACCCTTGAATGTTCTTGTCTGTTATGCACTTATGTTTCAAAGGCTAGTATGGATTTACCTATGGAATTCCAACACTCTAAACACTTGCAGTCATTTCCACAAGACTTTTCTGTTATTTGTGATGATCTTAGTTGTATTCGTGTTTCCTAAACAGTTTAGGCGCATAGCAAACATATACTTTCTTGGAATTTCTTGTCTATCAATAACACCAATAAGGTATGTTAACTAAACTTCACCAACTGCATTTTTTCGGATATCTAATCCTCTTTTCTCTGTTTCAGCAAAATCGTGAAGTCTAGATGCGTCAAAATTCCAAAAGCATATGTGCAACAAGATCATCTTCTAAACTAGACAATACGGTCACCAAGATCTTATATTTATCTCGCTCTGAAATTGGTTTGAATAGCTAGGTGAAGTGTGCTGGAGTCCTATATATATTTTCAGTCCTCTTTTCTCTCTTTTAATGCTTAAACAATCTCTTTAGCTTTGTTTCAACATTTATCTTAATTATGATTTTAATCGTTTGCTTAATTTATGATTTATTTTAACTTTTTAATTTACCTTTTATATTTAATTGTGAACATATTTACAATCAAATAAATAATTAATAAATTCATTGTTCATTAAATGTCGTCACTGAAAGTCGGTGGCTATGAGTGGCCACTACATTTTGGTGGCTATATGATTCGTTAAGTGTCACCGATAAATCGACTGCAAAATAATTGGCTATTTAGCCACTAAAATGTATCGTCGCGAGCCGATGGCTAGTTAGCCACTGTTCACTACCATTGGCCACTGAATGTTATTTAGCTACTATCGAATTTTTTTGTGGTTAACGGTGGCAATTTCAAATTTAGCTACCGTTTTGCATGTTAAACCACTGATAAAACGGTGGATGTTTGGCTATTTTCTTGTAGATGGATCAGTCCGTCTAGAATCACAATCTTAAAGATGTTAAACCAAACATATTTCATCTTATAACCGTGGGTTTTGTGGATTGATCTTCCGTTTTTAGTCTTTTCTAAATTGTAGTCCCAACTTAACTCATCTCTTGAAGTGACAATAAATCTCTCCACTCCGTGGGTCTCAAAGTCTAGTTGAAAGACCTTACTATCTTTACATAAATAACTAAATTTCTAGGGATGGGAAAAGAAAAATATAGTAGCATGCTAAGAAATAACAATTCAATTGGTAATATTTTGACAGTTAAGATAGTCTTATGAGACTATGACTCTATGTGATTCAAAAGTTTTTTCAAAAAAAAAAAAAGAGAGATATTTACAGAAATCATTAGTACACAAAGACTTTATTTTCTAAAGAAAACAATATGCAAGCCTACTTCTACCACCTATTTGTCCTTACTTAATTTTCTGCCACCAACTCCTATGCCCCTTCAATGAATGATGACACGTAAAGACTTCACGAATTTAGATGATCCATCAAAACTTTTACCACGTGCGCACGAGCCACGAGTAGTCAAGGACTTTGACAGCCTTGGGGTCAAGAATTAAATCCTAACTATAATTGTTCATCTTGTTAAAATTTACTTCACTGTTTTCTTACAGTGAATTCGTTATTTCAAAGATCCTTGTCCCCAATAGTTTTCGTACATCCGAAACTTCTTTCCCTTTTATGGTAAAAGGACAGACCCAGGTTCGTAAGCTTGGGAACCTCATCTATTTTTTATCTTTTTATTTTCAATTACTACCTGAAGATTTGGGGTATATTTAAAATTTTGAGTTTTGACACCCAAAAAGTTGCATATTCTAAGGAATATCTTCTTTTTAGGAAAATTACTTCATACTAGTAGTTACTAAATGTCATACCTGCACTGCTACACACATTTCTTGAACATCTATTAAGAACACCTACCCGTCTTTATTTTCCTTTCAATTTAATGACTTTTATTTATGAAGGATAAAATTGAACTTTAATTTAACATCTTTAAAAATGGTTCAAAGATAGTGATAATAGAGATACACATTCAGTTATCGCTGGTAGTAGCCTTGTTCAGCTCTTTGGTGTCTTGTCATCTGTGTGTTTTTTGGTTTGATGGTAAAACATTATTCTGTTTTTATTTTGGTTTACTGGAACTTGTAGTTAAGCTTCTTACTCACTTTACGATTTAAACTAAGAGAATGAATATGTTTTTCTTATTTTTCTCAAAATCAAAATTTAATATAGAAAGTGAAATAACACGAATAAACAAGACAAAAAATAATGAATAGAGCCCATAAATGCTGGCACATGGTCAGTTAAATCTCCAACATTTTTTCGTGTAGAGTTTATATAAACTTTGTCGTTGACTAATCATAATTTAATGTCTAATTTATAAAATCAAAACAAATAATTTCACTATCGATCAATTGCATTCTAAGCGTACTAAAAGATCTGTTCAAATTTTTCAAATTCAACACATTAAAATTCACAAGAGCGAGCAACCGAAAAATAATCTAAACATGACAAGCTTTATGTTAAGCATTGAACAATGAACACAATCAAACACTAATATATGTGTTCAAAGAGGCAAAAGCCAAAACACACAAAAACAAAAACGGATCTTAAAACTCAAGATCCTGTTTTTTAATAACAACAATCGGAATAAGAACAACATGGAATAAAGCGTTACATCAATCTAAGATCTTTACGACTAGATCCATGGCTAAGAACAGAACATAAAACTCTCTTCACACTCCCCATAGATGAACTAAACCCTCTTTTATAACACAACGTCGACGTCGGAGACGACGACCTAATCTCTTCCTCGTCGTCCTCCTTAACATACGATCTCGAGCAAGAAAGGTAACATTTCTTCGCACGATGCTCTGTTTTAGACGGAGGAGATGGTGAAGAATACGAAGAGGAAGAAGATGAAGACGTTGACGACCAAGAAAACGAAGGACGTGACACGTGACCTGACAACAGAGTCTTCACGAATCGAGTTTGTTTCGTTCTCGCTTTACTCTGTTTGTTCCCGGAGGAGGAGTAATACGACGGAGGTGGCGTTAACGGCGGAAGACGAAACGATTCCGAGTAAAGAGAGTGTTTTGGTGTCCCTGGCCGTGTCTCCCATAAAAACGGCACGGAGGCTCCGCCGTAGTAATAGATTCTTGACGATGAATTGACCTGAGAGGTCTCCTTTACGATTACCTTTGAAGATTTGACTCCATTTGTGTTGTCTTCTGATCTTTCTGACATTGTCAATGCTCTTCTGTAACCAAAACTACCCTTCTCTGGATATGTCTTTGAGTCAGGTTTTATCAGAATTAAACTAAAATGAAGAAAAAAGAAAATGCGAGATCCGAAGACGACGAAGCTTCTTCAGATATGAAAAAGAGAGACAAAGGCGCATCTATATTTGGAAAAGTGATGCTTTGTTAGTGTAAGAGAAGTTTGCGGAAGAATTAAAGGATCTCTCTTTTTTGCATGGAGTGTGTAAGCACATGTCATGTGCTTATTATTTAATCTGTTTTCCTCTTTAGTATTATCTGTATTATTTTTTGTATTGGTAAACTTCACATGGATGCATATGGCATATATATAAGATACTAGCAAATAATTCTATAGGGCCAAGAAATGGTTAGATAATAAATGAGTGGGGGCAATCTACTGTTCAATGTGTATGCGACTTTAGTGTTATTACTATTTACACCAATTGTGAGTTCAAGAGTAGTTAATAAAAAATTATGTATTGACAAAAAAAAATAGTATCACTCGTAATAACGTAGGATCTTCACTTATTTCTACTATTGATTGAACCTAGAAATCAAGCGAACTCCTGCGGTAGCTACAATATCCTGTAAAAAAAATTCACTAAGAAGAACTCTTAAAAACCCTTGTCACTATTAATGTCGTTGGATGATGATACAAAAACGTGTAGGATACAAAAGAGGAGGTGGCGAGGTGGCTAAGAGTGGATCGTTGGATGTACAGTTGAGTCGTATTTAATAAATAGGAGATGCGTTCGTGGTCCATTGTCTCGTACTGAGATATTTCTTTAATTCGATAGAGAAATGAAGACAAAGTTAGTTAGAAAAATATAAGGCGAAGCTTCTCCTATTAAATTTATACATCCACCATTCCACCTATATACATTACGTGTATATATACATATACACGTAAAATTTATTTTAAACAACGGTCTAGTCAATTGTTTAGGCCAGTTCCAGAAAAAAAAGAGACAACTGATTAGGCAGTCCTACTCATTTTATTACCGGTTTTGATATTTTTGTAGATGGGCTCGGTTATGAAGATAGTGTAGGCTATAGTGACGGCTGATTATGCATTCTAGATTGGTCAAAACTAGAGATTAAACGGTTTAACAGCATTTAGTGTACTTGTAATCTATTTTTTTGTACACAATAACACATAGGAGTATAACGTTTTTAAAAACATATACACATATTACGTATTGATGCATTTTAGTTTGAAGATAATATATTAGAAATTCTGAAGATATTTAATTACTTTTTCATGCTCATGGTAATATTTAAACCATAGGTTATAAGTAAAAATTTCTAATAGTTGTAAGTACAATAAATTATATTTACTACCGATGCATTAATACTACCATGGACTCGTTGCTCTATAAATTATGGTTGGGTTAGTTCTTTCTTCGGTCCAGATTTGGCTCCCACTTGGTTCAGAATTGATTTCGGTTTGGTTTTCTAAGTAGACAAAAAGCATAACAACTATAACAAATTGTAGATCGAATATTAAGTCTGCCCTCCCGTTTCGTCATAGCTTTCGCTATTCGTCACCTTTGGCCTTTTTTGTTTTGTTTTGTTTAAGCCAGTGTACTAGTGTAGCTGGCACGTGTAGCATCTTAATCAATTACTGTTCACAATAGTTTTATATGCACAAACATAAAATAACAAATATGTTAAGCTAAAATTTGTTTTAAACCCCACATAATCAATTTATCTATAAAATAAAAGTTCAAAACCGAGGTACTTTGTAATGAGTTCGTTCCGACTTGATTGCTGCCATTAATCATGGTTGATGTATATGGTAAACTTTCATCTTGAGATAGAATCAGAGAAAATAAAATAATGGATGCAATGCAAAGGTTCCACTTATTTACGAAAGTGACCCCATAAAATAAAATAAAAAGGAAATCATAACATAGAGAAAGATAAGGTGGTTGTGATGATAATTATGCGTACCAAAAATCAATATAACAATTATTCTGTTCATTAATTTACCCTAGGATGTCCCCTTTTAAATATATTTCGTTATGTCAATTTTATTGCTTCTAATATTTTTCACCAATGATAACTTCACCAATAATATTAAAAACAGATACTATTATTTTTATCAAAAAAAAAAAAAGATACTAGGAAGATAATTTCGATTAATATTATTTAATACATCAAAAAGCATGGGATTTATTATTTGAGAATGGCCCATAACTTCCTAACCAAAAAAAAAAGAAGATCCGTGGGATCAACCGTCGGCAGCGTAAACGTGGCCGTTTTGATTGATTTGGTCCCTGCCACCCAAAATCTCTGCCTTTACCTAAAGCTAAACAGAGGAAACTGCAATTCCCAATATCTTTCCCCGTTACCTCCGCAATCAACGGCCCAAATTTAGTAATCAGTCAACCATCCCATACAATCGTTCTCACGTGAACCTTGTTTACAAACACATGTCAAACCAATTACTACTCGCCACGTAATCATCCCGTTAGATCTCACTCTCTTCTTACACTCTCCGAGTGGTGTTTGTGTGACTCAGTAAGGAGAAAGCACAATCATATCGATACGTTCTTCAAAAGCTCTTTTGCTTTTTTCATCTCCTTTTCCTTTTTTTTTCTCTCTTTTCTTTTGTAATATCATTAATTATGATTTGTGAAAAGGGCTTCTTCTCTTTAAATCCTTTACCTTTGAATTCGACAACAATTCATTGTTCTTTGTGTTGGCGATGGCAGAGGAGGAGCATCAGAATTATCCTGTGGCTGAGGTGATTCCGGGTACGCCTGGGATCCATGAGGTGATGATCCAACCCGGGTCTGAGAATTTCGGGTTCTGTGTTGATCCGGTTGGTGTTTCTAATGAACCTGGGATTAGGAGAGTGGGTTTGAGAGCTGAAATCGATACTTCTCCGCCGTTCGGGTCCGTTCAGGAGGCGGTGACCCGATTCGGTGGTCGTGGTTCTTGGGTTCCTTTCAAGCTTGAAGACAGTTTCGTAAGTTTTGTTTTTTTCTCAGTTTCTTCTAATGTCGGATCAGTTCAATACAAACACATTGTATTCTAACATTTGATCCTTTAATGGTGACCATTGTTCATTTTTCTTGAGGTTTTTTAAATTGAAATTGAGTAAAGTTTCATGATTGCTGTGAAAGCATGTGAAATTGAGTACATCATGACTTCTGTGCAATTGAGTAGCATTTTCATCATTGAGATCAGGTAGAATTCCATAATTGAGGTCAAATTTGGTAATTAAGATTCTAGATGTTTTAGCAACATATATGTAAGTTGTGGAAAGCATCAAGGTCGTCTACAGTGTTAGTTCTGTCTCTCAGATCATCATGTACTGATCTTTGTGTGTCTTGCTTATGTAACAAGGAATCTTTTGATGAGTAGAGTCGGTAGCAGATGCTGGTTTTGTTCTATTTTTGAACACTTGATCATCTGATGTTCGAAGCAATAGATGTTTTAATGTCTCTGATTATTTTTTATGCAGTTGGATTAAGAGTTTAGATATGATTTTCGTATTTGTTGGTTTGTCAATGTTCAGAATGGAGAATTTGACCTAAAGAGAATGGAAGAGCATGCAGCAGAGCTTGAGAAGGATCTGATAGTGAAAGAGCTGGAAACTCTGGATGTTCTAGAAGCACTTGGATCGACAAAAAGGATCGTTGAAGATTTGAAGCGGCAGCTTCAGCAAGAAGCCCTGAGATGCACTGAACATCTCAGTTCAGACATCAAAGAGATGAACGATGAGCATTGCCATCTCAATCCCATGTCATCTCCTGATCTGATCTTAATGGAATTGAAGCAAGCCAAGATGAATCTTGGTAAAACCATGGATGATCTTGTAGTGATCCAATCCTCTGTTGAAACTCTGAATAAGAAAATGAAAGAAGAGAAAGGTTTCCTTGAGAAGACGCGAGCGAAGCTAACGTATGGGTTTGGAGGACCGCTATCTCTAGCTGAGGAGCTGAGTCGGATTAAGGTAAAACCACAGGTTCCAGATGAACCACTAAGGGAACAGGTTAAGATGGTTGCTGAAACCGATGAAACGGGTTTAAACCAGCAGAACAAGAACTGTCTGAGAACTGCAGAGATGAGATTGGTTGCTGCTAGAAAAATGGAAGAAGCTGCAAGAGCAGCGGAAGCACTTGCAATAGCTGAAATAACAATGTTATCATCCAACGGTGAAAGCCAGGATGATGATTCGGAATTTTGCTTCCCAGAGCCTCCAAGATCTCCCGTAACACCGAGAGGACTAAGGATTGATAATGACTTTTCCACCAATAATAGCTCAAGAAGAGGGATTTTAAAGAAGCTTGAGGAAGCTACTGAAGGAGTTAAACAGAGTAAACAAGCTTTAGAAGCTGCGTTAAACCGAGTAGAGATTGCTAATGTGAAGCAACTTGCAGCTGAAAATGCTTTCCGCGGGTGGACAAAAGACTCATCGAAAGGCGATAACTTTACACCTTTGAATCATACACGACGCTCATTCTTCAGCCATTTGAACAAGCATCATGAGCCACTTGACAATCTCCCAAAGCCAGTGTTAAAGTCTAATGTCTCAATGCGCGATGTTCTAAGGCGTAAGCAAGTTACAAAGAAAGATGTCGTTGTTCCTGAGAGGCAGAGCCTTGAAGGACAAATCCCGAGGCGGAATGCGAATTTGAGCCAATTGTTGAAGGAGTTGAAGCAGGATGTCAAGTTTTCCGGACGAGCCGAGAAAGAGGAGGTACATGACGAGAAACAGTACGTCACACAGAGGAGAAAGTTTGGGTTCATACACATTACACTTCCATTGCAGAAGCAGAGCAAGAAAAAATCAAGCCTTTAAAAACCTTCCACTATTTCTATTTTTAGTCCTTATTATTTGTTTGTAATTGGTTTTCATTTGGTTTGATGTGGTGTGAATGCTTTTACCTGTCTTTATATTTGTTTCCCAATCAATAAATATACAAATTTAGTCTTTAAATAAAACATAATGCTTTGACTCTAATCAAATCTTCTTCAAAGGACATGCATATTTGGAGTTGAAATATGAATTAACACTGCAGAAGTGTGATAATATATTAACAATGAAACCGAACCAAATTTAACCAAGATGTTTAGAATAAACCAAACAATGACGTGGTAGACATAGTAGCTGATTAGGCAATGTTGAATCCACGTCAGCAGATCTCTTATCATCAAACTTTTCTATCTTCTTCGTCCAAGACGTTAACCCCATCTCGTTGAAAGAGAAGATCTCAAAGCAGAGTTTAACAACACCTTGACCTCGCTAGAAGAAGCCTTCTTTGAGTTTTTTTCTCGGAGATCTAAAAAATGTCAATCCTCCAAGTCTCTACTTCTTCTCTTTCTTCTTCTACTCTTCTCTCCATTTCACCCAGAAAATCTATCTCGTCTCCCAAGTCTTCTCGGTTAATTCGTTGTTCCGTCGAGGGTACTTATTTCTAACCCTCAATTTTGATTCATAGCGATGAATTTTGTGGTGAGTTAGTATCTGGGTACTTATAAAGTTACGAAATTTCCACAAAATTTTTCTCTCTTTTCGACAATAGGAAGCGAAATGGGTCTTTCTTGTAGTACTTGAATTGATTGTTTTGTTTAGTCTATTATGCATCTAATAGATGGTTTCAATGGTCATCTAGTAGAAATTTAGGATTTTTCATGTTTGTTCTGAAGAAGCTGATACAGTATATGATCTATATTGCTTCATTCAAGAATTAGAATGTTTCTATGAGATTTTCATTGGTTTTCCCTAAATTGAGTCTGATCATGGATGTGTAAAGCTTATGGATTGTGTAATTTATATCGTCTTAATCTTATGCTTAATGGGATTCAAATTCTTCGTGTAGGAACCACTGTAACCGAGCGTAAAATCTCGGCAACCAGCGAGCCTCTTCTTCTGAGAGCTGTTAAAGGTGAAGTTGTCGATAGACCTCCGGTTTGGCTTATGAGGCAAGCTGGGAGGTACATGAAGGCAAGCTTGCTTCCATTTAATTTGTTTACAAACTCATAATGTGATTTTCTTTTTTCTTTCCAAGTTGTGTGACCTGAGTGTTGATTAATTTGATGAACAGAGTTATCAAACTCTCTGTGAGAAATATCCTTCTTTCCGAGATAGATCAGAGAATGCGGATCTTGTGGTGGAAATTTCTCTGCAGCCATGGAAGGTGTTTAAGCCAGATGGGGTGAGTTCTTCTTTTTTATCCATTTTATTTGGAGTTTTTCTTTGTGTGATCTCACAAGTTGACATGTCTGTTTTTTAAAATGTATGAAAAGGTGATTTTGTTCTCAGACATTCTCACTCCATTGTCTGGAATGAACATACCTTTCGACATTGTTAAAGGAAAAGGTCCTATCATCTTCAACCCACCGCAATCAGCTGCTGACGTTGATCAAGTTAGAGAGTTCATACCAGAGGAATCTGTTCCATATGTTGGAGAAGCACTCAAAAGATTAAGAAATGAGGTACTATAGTGATTATTGAAGCAACAAATGCTCTTAACTGAAGATTTTCTTATGTTTTGTTTCAGGTGGGAAATGAATCCGCTGTTCTGGGTTTTGTTGGAGCTCCATTTACTCTCTCTTCGTATGTAATCGAAGGTGGCTCATCTAAGAACTTCACACAGATAAAAAGATTAGCTTTTTCTCAACCCAAGGTGGATTTGTAAAGCTTATAAAGTAATTGTAGAACTCGACAAATTGGTAAATATCTCAGAGTTTGAAAGTTTTTCTTTCTCCTCAGGTTCTACATGCTTTACTCCAGAAGTTCACAACCTCGATGATCACGTACATACGTTATCAAGCGAATAGCGGAGCTCAAGCTGTGCAAATATTTGACTCTTGGGCTACCGAGCTTAGCCCAGTAGATTTTGAGGAGTTTAGCTTACCTTATCTTAAACAGATTGTGGAAGCTGTTAAACAAACTCACCCGAACCTACCTCTCATTCTGTATGCGAGTGGATCAGGAGGTCTACTAGAGAGACTGGCTCGGACCGGTGTGGATGTTGTGAGCTTGGACTGGACTGTGGACATGGCTGAAGGAAGAGACCGGCTAGGAAGAGACATAGCGGTTCAAGGAAACGTGGATCCGGGAGTTCTATTCGGATCGAAAGAATTTATCACAAGCCGGATTCATGATACTGTGAAGAAAGCTGGGAGAGATAAACACATTCTCAACTTGGGACATGGTATTAAAGTTGGAACCCCTGAAGAAAACGTTGCACACTTCTTTGAAGTTGCAAAAGGAATCAGATATTAAGAGAAAGAGTGAAGATTATGCTTTGTTCTTCACTTCGGCTTTCATCTTTTTTTCCCATTTGAGATGTGTAATTTTATTTTTTATATTTTAACTGTAATTTTTGTTTGTAGACTACTTGGAAGAGAATAGTGATTAACGTGCAATGGATATTTATATACGTAGGCTCTTGTCTTCCACTTATATCAATTTCTTCGAGCTCATATATGTAGGCGCTTGTCTTCCAAAGTTGTCAGGCATTTTAACCAACAATTGACTCGCAATAATAATTTATAAAGCTCTCTTCTGAAAATGTAATTACGAAGTTGCTACAACGACCAATCCCCTTGAACCAGCTTATAAATATAACAGTTTTAGATCCAAATTGGAAAATCAAAAGCCAACAAAAAATATATTTTTAAAAAAGTATTTATTTAAAAAATTGATAAACGTGTTTATTTTGTCTCAACTAAATATCTTTTTCAATATTTCAGGATTGGTAATTTTTTTTTTTTTTTTGGCAGCTATATTTAACTTAAGCGTATAAATGATTGATAATTCTTGGGAAGTTTGTGAAAGAGAAACCTTATGGATTCAATTTTTTTTGTTAGATATCCAATTACCGATTGGATTAGTGGTTTAAAACTTAAAAGTCAATTGAAATTAAGGAAATATATTAGATATGATAAGGAAAAGGAAAAAGGAAAAAGGAAAACGGTAATCCTCTTACTAATATTTAGGGAGTACCATTTGAAAATAACATTTAATTTGTTAAAAATTTACATAGAATACTATTGGTGTTAAGAACAAATAAAAAAAATCATTAAAGATAAAAATATCTTAACAATTATCATTTTAATTAAAAATAGATATATTTTAAAACAAAATTTTCACAAAATCTATTTTTCAACTTCATTCAAAAAATTTAAAAGAAATTAATTAATTAAAACAAAAATTATAATTTAGAAAGAAGTAAATATGTTAACCATTATTAACTAAATTATAATTTCAAAAATAAGAAAACTAAAAAAGTATTTTCATTTACATACTAAAAATCATTTCATCTAAAGTATATTATCATATTTTACTAAGAAATAAAATTGATATATATATATATATGTATTAAACGAAAAATTTTACGTAAATAATATTATAATTTAATAAATTATTTAGTGTTATATATATATTTTTTTAATTATCCCCTTAATAATATTATGGAAATACTTTTTAGAATCTAACCTTAAAGTTTTAAAGAATTATATAATAATATCATTCGAATAAATCATTTAAAAAACAAAATTAATTGATTCATTAAGAGTATTATTGTCATTTCATTGGGTAAAAACAACGAGATATCTTAATAAAAATATTTATCAAATTTTAAAGTTTTATTTAATGTCAACTAAAATATATTTAATTTTGAACTAATCGAAAATATGTATTCAATTAAGTTTAATATTCGATATTAAGTGTTATATATATTTAGCACTTATCTTATTAATTTATAATCTATAAATAAAAATTTATAATATTGAATCTTAAAATAAAAATTAATCCGTGCTATATAGTCTAATTAAAGATGATAAGAAAAACGAGCATTCAAATGACATAAGAAAATAAATTACTTGTATTTGGTATTTTTTTTAAAGCATTGGATAATATTAAACATTAATTTTGATATAGTTTAACTTTTAAGCGTGTACATGATTTTATTTGAATTGGTAATTGGAAAAAGATATAATCCTGATTTCAATCAAAAAACGAACTCATCACCACCGACCTACGGAAACTATATAAATAGATCGAGTACATGTGACGTGACTATCACATTAATTACTCAGAGTACAAAGAACAGACAAAACCCTAAAGAGGATCGATACGTAAAAGTTTCACTTTGATGGAGGAAATTTGTAGAGATGATGATTGGATTGTGGATGAGTCTTCATTGACAACCGTCTCTTTTCTTGGCCAAAGAAGCTTCGGTCGCGTCTCTCTCGAGAAGGACTCCAACTCCCGACTTTGCGCTAAGAAGTCATCCATGATGCATCTCAAAAAGATTCTCGAGAAGGAGCTCAGGATCATGCATCGTTTCCGTGATCATCCTCGCATTCAAGCCTCAAACACTCTTCACTTACAAACCAAACCCTACGAATGCTACATCTATATGGAGTACGCCTCCAAAAGTAATCTCCATAAGATGATATCCGGTTTCCGCCGGAAATCACAACCGCTACCTGAGTCTTTGGTCCAACACGCAGCTCGTATGATCTTAGAAGGACTCGTGGCTCTTCACTCCCATGGTTACGTTCACTGCGACCTCAAGCTATCCAACGTTCTCCTCTTCCCTTCCACAACTCCTGGAGAGCCGTGGGATCTCAAGCTTGCTGATTTTGGTTCATCCAAGGAACCTAATTCCGACTATGATTCTATGTCCCTTGGTACGGCTCCGTACTTGCCACCGGAGTTTTTTGCGCCAAACAGACTGATCATCGATCCGTCTCTTGATATTTATGCTCTAGGGTGTGTGGTTTATGAGATGTTTGAAGCTATACCTATCCAGGAGCTGTTTGAAGAATTTTATGAGTGGAAGTTGCCTCGAGATATCATCTCTCCGGAGGCTAGAGATTTCTTGAGGCGGTGCGGTGACATTCATCCACATAGGCCCACCGCGGCAAAGCTCTTGAACCATCCTTTTATTACAGGAAGACTTCCATTGACAACCACAGAAGACGACAATAAGGAGATATCTAGGTCGTTGATTCCAAGTGTCTCGAAGCTTCTTTTGCTGATCCTCTTCTTCCTTTTGATGAAATCTCCCTCTCTCTTGTGTAAACTCAACAAAAACTTGACCTTGGGAACTCGTTAAATTGTGTGCGTCTTTGTTCTTTTAATTCAAACAAACTAGAGTCGTGAGAGATGTGAGATGACTGCGATCGAGAGCAAAGTTTTCTGTGATAAGATTATGAGATTGATTTCTCTACACCAAGACTTCCATGTTCCATCTGGTGATTTCAGTTTACATACGACGGAGAAGAAAATATCTTATCTTATCTTATTTAAGAGTCTTATTTAATTAGGTTTATTGCTTAAGTTTGTTTCTTTAGTTGCTTTTCACGATACAATCCTTAGTAAGTTCATTTTTTTTTGGTACTTTTCACTTTTAAGTAGAGGTGTGACAGTGTGCATGTTTTATCTGAGTATTCCAATTTTGGTATATTAAAGTTCAAATCTGTTAATCATATTACTCTCTTGATTTTACCATGTAAGATCAACAATGGAAATTAGCCAGAAAATAAATAAGTCTTAAGTATTCTTTTTTCGCCTCTAACATTGTTAACTTATCAAAATATTCAAGAGTGGATAACAAGTAGGAAAATTGAGTTCGAATGAACTTCTTCCACTTTTAAATTCGACCCTTAGATATATATTTTTAAAACCATTTCCCAAATCAATCAAAAGCCAAAGCCTTAACCTTCTCATAAATAGATAGGAAACGATCGTTCTTCATGATCATATAACTTACTGAAAATTACATTATCCAAACAATCTCGATTCGCGGTTTTACTTGAGCCTCTCCTTTCTAAGTCTTTCTAGTTCCAACACCATTTGCCAGTGCTCTAGTGAGAGCGTAGTCTCACCATAACTCACAGACATCATGCGAGCCATTGTCAACAATCTGCACAACCAAAAAAACCAAATTGAAAGTTGTGTATATTTGATGAGAATAAAACCTAAGGAAAACTTTAGTACCTGCTCAAGTCTTGGCTGCCTAAACTTCGATCTGTTTGTCTTGCTGCAACCAAATCATTCTCCACCACCTGCAACGAAATTTTGCAGAAAAATAATTGAACTTTAGACTCAAAAGTCCGAAAACAATGGATTTCTTTAGAAACACCAGGTTTTAACATTAAAACCATATAGATATACATACCTGTTGTAACTCTTGCCCAATAGAGTGAGATAACGATTTGCAAGTGGCTAAGTAGCACCTCCAAGCTTCTGCTGTTTCTGGTGTAATGACTTCCAATGAGTTCAATTGCGAAGGTTGAAAAGGTAGAACCAAATCGGCGGGCATTATGTTCGACTTTCCCTCAGAGAAGATGAGCATTTGAACATCAGTGGCCATTTCCATTTTATAATATTGGAAATCATACTCCACCTGAAATAGCAGCAGATTCCATGTTCATATTTGAATCTAATAAAAGTGAATAATAACATTGCTTTACCTTCTGACATTCCAAGAGGTTTTTAAGCAGATTTGCATTCTCTACTCCAACAGAGTTCAAGGTGCCTGGTTGCAACTCTGTTTCGTAGAATATCAAGTGCGTACCATCAGCAATTTGTAGAACTCCAGGCATCAATCTGAGTCATAAAAACAATATACTTGAAGGTTTCTCAAGATAAGAATGATTCAAAAGTCAAAACACTTGTTAAGATAGTAGAGATGGATTCTTACCTGTTGATTCCATAGTCTTTCTTGGGACCGAGGGAGGCAGTGTTCAGATACTCAATAGTAAGTGGTATAGATTGTGTGAATGGTAGGAGGCTTTTGAGGGCATCACTGAGCTGGGTACCGAAGATAGACATGCTTTCTTTATTAAGGTGTATAAGATTAAGTGAAAGCTTCCCAACAGCAATGTTATCTACTCTTCCATGCACCTGTAAAGGAGGAAAACATGTGAGTGTACAATACTACAAGGGATCAGCCAGAAATAGCTGAGAAGAAAAAACAAGTGATACATGTTTAACTAAATTATTACCTTCGACAAGAGATGCAATAATAGGAACTGTGCGGCAATGTGATCATTCCCGAGTAGACCAGTAAGGTACTTCATCAAACTCTCTCTTATCTCTTTGAATATTTGTGGAGATTTGGGCTGCCAAATCAAAAAATAACAAGAGATTCAAAAAACAAATGTCAGGACAAGAATAGTTATGAGAGATAAATCAATGGGTACTTGCCTCTGTTAATAACGAAGAACCATGCAGGAAATGTTGTGTTTCAAGCTTCCTGTGGATAAGACAATGGAGACGTGGAACCTTTCGAGAGGGCATCTGAACAGATTCAGCTTCAGAAAGATCATAAGAGCTTTCATCAAGTGAATCCGTATCCATCATAACATTTGGATCGAAGGTCAACACTCCAAGGAATTCAACCACATCATTTAGCTTCAATTCTGACTCTGGAGAATCATATATCTGTGTGGCCGCATAAGAATTTTGTCAACAACTAATCTTTGCAGCTTAGGCGTATACATGATAACAGATAAAATAATGAAAACAGCCATATATTTACCTTCACAAGACAAGGTAGAGAGTCTGTATTTGTAGCTGGCGGAAGACCTGAACTTTGTTGAACCTGAGATTCTGAAGTTGATGATGTAGCTTCCCCCACTTTCTGATATACATAAAAGCCGATATAATCAGAAATATTTCATCAGCCAAAATCTCAATGTCTCATGACTCTTGCAATTAACAGTAAGGAAAATTTTTCTAATCTATGGGGTTTCCACAACTTGATTATCGCATACCGTGTTATAATCATAGATACATTGAATAAAGACTTGAGAGACTACATCCTTACCATTTTCTTGAAAGGAGAGCCATTAATCCCAGCTTCTAAAGTCTGCAAAGTTTATGATGGCATACATAAGTTATTGACCACAAATCCCAACAGATATTTGCTACAATAAAATCAGTATCATAAAATAAAGCAAGCAGGAGAAACTAAGTTACTTACATTGGACTCCACGGAATCAGTCATTTCTTCATCCAACCTCACACGCTTTTCCCTATTTTGGCCAGTTAGATCCAAAAACCGGTACTTCAGCTCTTGAGAAGAGCATTCAGTCCATTTGTTTTTTCCTGGGACCTAAACATTTCAATCAAGTGTTATTATGTTTAAACATGCATGAAAGCCCAACAAAAACAAAGATACAGCATTAGAGAAAACATACAGGAACACAGTATAGTAAACGACGCTCCCAAACTTGCATATCGGTGGAAGAACCCACAGGAAACTGTGAGACATCACTGTACTTATTTGTTCTCCATGTTGAACCATCCTTAACACAAAATAAAAAAGAAGAGTTATTGACAAATAAAGAATCAACGTTCTTTTAGTAGAAATCATCAAAAGCTAAGTGGAATATTCCTATATTCATTCATACCTTGTAAGCACCAGCATAGAATTCATTTCCAAGCATGTCCTGTATCATTCCACGAAACCGAACAAGTGTATTGGGCTGCACCCACTTGATACTTGACGAATCAAGAATTGGAACCTACGGTAGACACTACTGGTTAGTTAAGAAAACAGAACCAATGAAAAAATTCAATCTTTTTTTATGCTGAATATTGATAAACACGAATTGGGTAGTAATGAATCAAAACATACAATAAATTAATACTCAATTGCCCTAAACACAAAAAAACCAAATAAAAAGCAGCGAGCTCGGAAACAGAGTAAGATTGTAGAGAATAGAGAACCTGGGAGATAGCAGATTCATCGGAGAAGTAGTGAAGAAACAGATCGACGACGCCCCAGTCTTTTCCGACTGAAGACGCCGGATCGTAGCCGGAAGACAGAGCATTTACGAAGGAGAATCGTACGGCTCCTAGAGGGTTAGTGAGACAATCGTACGCTGGTCCTCCCATATCTCAACCAAACCTTTGATTCTTACTCAAAAGTTCTATGAGGCGAATCGGTGAGGATTACACAAGACAAAATTGAGTCTGCTCGAAGGGCAATGATGCGAAGCCTATAGTTGGGCCTTTCCCGCCATATCTGTTAGGTTTTTCCCGCCATGATCCATGCCCATTCTCCAACTCCCAACGCACCGTTTTGTGATCCTCTCAATACGCCGTCGTGTTATGTGCTGTAACAGATTTTGGTGAGCTTATTGATAGACAATGGATAATATATAATACTAATTACTTAGTTCTCTGATTACATAAATTATAACTGCTGTCAAACAAGGATTTTCTGAAAATTTGACCATCTTGGTCTTTAGATTTGTCAAAAGTCAAACCCCAGATTCAGAAACACAGAAACGGATCTATCAAGCTACTAACATCACGAATTTACAACAGAGGAATTAGGTTTTCATAAATTTGATTTTTATAATTCAGATAACATAAACCATGCCGACTTCTAAAAGAGAAACAGGCGGGACCTTAAGCGCCACGTCAGGTCCTCTACAGTTCCTTCTTAAGAAATTATAACCGAAATTAACTGCCAATCTCTTCATCACCGATGATCCTTGTTTCGCTTTCACATGTGAATGTCCCAATATAAACGCTGTTCCCGCCTCTTGCGCCGCCAACAAATCCCTCAGCTCACTTCTCAGCTCCGCCTCTGCCTCCACAGACGCTGACGATCCTTCATCCTCGTAACTGTCTTCTGGGACCGCAAATCTCACCCGTCTTATGGTGGTGGTTGGCACTGCTTCGGCCATTTCTATGACGTCTTCCATGCTTTCGACTGTGGAGAATCCGATCGAGACGCTCTCTGGTTGGAGATTGTCTTCGATCTCGTAAGCCACGGTTCCTATAACGGCCAGTCTTGACTCGCTTGAGGATTCGTTGGACTGGACTGACCGAGCGGTGTCGTCCTCTTGTTGTGTTCTTTTGTGCCAGTCGTAACGGATGAAATCTGCAAGCTTGCTCACCAGCTCTGATTCGAATGAGTCGACGTCTTGATGGACGTCGCGGTATCCATACCGCACGATGCAGCGGTAAGAGCGGTGGTCAACTGGACCCACACGGCCCACGAGGTATCTCTCAGCAGGTGGAACAAATGGGACTGGGACGGATTTCACACAGACAAAGACGAGGACACGGTGGAAAGCAGGTAGGTTGGTGACAAACCGGGAGAAATTGGCGGGGATTCCAGAGGTTAAATCCGTGAATACTAAACCGATACCCGGAACTCGGGAAATTCCGAGGCTTGGACCTAATGCAAGAAGCCATTCGAGTGAGACTTTGTTCTGGAGATCAAACTCGTATTTCTTGATGGTCGTGTAATGCCAAACGAACATGATGATCATGAAAAATAGGGATAAGAGGATCGGAAGCCAAGCGCCTTCGCGGAATTTGGTAAGTGAGGCTGAGAAGTAGAGAAGTTCTATTGATCCGAAAAAGAGAAGGAACGCGAGGGCTAGAATCGGAGGCTTGTGCCAGCAAAGAACAATGACCAATGAGGTAAGACACGTCGTCACTAGCATAACCGCCATTACAGCCAAACCTGCAACCAACCACAAAGGAACAAATATGTAACCTCAAAGTCGAAGAATCCAAAATTCTTGAGCTGATAAAAGAATCTCATACCTGATGCATTTCCCAGGTGTTTTACATCTCTAAACCCGATAGTAACAGCGATGCAGAGAATCATGAGCATCCAGTTTATTTCCGGTATGTAAATCTGACCATGAATCTTATCGGAGGTGTGAATGACTTTGACTCGAGGGAAGCATCCAAGAGACTGGCTTTGGTTTATAATTGAGAAAGTCCCGCTGATGATCGCTTGGCTTCCCACAACAGAAGCAAGAATCGCTACCGCAAGCACAGGCCAATGCAAACATTCTGTTCAAAAACAATGATTAAAAATAAACGAAAGTTCAGATCATGTTTTCAATGGTCACCACCAGATAAAATTTCAGTTCTTGAAGTAAGGAAAACTACTGACTTGGCACAGAGACGTAAAACCCAATTGCATGAGCAGAATGGTGATGCCGGGATAAGTAAGCAGCTTGCCCCATGTATGCCAATATAAGAGCCGGATAAACGAGGAAGGTAAATGCAATCTACAGCAAACAAAACAAAGAATTATTGAAATCTGTGGGGATATAACAATAAGTAAAGCATCCAAGTTAATTAGAAACATGCCTGAATTGCTGCGTAATTGAAGTGACCAAGATCAGCAAACATGGCCTCAGCACCTAAAACAAAGACTCAACAAGTTAAGTTACTGATATATTTATGGCGACATTAACAATATAAATATCTTACAACTAACCAGTTATGCACAACAAGATCCCGCCTAGAGACATCCATCCACTTACTCTCGTCTTTCTCAAGAACATGAACATATATGTAGGAGAAAGAGCTTTGTATATATGAGGATTCCACTGTATTATATTGTACAAGCCAATACCGCTTATACAGAGCAGCCAAGTGAGGACAATAGGCGCGAAAACAAACCCAACACGATGTGTCCCAAAATGTTGTAACGAGAAAAGACAGACTAATATGAAGCAGGTTATTGGAATCACTGCATCTGCACGTTTGATAAACAAAGGAAGCCATCATTTATCAGAACTCAAATAGCAAAAACTAACATTAACCAGCCTTTGTATACTTACATTGGTGATGTTCTTTAGACATATTCAGCTCAAGACCTGACACAGCAGAGAAAACTACATACAACAAAAAGAAAAGATTAGAAAACTCTTTTAACCAGCAATTAGACACTAAGATATCTACACACACAGAAGCAAACATACCGGAGATAGCTGGAGTGAGAAGTCCATCTCCAATAACCATACAAGTCCCAAGAAGAACAAGAAGCAGCAAAGCAGTGTGTAACCACTTGTGCTTCTCCAGATATCTTTTCACACACGAATCATGGTTCTTCTCCGGTGGATGCTCCAGCTTATAAGTGGACAAAGCCTCGTCAGAGACTTGTCGGTTTGGGAGGAGGCTAACTTTGACATGACGGCAGATCAGAGAATACAAAGCAAAAGTTCCACCTGAGAAAATTATAATATAACATAAGCAAACGCAGCAAAGAGATGATTTTGTGGTCTGAGAGAGAAGCCTCTCACCTTCTCCGTTATCATCAGCTCGGAGGACAATGAAGACATACTTAAGCAAAGGAACCAAAGTTAAAGTCCAGAAAACAAAAGACATAACACCGTAGATCTCTTCGTTGGTCTCTGAATGTTGAATGTCTTCAGCAAAAGTGCTCTTAAAGACATAAAGCGGAGAGATACTCAAGTCACCATAGACAACACCAAGACTCTGATAAGCAAGAAGCAAAACCGACCTCCATGATTCGTTCTGCATAAATTGTAACACATCAATTCCAATCTTCATTCATCTCAAAGCGCTCCAAAATTGAACAAATCTAATAAGAAAATGAACAAACCTTTGAAGAACGAGAACCACAACATTTTCCGAGATTGAGATTCATGGTTTCACTCTAAATCTTCACAACCTAACACGCTATAAGAAGAAGAACCTGGGCAACCAAAAAAAGAAGATAGATTTATAAAATCTCAAGCTAAAGGGAGAAATTGGGTAAATTTGGCAGAAAGCAATTGAAAAGTCATGTCTAATACAGTGAAACCTCCAAAGTGACAATAAATACGACAACTCAACTTTGTTCCCAAATTAGATAGAAGAAAACAAAGTAGGCCACATTCACGAATCACGCACATGCCATTCTCATATCCCGAATATAAGATAAACCCAGAGAAACAAAAACAAAAAAAACTCAAGAACAAATCAAAAACCCTAAATCTCTAGAAGAGTACCCTACCAGTTTGTAAGGTAAGATTCAAATAGAGAAAACCCAAGAAAATGAATTGACTTCAAAAGTGTTAGCTTTTAGCCATAAATGGAGATAATCAATTATTAGCTTTTTTTCTTGCCCATATTCTGTCACACAACGCCAACTGTGTTTTTTTTTTTTTTTCCACTTTATTAATATGAAAATTTTCTGGGTGGGTGACGTGAATCGAAAGATATGATCTGCTTATCATTGAATTAAAGATATTGAAGACAAAAGAAAGGTAGAAGATAAGAACCCATAGCAACCAGTCATCCACATGCTGCTGTAGAAAAACATAAACTTTTTTTGTTTTTCTTTACCATTTCTTCGCGTTTTCTCGGGAAAAGAAAAAAAGAAGAGAGCAAACGTGGCGAGAATATTTACAGGTGAAGAAGAGACAGAAACACGTGAGTTCTTCCCGACAATTACATCTAAAAGAAAAAGAAAAAAAAGCTTTCTTTACTTACCAACAGAATTTGCGCCATTGATGGAGCTCTTTGTAATAAGCTCAGCCTCAAAATCTGGTCATCGCCAACTCCACTCTCTTTCTCTCTATTTTCTGAAACTTTTTTGGTTGCAATAACAATAATCCAAACTGTTTTTTTTTTTTACTTTTTTAATAACAGCAACAAGAAACATGAACGGCTTTTTAAACACTCGTGTTGACGAATAAAATAACAAAGGGAAAGCAATTATTTGTTAAAGGTTTTTTTTTTTTTTTGTCGACAGATTGTTAAAGGTGTAAATAACGCGTATTGGTAGTAAAAATACAAAAAAAAAATATATTTGTTTTCTATAAATAGTCACTAATATTTAAAAAATTAAAAAATTACCTTATTTTTTTTTTATATAACTAATTACCTTTAAATGATGGTAGATTGTAAGAAAAAAAAATATATATGTAAATGGTATATAGTCAGGCCTAGGAAAGCCTATGTATGTAAGAATTTTTCCCCTATTATGGTGAACAGCTAGATTTTTTCCCCAATTAACACTAGAAAAACAAATTAGATGATAAGTAATAAATGAAAAATATCAGGATATGAAATAATTAATTAAAATACATAATTACAATTATAAACTTAAAAATTGGTTCAATGGCATTTTTATTTTTTATGTTTTGAAAAAAGGTTTCATCTATTTTAATACTTTTTTATATCATAATTTCTTACAAATACATTGATTTTTCTAATATATAAATATAAAATTTGGCTTTCAAATAATTTGAAGTCATTGACGATTGGTAGTCCTTTTCTATTCCCTTCTTTTATGCTTCTTTCTCTTTCACTCCTCTTTTATGTTTCTTTCTCTCCCTTTTGTTAGGTGTTGCGGAACTTCAACCTTTATACATTATATTCTTGCTACTTAAAAATGAAAGTGAGAATTTTATCTTTCTCGCCCACTTTAGCGTTATTTTAGTCGAATCAAGATTAGCATGTACAAAATCAAGATTGGCCAACGAACTGAAACCAATGAAACTCAGCGCCGACTCCAAAAAAAAAAAGTAAAATCCAACATAAAAGAAAATAAAAGAGTATCGTGGACACTCTTTTCGTGTAAATAAAGAGCTTTTGATCCAAGAAAAGCATCCACAAGCATGCAGAAGAGACTTAGACTATTTTACTTTCATTTGTAAAACTAGCTCGTCAACCCAACGAGCTAAATTTCTCCATGTATTCTTTGAGCTTTGGTTCTTATTAAAAAGAAACAAAAAAAGTTCTTCATCTCCCTTTATTCTTTGCTCTTTAATTCTGTTGTGGGAATTAACCATCCACAATTATAAAACCGGATCGGACTCAAATTCCAAATCGATTCAGCTTGCTCTTCACAACAATCTTTATATTTATATAGTTCAAATCATCTAATAGACGGCCCGGTGATATTCAATGCATCTATAAAGGGACATATTATCAAATCAAATAATGTATTAATATTATATTGCATGCGTTGCATGACGACAAATCACACTTACATTGATATTCCAAAGTAAAACACAAAATGTATTTTATATGATTTAAGATTCTATACGTGATTTGGGGAATCCTGTCTTTTTCAGTTTGGTGTATGTATCAGTCAAATGTGAACGATATTTGTTTTCTGCTTTCTTTTCTATATTTACAAGACTTAATTATGCTGGTGATATATGAGTCTTAATCATCAAGATTTTGCTTGGAACACTGTTTCCTGAGTCTGTTTTAGTGAAGAATAAGTTCGGCCAGTTTTCTGCAAGTTATTTTCTTGATTGCCAAAAACAGGTTTCAGGATATTAATGATCGCTTGATTCTTAAAATAGAACTATCATTTATAGCGGGGACAAATAAATTTCAATCGAATTCAAATTTCGTCCTAGACGCTCCCAGGCACAGTTTCCAAGGCTGAGAAGCTCCTCCGTCTACTTCTCGGGCTTCTGTTCTTTCTGCTCTCGTCCGCTCTCGCCCCAATTTTCTTCGTCTCTGTCCTTCCCAGTTCTGACCGGATATTGTTTCCATGCTCCACTTCCGCTTTCCACCATCTTTCTGGCGCTAGTGGATGTCGCCTTCCCATCGCCATCAATCTCTCGGCTTTGTGCCGAAGTTCGCCGCCACCCTTCATCTCCTCAGACCGTCGTTCGACCGACGAGTTTTTGGGTCGTCGTTTGTCTGCCTCCATCACAATCTCGGCTCCATGCCGAAGAATATTGAGTTTGTTAGCCAAATCCGCTCATCCCGGAGTTTCTTTGGGAAGTTTCTACGTAAACTTGTTTTTGCTCCAGATCTGCAGTCCGCCGCTGGCGGCGAGCTTCTTCCAGAGCCGTTCAAGTACCGGCATCCTTCCCGCAACCATTCCCGGTGGATCTCACCGGAGAACTTTGCCGACTTCGTTGGCCACCTTCTCCTTGACTTTTCAAGGACACTCTTCCCTTGAGTTTTGCCTTCAATTCGCCGCCAAGCCGCCGCCGGGAGAGGACTCCATGCGAAACAGCCGCCGCGTGCAAATTAGGGCGAACTCGAGTGTTATCGGGCCATGCGCCTTAGGTTTAGACTTGCTGGACTCTGGGCCTTGTGTGAGGTCCATTAAGCTTAGTATTTTATGTTATGGGTTTTGACCCACTATCTATCTTCTGTGCTTTTGGACTGTATGTTGAAATGGGCTGAGCCCATCTTATTTTAATGAAGTTTACTGTTGACAAAAAAAATAAATCAAAAAGTTCAAAACGGTAGATTTAATTAATGATTATGAGACAAAATTAACACTGTTTATGAAAATGCTAATAATATTTTAGGATTGCTATCCCTCTTTTATTTATATAAAATACAGTAATGAGTGTACAAGAATATGTTTGTTGTTTACTATCAAATCACTATTAATTTTTGAAATCAGTTTTGCCAAAATAAAAGTCACTTTAAACTGAGCTTAAACAAATTTATTTTCGGACTTATTAGGGTTTCTTGTTGTTCTTTTTCTTTTTTACCCGAAATAAAAAATCACTATTAACCAAGTGATGCATGATAGATTAGTGATGGTAAGTACAATTTTCTTTGGAGATAATTGCGTTTCTTGGTTGGAGATGGGATGGTGTGTTTACTCATTAACTCACATTTACATGCTAATTCCGAATCCAGAAAGATAAATTAGGGCGTAAGTCCGGACTATCTTGACGTTTTAGCCGATAAAAAAAAATGCATATATGTATATATATAACACACAATATAACATGTCCCATGTGAACGATAAATACTTTTTTCTTTTATGTTGTGTTAACGGCCATTAAGCCAAAATTTGTATAGTTTTCGTTGTTATTATAATTTATAATTACAACTTGCTTTGGTGAATGGTCGAAAATTGTATAACCGACAGAATGTTCCTTTTGTCACTAACTGACGGAATGTTTTCGTGTTTTCTTTATCATATATATTTTTGTTTCTTTAATGGTTTTGGAAACATGAAACTATATAAACATACCACAAGATTCTCAGGTATAAGTTAAATATCCTACATATTACAAAAAAAAACTGAAATTTTGATTCTGGACCATCCCATCTCCAACCAAGAAACGCAATTATCTCCAAAGAAAATTGTACTTACCATCACTAATCTATCATGCATCACTTGGTTATATGCAAAGACAAGATTGTCAAACCTAGACTCTGTTTGCGGGTAAAAAAAAAAAAGATCAACATGACCAATGGGTTAAGAAACCCTAATAAGTCCGACAATAAATTTGTGTTAGCTCAGTTTAATGCGACTTTTATTTGACAAAACTGATTTCAAAAATTAATAGTGATTTTATAGTAAAAAAATACAAACATATTCTTGTACACTCATTACTGTATTTTACATAAATAAAAGAGGGATAGCAATCCTAAAAGATTATTAGCAATTTCATAAACTGTTAATTTTTCTCATAATCATTAATTAAATCTGAAAGTTTTATACTATTGTGGTTAAATTACTCTTTTTGTTTATAAAAGAAATATACTGTTTCTTTTTACTAACAGACAACGGACAAATGCAGTTTTATCTTATAAGTTTTATTACATACATGAAGCTCCCATCAAAACGAGGAAATGAGACAACTCAATAGGAATAAGGGCACGATTATTTTTCTGAACAAAAAGAAGACAGAATGAAATGAAATCAAAATATCAAAAATAAGGAAAAAGCAACATAAATATATATATATATATATGGAGACGACCTCTTTGGACAAAAACGTATATAAACAACATGTATGTATAAATATATAACACAGAATGTGAATATGTGTGTGTATATATACGCATGACATGTATCAGTGGCCAATACCGGGGCTTGGGACATCACCTTGCCTTCTATAGATATCATCATAATCAGGCACTGGTGGTGATGGTGATGATGTTGATGATGATCCTCCATCATAATAGTCACTTGAATAATCAACTTCCAAGTTTGTAACCATCAACTTCCTGATCTTCATAATTTCCGGGAAATCTCTGCCGTGAAATGCCTCCGGCTCCGATCTAGTAGTGCCTCTCATACTCACACTCAACCCAAGAATCGAAGGGATTCCGGATATAAGTAAGAACGAGAGTAATAAAGCGTGAAACTTAATCTTTCCTGCACCCATTCTACTATCTTTAAGAAAACAATCAATTTAAAAGGTGAAAATAAGAGAATTTATATGATTTTTTTCTTTCTTCTTCGTCTCTTTAGGGTCAAGAAGAGATTGTAGTGTTGTTGTTTATACTAGAGATCATACAAATATATAAATAACTATATAAGAAAAGAAGCATTGCATTATTAAATTTGGAGGGCCAACTTTGTTGAAATTTGCAAACAATGGTCATGATGGATTTTATAACATGGCAACTTCTTACTTTTTTTCTTTTCTTTGATTTATTTATGTTATCATTTTTTTTTCTATCGTAATGATCCATCATTGCATGCTTTGTTCTATGACAAGTCGTATAATTGTTGGAAATTTGATAAGACTACATATATGATGAGATTTTAATAATTTGGTGATTTAAATCAAAATCTAAGTAATAAACTTTTCAAAAGATATATTGACCACAAGGTTTATTGTTGGGGGGAAAAATTAGAGACGTTGGATTCTTTCTCATTTATCTGTTATTTTTTTAATTTAATTTTGGTAAACTAGTATTTTCTCCTAAGCTAAGTCCTCTTTTTTTTGCTTTTATAAAAGAGGAGGACTAAAGATACAATCAATCAGACATTATAACACTTACAATAGATTCACGCACTTGATTTTAGATTTGTAACCGGAGTGAGATGGAATACTATAACTCTAAACCAAGTTGTGAGGTAAGTTTCTTAAAAGAATTTAAGCGTAAGAGAAACTGATTTGCAAGAATAATTTGATCTAAAATTATATTATCATTATGTTAACAAAGAGTAACGTAGACATCGGAGTCACGTGCTATCATTGGTCAATGCCGACTGAAGAGGTAGGTGGAATAGCGGAAAACTCTTTATAAAATTGTCTCCTTTTTTTATATTAAATCATGAGGGTTCGAACATCGTAAGTGTATTTTAAATATTATACTATGTATTGTATAATAATAATAATAATAATAATAATAATAATAATAATAATAATAATAATAATAATAATAATAATAATAATAATAATAATAATAATAATAATAATAATAATAATAATAATAATAATAATAATAATAATAATAATAATAATAATAATAATAATAATAATAATAATAATAATAATAATAATAATAATAATAATAATAATAATAATAATAATAATAATAATAATAATAATAATAATAATAATAATAATAATAATAATAATAATAATAATAATAATAATAATAATAATAATAATAATAATAATAATAATAATAATAATAATAATAATAATAATAATAATAATAATAATAATAATAATAATAATAATAATAATAATAATAATAATAATAATAATAATAATAATAATAATAATAATAATAATAATAATAATAATAATAATAATAATAATAATAATAATAATAATAATAATAATAATAATAATAATAATAATAATAATAATAATAATAATAATAATAATAATAATAATAATAATAATAATAATAATAATAATAATAATAATAATAATAATAATAATAATAATAATAATAATAATAATAATAATAATAATAATAATAATAATAATAATAATAATAATAATAATAATAATAATAATAATAATAATAATAATAATAATAATAATAATAATAATAATAATAATAATAATAATAATAATAATAATAATAATAATAATAATAATAATAATAATAATAATAATAATAATAATAATAATAATAATAATAATAATAATAATAATAATAATAATAATAATAATAATAATAATAATAATAATAATAATAATAATAATAATAATAATAATAATAATAATAATAATAATAATAATAATAATAATAATAATAATAATAATAATAATAATAATAATAATAATAATAATAATAATAATAATAATAATAATAATAATAATAATAATAATAATAATAATAATAATAATAATAATAATAATAATAATAATAATAATAATAATAATAATAATAATCATAATAATAATAATAATAATAATAATAATAATAATAATAATAATAATAATAATAATAATAATAATAATAATAATAATAATAATAATAATAATAATAATAATAATAATAATAATAATAATAATAATAATAATAATAATAATAATAATAATAATAATAATAATAATAATAATAATAATAATAATAATAATAATAATAATAATAATAATAATAATAAAAAACGACACAACATTCTAGCACAGAAGAAGTGAATAATTGCGTTTGCTTATCTTGTAATGATCATGTCTCGCTTACAAATGCATTCCAAGTTAATAAACATGTTACTGATTGTCGAAAATAGACACGTATGTATCATTGGGATCCGATCCTAATATAATTAGAAAAGAGGAAGTGAGAAATTAGCAACTGTGAAAACCATTACCAACTTAATTAATTTAACAAATAAGATTATTTTATGTGTCACCGACTCAATATATATAATAATTTTCTAACCTGGCGTATGCCACTTAGCATGAATAAGCCAACAACCCAAATTATCGTCATAATTTTTCAAATTTATATTTGATCTTGCCTAGAGAATCGCTCTATAATACAAGAGACCTTATGAAGATGATAAGATGACGTAATGCTTTGGAAGTATATCGTCATATCATACATAGGATAGCTCAATATGGATAGGAGTCAAAAAAAGATGTCAGGTTGGGCCCTCAACTCCACTAACAAGTGACAACAACTTCTCCATCAGATCAGTCATCAAAATAAAGTTGCTTCTAAGACAGCGTCATGGCAATGTAATAATCTTAAAATTTAGATATGTCTCATGTTTTTGAGGATTTTTGGTTTACTCTAAATGACCAAAGTACAATGATCATCAAGAATCTGTAAAGAGCTAATCAGATTCATTTTCTTTCTGTCCAACTAATTAAGAGAGACCTCCGAATGAATAATGGGTCAACAGAATTACAATCCTAATGAATCCTAAAATGAAGCATCTGCTTCAACCTCCGGAACTTCCCATTTACCACCATAAAAAAACACTCTTGTCATTGTTTGCTGTTGGTAAGTATGTGAGACAAAGCCTAAGTTATTATGAAAAAGGTTTAAGCCTAAGAGACCAATTCAAGGATTCTGTTTGAGCAGTTTAGTCTGAGATGCTGAAGGTAATGACTTCACTGTGCTCGGTTTGCTACTGAACCTGTCAGTGTAAGATTGTTGACTCTGCAAAAAAAAAAAAAAACCGATGGACCACACAATTCAGAAACAAATTCTTTAAAAAATAGGAATACAAGTGAAAGAGTAAACGGTGAATGTACCATTTCAGGAATGTAAGTGCCTGTTCCTCTTGATTTCCGCATCTTTTGCATCGATGTTGATCCATCCAGATTCCTCCAACAGATAACATTTCTTTGGCCAGTCACAAACCAACGGACAATGTCCCAGGAACTTGTGTCTTGACCCTGAGGGATCCAGTTATGCTGAGTCTCACCGTGAAACCACTTCCCGTATACAAGACATTTGAAGTATCCTTCGAAATCTCCTCTAAGATCAGATAATTCTGATCGTCCAGTGCCAAAAGCGATGACAGGTTCTTCTACGTCTTGTCTCTGTCCCTTACCGTTCCTCTCCAATGAATTACCAAAGAACTTCTCCAGTTTCCAACCCATGGTTTCTCCAGGTACTGTAAGTACATCTCTAAGCTTTTGAGCTCCCCGAGTGAAAGCATGTCTTAGACGTTGCACATTTCCTAACAAGATTGCACAAAAGATAGAAAATAATACTTGAGAGACCAATAGCTTCGTTTTGGTCTTGTGGCATAGAAATCTCTGGTCAATGGAGTACCTTGTGTCACACTACGTCCAAGGTTGTTACTGTGTTTCAGAGGATCCAGTATGTTGAAATGTTTTACAGGAAAATAATGCCTGTTGGCTTCGACAACTTTAGTTGGAACCGAATATGACTCCACGCATTCTCTGAAGAACTTCTCATTTAGGACTGCTCCATGATTTCCGGTTTCTGAAGTAAACAACAAATGAATTTTTCAAATTTAGGGGAAACAGAAGAGAAAAAAACTGTCTGTTATCTCAGTGTCATTACCCGTTATATCTGGAAGAGATGATATCAGGACCGGACCAGTGACCGTGATACAGTAATTATCCCAATCAAATGATGCATAGTAATCCAAGAACTTGAACAGTACCTGTTGATGATAGATTTAACCTGTTAATATTGGAAGCAATTCCCAAATAAGCTCAGATTTAAAAATGCTTACTGCTAAAGGGCCAGACAATGATGAATAAGAAATGTTGATGATGTACAAGACGAGTACTGCCAATGCATATGTTGAAATCAATCCAGTGTTGGCACCGAGAATACGGCTTTCATAATAGCACCAGGCCTTAATCAAAATGATGCTACGTTTGAACAGATGGTCTCTTCCAAAAATCTGGTCAACCTAACAAAGCAACAAAAATCAAAGATTTACCAAATCAGTTAAGGATAGATGATGGAAGAACTATTATAAGCCGAAGCTATTAAGTATTTACCTGCTCCAGAAAACATAAAGCACATAGTCCCGCCATTTGATTAAAGGAGATATCCACAGCAATGTTCCTGATATTGCATTTGATGACCTTGACCTACCATCGAGAACATCAATTGAGCGGAATACAGCATAAGCATGAAAAAAGTTTTATTGAAACACATAATTCAAAACAAAGAAGGAACCGAGCAAACCTGTGCTGGGATATACTGAACACCAGTTACTTGAAAATCGGATTCTCCCCCTTCAGCTTCAAGCATACTACACAATGCTTTAGCGAAGTCCTCCTCCTTATCTTGAGGAGTTAGGACTGTCAGATCAATATCTCCATCTGGGAGATAGGTTTTTAGTGGCACCGAACCAAATAAAAAGACCTGGTAAATACAATACCGCATTAAAGCTACATTTTGATTAAGTTAAAAGAGGAACAGACAGATAAACCATATGCAAGAAAACTAATAGTCCTGACTCTGAATCTAATCACATAGCAAGAAAACTTAACGAAATAACACGGAACAAATCTTCTTATGAAACATCGCAACTAGACATCACCTGATACAACATTCATAAGAAGTGGAGACTGATGGAAAGCTCATCAAACAAAATTTCCACTAGAGCACCAAAGTTCTAACCTCAATTCCAAGACGATCCTTGATAAGAGTCTGGACATAATCGATGATCTCATTCCTACTTCTGTCTGAAACAAAGACTGGTTGGATGGCACATAGTATCTCCTGAGCCCTTTCCTCGGCAATCATCCACAATCCTCCATCTATAGGCACTGTTGATAGCGACAGAGACGATGATGACAAGGATGAAGACGAAGAGACTGAAAACCTCTCTTGAATAGCAGCCATTTTAACAAAAAACTCCAAACTAACTTCAGATTGATAATCACCCAAACGAGCTTACTTGTATGAGAGTGACAGGTCAAAACATCTACAAAGTACAAACCATAGAACAAAGAGAAAAATCATGGCTTTATTATAACATGAAGTCAATACACTCCTCAAGGACAACAACTCCAACCAAAGGAATGAAGACAAAGTAGAAATTGATTGGCCACACAAATTGAATCACCAGAGATCAGAGAAAGAACAAATTCTTGGATTGGATTTCTCAACCACAAATGAATGCTTCAAAACAATTCAAGAAAATCCAGAGAGTAAATTACATTCTAAGCAAGACAAGAAAATCTAAACAGAGCATGTGTAAATGCCATGTTAGGTATCCCTACTGTCTTAG
Organism: Boechera divaricarpa; assembly: GCA_026770425.1. Classification (NCBI taxonomy): domain Eukaryota; kingdom Viridiplantae; phylum Streptophyta; class Magnoliopsida; order Brassicales; family Brassicaceae; genus Boechera; species Boechera divaricarpa. The sequence goes on from CM049186.1 coordinate 19,463,717, forward strand.
CTTCCTCAAAGCCAAACCCAACCAAAGAATAAAAATTGAAACTTTAAACTACCCAAAAAGAATTGACTTAAAGATTCTGATCCGCTCGCTTTTGCCCAGCTTCCACGGCAATGATTGAAACAACTAAACTAAAGCTTTCGAAATCTCAATTTCATCTATTTCTAAACTCAAAAAGAACAAAAAAAAAAAAAAAAAAACCTTGTCAACCTCGTAAAATGTAGAGAATATTTTTGAGTTGTAAGTATCGGAAAAGTACCTGTGCTTTTAGTCCAAGTGTCAAGAAGGTTCCTTTGAACAAATCCGTGATAACCCAAGTGGCTTTAACTCATCCTGCAACATAGAAACCCAAAAATTACAACCTCAGATGATTAAAAAAAAAAAAAAAAATTGAACAAGGATCAACACTTGTTAACAATTTTAGGGTTCTAGGATTTTGTAATTACTAGGCATTTGTATTTCAGACCAAAAAAAAAGTGAAATTTGACGCGTAAAGAAGAAAACTTTTGCCTTGAATCATCAAACGCAACTCATCAAAACTCACAAGAGATTAGAGATTGAAGGCCAAATTGAAACAGAGAATCGAAAAGGGCTTTAAGCAAAAACCATTTTACCAAATCTTAATCGAACCAATGGTGATTAGTTGAATAATATTAGATAAATAGTAACAGAGCTAAAGAGGAAAGACACTCCGGCGAAGACAAAAGGCAGCTTAGCGTATAAACAAGAGAAGGAGAAGAAAATGAAAATGAAACGATCACCGGGAAAAATAAAAGTCAATGAAATTTATGGAAGGTTCGTAGACACTGAGTCATTGAAATTAATTAATAATGACCCAAAAACTAATAAATTTGAAAAAAAATATTCCTTTGTATTAAAATATGGGTTCACCTTGCCCCCAAAAAAAAAAAAAAAAAAAAAAAATGTTTTTCGTTTTTTCTTCGTCTTCGTCTTCCTCTGGAGTTCTTCTAAGAAAGAAGACAAAATAACCAAAGAAACAAAAAACAAAAAAAAAGTAAACCCAAAAAATCTAAAAGTAATATAAAATAAGTCCAATAGAAAGGAAACGACAAAATAGATATCTACGGTGTGTACGGATACTCTTACAAGTTACAACATTGGATAATGAGATTTATTGTTTGGATATACGTATTCCACCTCAAATTTATTACTTTTCTTTTTCTTCGAGTCAAATGTATTTCAGATCCAACATTTTTTGTTTAAAAATCAGTATTTGTTTTCCAAAAAATAAAAATTGAAAAATTATATTTACATTAGTAGCATTTTTAAATTTTAGTTAGTTAAAAAACCGTTAGTTTACTTCATACACACGCTAGTTTTACCGGAAAAATAATCTTTAAATTTTTCTAAATGTGCGTAGACATTTTTAAGTTGCGTTCGCAAAAAGCCAACGGAAAATAAAAACGTCCGACGTTAAAATAAAATAAAAATAAAAAAAGATGTTTGCGATTTTTATGTTTTTTTCCCAAAATCCCAAATCAAAAACTGAAAATCCTAAATTCAAATGTAAAAACCGACGGTAATAGAGATGATTATTCCTACTCGAACTCGAATTCAATCCTACAAGTAACAGTCGATCCATTTATGGGAAAGGGTTAAATAATAGTTAGTTTACTTTATACACAAAACAATTTTATCGAGAATATAAGCATTAAATTCCTCAATTTTTACAATTCGTAAAAATATTTAAACTTTTCAATTGGTAAACTAGTTTTCTAAGTTTGCTTTGATTTCACAAAATTATGTTCTTACAAAGTTAACTTTAAAGTAAACACAAAAGATTCCCGATTTTTATGTCTTCTTCCACAAAATCTCCGAATGATTATTTCCAATCGATGTTAACATGGATGATTATTTTTACTCGATCTCAAATTCAATTCTTTTGATAACAATCGATCCTCTTATGAACAATAATGTTTTTCAAGGCATACTCTCGAGCTAGGGTATCAATTTTCGGATTTGGAAATTTTGGGGAAGAAGAAGTTAATATTGTGAGCCCCAATTTTCTTATGTTAATAGTAGCCTTGGGCAAAAAAACCGGAACCGAAGAACCGAACCGAAAAATGAGAACCGGAACCGAACCGAAACTAACAAAAAAATCGAATGGATCCTAAATTTTGGAATCGAAAGAACTGGAACCGAACCCGAACCGAACCGAAAACCGAATGGGTACCCGAAATACCTGAAATATAATAATATACCCAAAATATTAATTATATTTAGGTTCGATATAACTCAATTACTCATAATTACAATTATAAACTTGAAATTTTTAGTTAATTTTAGACCAAAATAACCAAAATATCCAAAAATTATTAGTTATTTTCCGGTTAAATAGGGTAGTTTGGTTATTTTTGGTTACAAAGTAACCATTTGGAACCGAATCCGAAGGGATCCGAATTTTTTTGATTATTTTCGGTTCCAATTTGAAGTAACCATACAGAACCGAACCAAACATGAACCGAACCGAACCAAACCGAATTTCCGTTCGGTTCCAAATGGTTCTAATTTTTCAGAACCGAAAACCGAAAGAACCGAACCGAACCGAACCGAAGAACCGAATGCCCAGGGCTAGTTAATAGTATGTTAGTTGCTTGAAAGTTTTCAAAATTTGATAAGTAAAACTAAATTATTGTATGTTTTAAACATTATAGATTGCCCAATAACTTTTATATTTTTTCCTATAAACACAAAAGGCTAAGATAGATACCTTAAATATTGATATTTTTACGATATTAAGCTAAACTACCTTTTTAAAATAGGGATTACCTAACATTTTCAGAATATATGCAGCAAATGCCCTAGAAACATATATATATATATATATATACAATGTGGTTTATCCACAAAATATATATAGATATGTGAAATTCGTTTTATTAAGATTTTTTTAGTCAACAATATGAGGATTTAGCCCATAGTATGGGAAGTAAAGGAATACAAGTGCTTTAGCCCACAGTAAAGGAATACAAGTGATTTAGTCAACAATATGATTTTTTTTTAATGCATATCCGATAGCATAGCCCATAGCAAGCCCATAAGGCTATAAGCAGGCTTTGCCTCAAAACGAAGGAGATTTTCTTTGGCCTGATTTTTTCAATCACGCAGAGGAAATCTGTACTGAACAAGAAGCTTTCGCCACAAACGTCACAAGAAGATTTACTACATTGTTATCTGTATAGATCAAAAACCATTCTATTAAGCATTTTTAAAACACATTCTCAATTCTCAAATTCAGCATCCAATAGTTTTAGTATGCTGAATTGCAAACGAACCATCTATTTAGCATACATCAAGCATCTAGTTAACTAAAACAGCAGATTGCATAACTGGATATATAGGCGTCAAACACAAAGTTGAATCAACTACTGACATAGTTTGACAGGATTCAAGATCCACATAGTAAAATAATTTGAACCCGAGAGAAACATCCTCAAAAACATAACTAGAACATAAGAAAACGAGAGAGAAAGCTGATTGCAGGCTTCAGACACGCGGTGGAGCTCCAGCTCCAGCTCCAGTTGGACGAGGGGCCTGTCCAGGTTGCCCAGGCTTGGGAGTATCCTCCTGATGATCATAATGTTAAAAACCATTCAGTAAAATCTCAGAAGAGCAAATCATTCAAACAACATAATAGTCTCATCTACCTCGAAAGTCTACTTCTTGAAGCCTTTATAAAGACTGTTTTGAAACAACTATTATAGTTCATAAGGTAATAACAGGAATCTTAAGATAATCAAACCCTCATCTCCAGAATTTGATTCCTACAAGATTCAACTATACTTTGTACAGGTCCAACAAACCAGTTTTTCTTCAAACTATTTTCATATTCCACAGAGAAGTTAGTATTCAGAAAATTTCTTATCTTAAGACAAAATGAAGAAAGCAGAAGTAACTAAAGATCAACAAATGGAGCATACAACTATAAGGATCATAGAGTTGATTAGAAGAGATTACCTTGCGTCTGGCAAAACGCGGTGGAGGGGTACGAACCCTACGGTTGGTGCGGGATCGAACTCTAACGACGTGAGAGTGGATAGCACATGAGACACAGTATTGCATCTTTGCATATAGCTTTGGTAGTGTGTACCCTACGAATACAAACAAGGACTAATTCAATGCAATTGCAAATTTCAGGATATTCTTAAAAAAAAATTCCAGAACAAATTGCTCAAAGGCTCAAACTTTTTAATGTACATTTAACAAAACAAAGAAAAAAAGAGAGGAATGAAATGATACCATCGTATACACTGGCTTCCTGAACATCTCTAATAGCAGCCTGCTCCACAATGTTCCTGACGATGAGCCTCTTAATGGCCTTGTCCTATCCAATTGTATAACCACAAGATCAAATCAAACTCCACAGAGAATGCTGAATTACTGGAGATTGAGAAGCAAAGGTGGTAGAGAGTACCTTGGGGCAACATTTGCCACAGTTGGAGCATCGGATTGGGTTGACGTGGCCTCTATTGTGTTTGTTCCTCCCACCGTTCCTACGCTTGAAAGTCTGCAACAAAACAACAAACATGATCAATTCTGAATCTTTATTGTAAATCAAAGATAAGCAAACGAAGAGCTAAACAATGAATGAGTACCATCTTTGGCTTTTCCTCTGTTGTCGATGTCGACGGACAAGTAAGTGTGTGTGTCTGCTGCTAGGGTTACTCTCTTCGCATCGATCTCGTCGTCTAATTTCAGATTTGAGGACCTGATCTTTATTATTACTTCTTGGGCCTCAAATTATAGTGGGCTTTAACATATTGGGCTTAGACTTTACCCTAATCAACCGTGTAATCTTGAGGGCTAACTGAGAATTAGTTTCCAAGCTGACAATGGCAGCAAGCTCGGAAGAGCAGAGGACGACGACAAGAGATAGTATTTACAGAGCTGCCAGGAGTATAAAGCGACGAGACAACAGTCTCTATAACGCTCTTCGATCAATTTACCAAGACTCCATCTTCGTCCACGAGATCTCTCAGCTATGGCCTAAGCTCCCTCTTCTTGCGAACCTACGTTGTGGTCTCTGGTACTCTCCCAGATTCGATGCCACCTGCTACTTCAAATCCACCGATGGCCATACGAGCAATTTGTCCTTCAACACTTCTCGCCTCAATCTCCATCTTCCTCTTCTCGCTGGTATTATCAATTTCATCCTCATTGTTTCAAAAACTTCTCTTAGATCATGATCTTTGAGAAGTAGCTTTATTTTGTATCAAAAGCATATATCTTTATGCATTGTACATTGTTGTGTTTGTGTGACTGCCAATTGAAAAGATAAAAAAACTTTTTTCCAATGGATAGGAGAAAAAGGAGGATGTATCATTATTGATTCGACTCGGAAAGGAAAGCGATTTCCGGATAGTATGTCGAAAACGATACCTATATGGTCATGTGTTTTGAACCGCTCGATTTTTAATCATTGGAAGAGATTGTGTAACACTGATGCAGTGAGTTACAATGTTCATTTGTCTGCATTAGTAGATTATAACCCTTGTTATCGTTTTTAAGGAAGTGTTCTTGTATTGACAATCATTTTTTTTAATCTGTTTTTGATTAGGGTATGACGACTAGTGATGGTGATAACATAAGGCAGTTGTTAGATAAATGGGATTGTTCGTTACATCTACCACTTTGGGTTTCAAATACTGAGAGGGCCTCTATTGAGGCTCGATTAGATGAGTGGACAAGAGAATTAGATGAGTGTGGAGCTGATATAGTTTCTTTAGCTTCATGTTTGAGAAAACCTTTACGGCCTCTTTGGGTTTCACAGAAAACAGTTATATGGTTGAATGAAGTACCTGAGCATGATTCATGGGATTTCACCCCTCTCATCCTTGTCTCAGCTTCTGTTTCTGGTGAACATCAACACAGAATCAATTCAGAGTTTAGTTGGAGTTATATTCCAGGAGCTGGTGATGATGAAGAGAGTTGGGCTAGAGGTTTATCTCCAAATGTTTTCTGGACACATGTTGACGATCTGATACACTGGGGGCCTGATTTGTGTAACCAGAAAGTGGCAGAGATTGTTGAAAACGATAGAGTGTATCGAGCGCAGAGAGGTCAGGAAGCTCCACAGATTGTTGTTAAATGCTCAAAATCTAATGGTGGAGTCAATCACGCTAAGAGTGATGAAATCATGTCTCTTAGTACACCAAAACCTAAAGTTGGGATGATGAATGTTGATGAAGAAAGCTTAGTATCTTGGTTGGCATCAACGAATCTTGCTGTTGGGGCATCACAAGTAGGTGAGTTTATTGTCTCTTTCTTTGCATTAACTCGGCTTAATCACTTCAGCTTCTCATCAAATCTTCTTATCCTTTTGTGTTGCAGCTGGTAAGGTGACATCTATTGATTGCATATTAAATTGTGATCAAAATCCCATCTCAGTCCCTGTATCATATCTTGAAGAGCATTTGCATCTACCCATGAAGGTATGCCTTTAAGACAAACCAAACTCTTGCATGATACACAGTTGTTTCCTCGAACAAATATTCATTAAAAGTGTATGTTCTCCAGGGTTCAAAATATGATAGATTTTCCGTATCAAGAAATCTTCGTTCCGCGGTTAATTTTGCTAAGCTCAAGATGAGTTCAGGGAAGAAGCTCTTTGTTTGTTGTCAAGATGGTAAGTTTGTATCTGTATTCAAGCATAATTTGTAGCTTTGTAACTTTTATGTAGTCTAATCCATATTGTAATTATGATTGACAGGGGAAGATATCAGTATATGTGTTTGTTTGGCCATCTTGATATCATTATTCAATGAAGAAGGTACTGCATTTTGTACTTTTTTCCGGTTTTTTGGTTCCGCAATGTATTAAATGTATCATGATGCTGAGATATTTGAATCATTTTGTAGGGTCCTTTGATGGTGGAAGATCATTTGAAGAGAAGAGTATAACAAAAATGGAAATGCGACGGATGCTAATATTTATATGCAAATACGCCGTGAATGCCCGACCATCTAGAGGAAATCTTAGGCAAGTTTTTGGTTTTCTCTCGTCTCAGCTCGAAAATTCAGACGAATGAAGTAGAAAAAGCCTCCATGTATCCCTCAAGCTTTTTACACTTGCATTTACGATAATGTTGTAAATTTTCACTGATTTGGAAAATGCTGCTGAAATCCACACTAAATTCATTACATTTTTTTCCCTACAACGTGGTGTATTATCATTATAGGCATAAATCATTAATTTTTTTGTTTAGTTTACAATTTTAATAACTAAATATATAGATTGAACAACATTTAACTATCATTAAGTGCACAAAAGTAATTTACCAAAATATTAATTAAAAATATACTGGTATATATAAGTATATAACACATTTTGAATGCATTATATTATATAATTCAAAAGTAACCCAAAAAAACTATTAAAATAAAAGTTAGTCCAAAATGTAAAAACTAGAGGTCTAACAAAAAAATACAGTAAATTTTGCTAACCAAAACAAGTCTTCGTTGGAGACTGTCTGTGATCTTGGCAAAGGTACCTACGGCTTTGTGTCTTCTCCAGAACGATTGGAACTTGGGGAAATCATACGTCAAAAAGACAAGTATTCTCAAACAGTCCAATAACCTCGAGAAGGAGCTCAGGATCATGCTTCGTTTCCACAACAATCCCTTCATCGTCCGAGCTTCAAGCGATCATCTTCATTTCGCGACCAACACCAAAGGCATGAGTTTGTGTTACATCTACATGGAGTATGCTTCCTTAGGTAATCTCGACAAGACGATCTCTGATGCCGGAGGGAGATTTCCTGAAGATAGTGTCAGACGCGCCACTCGTATGATCCTACAAGGACTCTTAAGGCTTTTCACTCTGAAGGTTACTCCACTGTGACCTCAAGCCATCCAATGTCTGAAGATGATAGTTCGAAGCACAAGCCAATTCAAATGTTAGACTCACAACCGTTGAAGACTAACCATAGTGACAAATCAAACTCTGGTCAAGTTACTTTTGGGACAACAATCATGGGGAAATGGCTATGAAGGAAATTGCATGGAAGTAGCCTCATTTCAGCCATAAGGACATTTTGTCTGTTTGTGCTCAAAAGGGAAAGGTTGTGTTTGGCTGCAGCAATCGCTTTTTCAAGACTGCAGGTTGCGTTTTTCTTTCGCACAGAGAAGCCCTAGTTTACTGTAAGTATATATAGGTGCTTATGTTCATTGAGAAAGGGTGTGAGAGACATGGTAAGAGTCAGTAAGGTGTAGAGAACAGAGAAAACTTGTCTTAGCATAAGCTTGTTATTGTTCTCTGTTTTACAAGGAGTGATACAGAGTGAGTCTAAGTACTAGTGAAGGGTATTACTGACTAGTAGCTTCTTGTTTGTAAACACCATCTGATATCTAGTGGATTCCGAGGTGAGTCTCGGCGAGACGTAAAGACCCTTCTGGGCGTAAACTCGTAAAACTGTGTGTGTTCTTGCTTGCTTTCTTCTATCTCTCTGGGAATCTTCTTTTTCTTGCAAACAAACACTCTGCTTCTCTGTTTCATCTCTCTGTCTTTGTGTTAAACGCCTCTGTTCTGTGTTGTTGAGTCTTCTCCTAAGGAAAGTCGACGCCTTTAGGGTCGAGGAGACTTAACAAAATGTACTTGTCTTCCCTTCCAACACTCTTGGAGAGCCACGGGATCTCAAGCTTTCTGGTTTCGTCTTATCCAAAGAGCCTACTATGGACTCTAGCCTGGTTTTTCCTGGAACCCTTGAGGAGTTTAGCCTCCCGAGGCCATTGAGCGGGACAGGTTTGTTGGGCCGGACAAACTGATCGGACCAGCCCGTGATATATGGTCTCTAGGGCGTACCATTCTTAAGATGTTTGGGGTATTCCAGTGGAGGTGAGAGGTTCTAACTCGTGGAGGTTGTACGAAGATATCTCTTCGGAGGCCACAGACTTTGCGAGGCAGTGCTTGGCGTGGCAGCCTTCGGATAGGACAACCGTGGATGAGTTCTTAGACCATCCTTTTGCTGCCGAAAAACTTCCATTGTTTCTTTCTTTCTTAAGGTTTCCTTCTATCATAAGGAAGATTGCCATGGAGAAGTTGTATGAAAGACATGAGGAACTGAAACAAAAACCTCAAGGATTAAGCTTGTGAGAAGGAAAATGAAACTGATACGCATGAGGCTCAGCACACTCCAATCCTCTCCAAACTCGGTTTCCTCTCACCCATAAGTCAAAACACCTCCAACGCACTTTGGAATCTTTTTAAAATATCGTAAAATTTTCGAATCTGAAGGAGGCGGAGTTGCAACCTCATAACTTAAGCAGATTGCAAAACTATGGAGTTTTAAATATAATAATAACAAAGTCGAGACAATTACTAAAAACAGCATTTGGAGATTCACATGGCAATATAATCTGGAGCCAACATAAGCAAAACAAAAAATCTTGGAACAATGAAACTATAATTTAAGCTGATTGCAGGCTTCAGACACGTGGTGCAGCTCCAGCTCCTGGTCCAACTGGACGAGGGGCCTGTCCTGGTTGTCCAGGCTTGGGAGCATCCTCCTGATGATCATAATGTTAAAAACCATTCAGTAAAATCTCAGAAGGGCAAATCATTCAAACAAAAAAAGATAGAACAGAATAGTCTCATTGAAAGCAGTATCGTTAAGGATTAAGTGAAGGTAAGTAGCATGCTTAATCCACCTCAAAAGTCAACTTCCTGAAGACTATTTTGAAACAACTATTATAGTTCAAATGGTAACAGGAATCTTAAGATAATCTAACGCACATCTGCAAAATTTGGTTATGCAAGATTCAACTACACTTTGTACAAAGACTTAGTAACCAGATTTACATCAAACTATCTTCGTATTTCACAGAGATATTAGTATTCAGAAACAAGTTGCACCTTTCTTATCTTAAGACAAATGAAGTAAGCTTAACTAAAGATTGAGAAATGGAGCTTAAAACTATTAAGGATCATTGAGTTGAGGAAAGAGAGAGATTACCTTGCGTCTGGCAAAACGCGGTGGAGGAGTACGAACCCTACGGTTGGTGCGGGATCGAACTCTAACGACATGAGAGTGGATAGCACATGAGACACAGTATTGCGTCTTCGCATATAGTTTCGGTAATGTGTATCCTACGAATTCAAACAAGGAAAGATTCAATGCAATTGAAATCGCAATCCCAAAAGTCCCAACTATTAAGAACAAATTGCCCAAAATCTCAAACTTTTTACTGTACATTTAACAAAACAAAGAAACAAAGAGAGGAGTGAAATGATACCATCGTAGACACTGGCTTCCTGAACATCTCTAATGGCAGCCTGCTCCACAATGTTCCTGACGATGAACCTCTTAATGGCCTTGTCCTATCCAATTGTATAACCACAAGATCAAATCAAACTCCACAGAGAATGCTGAATTACTGGAGACTGAGAAGCAAAGGTGGTAGAGAGTACCTTGGGGCAACATTTGCCACAGTTGGAGCATCGGATTGGGTTGACGTGGCCTCTATTGTGTTTGTTCCTCCCACCGTTCCTACGCTTGAAAGTCTGCAACAAAACAACAAACACGATCAATTATAAATCTTCATTGTAAATCAAAGATAAGCAAACGAAGAGCTAAACAATGTATGAGTACCATCTTCGGCTTTTCCTTTGTTGTCGATGTCGACGAACAAGTGTGTCTGCTGCTAGGGTTACTCTCTTCTCATCGATCTCGTCGTCTAATTTCAGATACTTCTTGGGCCTTAAATTTTAGTGGGCTTTAACATAGTGGGCATTGGCTTTATTTTCTCTTATTTTAAAATTTCATTCCAACCAAAAGTTGGTTTGATTCAAGATAGGTCCTACTCCAACCACATCGTCATTTACTTAAGACCTTCTTATTCTTCTTTTTTTGTTGCTTTTAATTTCCAACACCCCAACAAAAATTTCATTTATTTTCTCTGTGAAGTCACAGTTACTTTTTTCAACAAAATCACACATAACCTTACCAAAATAGAAGAAGATGTCGATAGATAATCTAACAGAAACAAATCTGAAATTAATGGATAGAGTGATATAAGAGTAAATTTGAATTTTATATACACTAAATATGTGAATATATTCTCCGATAAAATATGCAGGACTTATATATAACTAACAAAATTGAACTTTAATATATACTCTGATAAAACAAGGAGTGCTCAACTCAGCACATTCACACTGATAAACCTAATTAAAGTATATCGTTCTTTATGTAAATTGAAATCACCAGATGGAACATGGAAGTCTTGGTGTAGAGAAATCGATCTAATAATCTTATCACGGAAACTTTGCTCTCGATCGCAGTCATCTCACATCTCTCACGACTCTAGTTTGTTTGAATTGAAAGAACAAAGCCGCACACAATTTTACGAGTTCCCAAGGTCAAATCGATCCTTGGTACATCTCGGCTAGGCTTTGCCATAGCAATATTCACTATCAAGTTTTTGTTGAGTTTACACAAGAGATAGAGAGAGATATTTCATCACACAAGAGGAAGAAGAGGATCAGCTCAAAAGAAGTTTCAAGACACTTGGAAATTGGAATCAACGACCTAGATATCTCCTTGTCGTCTTCTGTGCTTATCGATGGAAGTCTTCCTATAATAAAAGGATGGTTCAAGAGCTCTGCCGCGGTGGACCTGCGTGGATGCATGTCATGGCACTGCCTCAAGAAATCTCTAGCCTCCGGAGAGATTATATCTCGAGGCAACTTCCACTCATAAAATTCTTCAAACAGCTCATGGATAGGTATAGCTCCAAACACCCTAGAACATATATATCAAGGGGCGGATCGATAATCAGTCCGTTTGGCGCAAAAGACTCCGGTGGTAGGTACGGAGCTGTACCAAGGGACATAGAATCATAGTCGGAATCAGGTTCCTTGGATGACCCGAAATCAGCAAGCTTGAGATCCCACGGCTCTCCAGGAGTTGTGGAAGGGAAGAGGAGAACGTTGGATGGCTTGAGGTCGCAGTGAACCTAACCATGGGAGTGAAGAGCACAAGTCCTTCTAGGATCATACGAGCTGCGCGTTGGACCAAAGACTCAGGTAGCGGTTGTGATTTCCGGCGGAAACCGGATATCATCTTATGGAGATTACCTTCGGAGGCGTACTCCATATAGATGTAGCATTCGTAGGGTTTGGTTTGTAAATGAAGAGTGTTTGAGGCTTGAACGATGCGAGGATGATCGCGGAAACGATGCATGATCCTGAGCTCCTTCTCGAGAATCTTTTTGAGATGCATCATGGATGATTTCTTAGCGCAAAGTCGGGAGTTGGAGTCCCTCTCAAGAGAGACATGACCGAAGCTTCCTTGGCCAAGAAAAGAGACGGTTGTCAATGAAGACTCATCCACAATCCAATCATCATCTCTGCAAATTTGCTCCATCAAAGTGAAGCTTTTATGTATTCGATCCTCTTTAGGGTTTTGTCTGCTTTTTTGTAATCTGAGCAATTAATGTGATAGTCACATCACACGTACTCTATATCTATTTATATAGTTTCCGGAGGTCAGTAATGGATTCGTTTTACGATTGGAACTAGGAATATATCTTTTCTAATTACAAATTAAAATAAAATTATGTACACGCTTAAAAGTTAAACTATATCAAAATTAATGTTTAATATTATCCAATGCTTAAATATTAAAATAAATTATTTAGATAAACACGAAGAGACAAAATAAATACATCTATCAATTTTTTAATAAATAGTTGAATATATATATATATATATTTTTTTTTTCTTTTTTTTTTTCAATTTTATATAAATTTGATCAACCAATTTAGAAAGGAGCTCTAAAAAAAATCGAGTTAAGTGGAAAACGAGCTACTTAAGACTACTTACAATGGGGATTTAAGTATTGTTGAATCATTGCAGTAGAAATTTTTTTTGTCTGTTGAATCCAACGTGGATTCACAAATGTTGAATAATTCAACACTATGAATTACAGTGAGAATAAACAAATGCCTAATTGGCTCAAATTTTTATTAAAATATAAAAAAAATCAGATGTTATTTTTATTAAAATATAAAAAAAATAACTAACATCTGATTGTTTGTTATGATTTTATGTATTTTTTTTACCTTTATCCTTTAAACTTAATTATTCGATGATAAATCAACAAATTTATATTAACCAAAATTCATCATTTTTCAAACTCTACAAATAGAGACTTGTTTCATTTAATTTGGTTACAGAAAAAAATCTCATCTTTTTATGAGATGATCCCAATAATAATCCTTCAAACACCCAAAATTCTTCTAATTATCATTTTAAATACCAAAATCTCAATAATTACCAATTTTAAAACTAATCTCCCAATAATGTGATATCTGCATTTGCAAATCATGTACGTACTAGATCTAAATTGCGTGATTCAAATATACATCACAAATTGCAAACAGATATAGTCAAACACATATAGACAAAATTTAGAATGTTTCGTGATTAAATTATTTTTTAAGTTGTAATGTAAGAGTTTTATGGTTTGTGAGTGTAATATTATACTAATTAAGTTATGTATGTTTTAATAAAAATTAAATGTATTTTAATAAAAGTTAAATGTGTTTAATAAATGTTAAGTGTGTTTTAATAAAAATATGGGGCGAATGATTATGTGGAAAAAAAAAAATGACGTGGATAAAAAAATAGGGTATTGAATGTTAATACAGTTTGAATATTATTTTCCTAAGTAGTGTCTCAAAACAAAAGAAAATACATGTTTTTGTAAAAGTATCTGAGAGCAGTCTTGCTTTGTTTTTTTAATTTTTGCTTTCGAAAATCAAGTTTTGTAATCCATGCTTTAAACGACCATTTTCTTATTAGTTCCCTATTTCCCTCTCTGTAAAGTCACAGTTTCCCTTTTTTATAATATAAATTTTACATCTAAACAAACCAAATATAGGTTAACAAAAATTTATTTATTACAAAGTCTAACCATAACGAACAAAACACAAGGCGCTCATAACAGAACACAAGTAGCAAATGCTTTGTTTGTTTGAAGGTTTAGGGATGTATTTGGGCGTAGTTTAGGCCGCTGATGGAATCTTAGGCTTTTTGTAGCACCTCCTTTGCTTTGTTTACCCACACGCTGAATATATCGTCCGCGAACAAAACAAAATGCACCTTGATAAGAATAACAAAATGAGATTAAAAAAAAAGTGTCAGTCACTTAGCGGATTGAATCCATGGAAGTGTAACAATCTAGACATGAGAAACTATGTTTACCTCTTTAAAGTCATTAGAGAACTGTTTGATGGTAGATATACCGATCACAGCAGCTTCATCAAAAGGATATCTAACAAAAAACAATACATTTAGAACATAAGGTTTCACTTTCACTTTGCACAAACTTTCCAAGAGTTGTCAATCACTAATGGTAAAGAATTAGTTGGATAGGCCCTGTCGCGTAAAAATGACTTAAGTCTCTGGACAAATTTACCCGTAAATCCCACAGGATATGGCAGGAAATGCAATGAACTTGATGTTGTTTTCCTTTGCCACTCTCAGACTATTTCTGTAGCAAACAGAAAGATGAACTGTTTGTTCAGAGGAAACATGTCTTACTTGTAAAAATTAGTGAGGGATTCCGTAGAGTAAACAAGTGAAACTGTGTTTACACTTACTTGTAAGAATTTGTGAGGGATTCTTTAGGGTTGACATCTGAGTCATAGATCGGTCCAACGGTGTGAATCACACGGGATGCAGGCAAGTTAAAACCCCTGTTCCATTTTTCCAATCCAACTGGTTCATCACTCAACAATCCCAATTTCGAAAAATCATTAATACATGAGAAGAATAAGAGTAACGCACGGAGTAATTCTTGCTTCTCCGGTTGGACAACGGACTCCAGGAAGAACTTCAGGAACCTCATAGCATGCTGCCCTGAGTTGTGGCCCAGCAGCCCTATGTATTGCTGTCAGAGACATAATTAGATTTGCCTTATGGTCACAGTTATACTTTATACCAACACAATCGCAAAATGGCAATGGATTTGGAGAAAATTGAAGAAGAAAAGGATCCTAAACTTGCCTCCATCAGCACCACCACCACCTAACATACGCTCATTTGCTGGATTGACCTGAGAAGAAACAAACTGCTCAGCTCAAAATCATGATGCAGCAAATTTGAGAGGACTAATTGTGATCCAAGAGCCTGTCTATCAACCATTGTCATCACCAATTAATCAAGTTTCATCTAATTTCAGGAATATATCCATTGCCTAAAACCCAGCCCTAGAATTTGAACTGATCGAGAAAGAGAGACTTTACAATAGCATCGGAGGAGCCATCGACGGACCACTTGGTGATATCGCCTTTAAGGATCTTAAGAAGGCTAGAATCAGATAAACTGAAAACAGCTCCTTCGTCTCCAGAAGCCATGGATGATGATACAGTTGTCAAGCGAGAAGTCCTCGTAGGAGAAGACAGAGTAGACGAGTAGAAAGTATTGACGGCGAAGGAGGTGGCGGATATCAGAGAAGCTCTCGATGATGTTAGGATCGAGCTCGAGTGGAGTAGAAATCTAGGGAGACTCCAGAAGCTTCCCACTCCACAGGTCAACCATAGTCGTCTCATTTGAGTCTTCGCCTAATTCTCACTCACTCACAGGTTGGGCCATTACTAATAGCGATGATCATGGGCCTAATTATGGGCCTGATCAGATGAGAAAGCACCCAATGTACAATATCATAAAATTCACACCATTTTATTTTCTTAAAGCTTGTTGTTCCATGTGACTATGTGAGGAATACAAGTTTGTTTTACATCAGACAATGGCCGATTTTTGGCGTGGTTGCATAAAAAGCTAAACCATTTTAAAACAACAGTTGAGATTATTGAAGAATCGAGTTTTGGTTTTATTCGGCGAAGGGGAGAAGTTGCGGCCTTGTGGTGGAGGTGGCAAGTCTTTCGCCTTGTTCAGCCACACCGTGTATGTATCTTCGTTAAACATAACAAAATGTACCTGAGAAAGATTTTACATTTGTCAGTAACACGGCGTTAAAACACTTACTAGGCTGAGATATCCAAGAGAACTTGTTGGACTTAATTTAGCATTTTTGTAAGCATGAATAGTTGTACTAAAAGTGTAGTGGGAAGGCAAATAAGTTTACCTCTTTAAAATCTTTACCAAATTGCTTAACAGTGGAGATAGCTATAGAAGCAGCTTCGTCCAAAGGATACCTAACAATCAGATGAAGAACAAAACTCAATTGAATTTGTTTATCTCTCTAGATGGTTCACAAATGGGAAAACATTTACCAACAATGCAAAGATAAAAGTTTCTGAGTCTTTCTAAAATTTAAAACTTTACCTGAAAATACCACAAGATATTGCAGTAAATGCAATGTACCGAATGTTAATGTCCTTGGCCACTCTCAGACTATTCCTGTTACCAAAACAAGTATAGAAACACACAATACGCATAAGTGAAGTAACCAAGATAAATATTCTACTCTACACAGAGATGTGTTTCTTGCTTACTTGTAAGCACTTTCTAGGAGTTTCTTAGGATTCTTCTCGTCATTATAAATGGGTCCAACCGTGTGAATCACATGAGATGCCTGCAAGTTGAAACCCCTACTCCATATCCAATAAGCAGAAAACTATCAACAAACTCAAAACTTGGAACAATGTTAGAACATTTTATACATACTGAAGAAGACCAAAAAAAAAAAAAAGGGTGAAACCCACGGCGTAATTCTTGCTTCTCCGGTGGGACAACGGATTCCGGGGCTAACTTCTGGGACTTCATAACATGCTGCTCTCAACTGTGGCCCAGCAGCGACATGAATGGCTTTATTAATGTATATTAATGATCGTTGTAACCTCCCTTATTTCCTAATTCTGTATATAAACAGAGTATGTAAGTCTGTTTTTAATGAGATTTCTAATGATACTAAATTATGAATGATTGAAAGGAAGTACCTCCATCTGCACCATTACCACCTAGCATACGCTCATTTGCTGGATTAACCTGAAGCAATCAAAGGTTCCTCATTCTTAAGTTCAAAGTTAAAAAATGCCAAGGCACAGAAACAGACAGCGTATTTATACAATCGATCTAAAAGAGATAAAGAGAATACTGACAATAGCATCGGAAGAGCCGTCGACGGACCAATTTGTGATGTCGCCTTGAACGATCTTAAGAACGCAATAGTCGGACAACTTGAAAACTACTTCTTTGCCGTCAGATACCATCACTAGATTGGCTATAGCTTTTACCTCTCCGGAGATACTCTGTGAAAACAGAGACGAATATACAATTCTTCTTCACGCGGTTATTGACCTGACCGTTGACTTAAAATGCTCCTTGTTGGTTATATAAAACTCAAAAAAATATTAAATTCATTTATATTTCATTATTGGATTACAAAGAAAGAAAAAAGGCCAATAAGGCTAAATTCAATAAACATGTCAAAAAAAAAACAATTTTAAAAACCCTTGCTTTTTGTAGGCACGATGAAAATACAACCATTGAAACAACAATTCGTAAATAAGAGAAAGACAAAAAAAGGCTAAGCTAAGCGGGTGCTTACGAGCCGCCTCAGCAATACGCAGCCACCTCAGCAATACGCAGCCACCTCAGCACCCCAAACAAAGAGATGTGGATGATGAACTGATTAGAACTGACCGCCTTGGTAGGTTTGACCGAACTGCCAATTAGAAGGAGCCACGTCATTGCTAACGACGGTGCGACCATCGCTGGTGGTGACTTGGAACGAGAGGCTTTGGTCGTTCATGTAAGAATTGCTCTGCCAGTTCTGTCCCCAGTTCCTAGACATTGCTTGCCACGACTGTGTTTTTGAGCCTTTGATCGATACGGCGTGTACGTCTCCGGCTCCTCCTACGTTCGAGATCAGAACGAGGTTGAAGTATGAATGTCCGTTGATCGTGAACCTTATTCCTCCTTTCTTCATACAAGGTACTCTGCATATCACACATAAGCATCGACATAATCCATTAGTTTAAGAACATGTAGGCTTTTGTAGACGACAAGCATCCATCGTGAAATATAATTAACATTAAGGTTTTAGTGTAATAATTTATCAGAAAATATGTTAATATCCCATTTAAGACCAAATAACATATTTAATTAAGATAAGCTCATTAGATAGCGACATACATTTTAATTTTCTATGGGGCACAAAATATTCTAAATTTTTTGTTAGGTTTTAAGTTTTAACAATATGGTAGCTTCAAAAGTGTTTCTAAGTCCATTAGTTTCGGACTAGTAGATTTATAAGCTACAAAAGTTTCTTTTTTGGACGTTTGGCTTTGCTAAAAAATGTGTTTTTTTTTTCCGCAAATAAATCCACAATTTTTAGTATATTGAAAATTTGTTAATCGTAAACACAACTACGGACTATAGTTTTTTCTTTTTCTTTAACGCAAATGCAAAACATCGCAAGTTTAAAGAAAAGTAAACGGACCTTCGGAAAGAGACAGGAACAATGCCGGCACGATACTGAGCGATCTGGAGAAAAGCTGGTTCGGCAAGGTCGAAATGCTGAAGAGGAGGATTGCACCAACCTCCATTATCGTTGGAGAGGCCAAGGTTAGGTGGGCAAAAGTTAGTGGCTGTGACGGTGATAGTAGACGAGAGACACCACCTCGGGTCATCGTTGCACTTCATCTCATAGCACGCGCCGCACGTGAGTCCGTTGTTGAATAGAGCCGTACTTAAAGCCGCCGTGTTCGTCCCGTAACCTTGGCTATACAAATTTCCATAGCCACAAGCTCCGCCTGATTTGAGCATATATGCCACGTGTTAGCAAGCATACGCATGTATAAAGAGATAAATTTAGCTAACATACGCTTTTATGGTTACTTATCGGTCATACCCATGGTGCCGGAAGCATCGCCGCCACCGTAGAACGTGGCGTGACCTCCTTGCCAACCTCCGTCGTCTCCATGAGTTCCTTGGAGGAAGTATGATAAGCTGAATATGGATATAATTGAGATTATTGAATATTTGGAGTCTGATGTGATAGACATTTTGTTTTTGATTTTTCTTGAAAGGGTTCGTTATTTCGGTTGTGAGTATCGGATTTGATTTGGTGAGAATCGTGAGACTGATATGGAATCATATGGAGGGATTCAGTATATATAGGGGGTTCTCGAGTGTATAATTCTACCAAGCGATAATAATATTTAAATGTTTACTATATTAAGTACTTGGTGTCTCTTCTTTCACCTTTTTGGGTATTCATAATATTTTATTATAGTGTCTCTGACCAATTTGCGAGAGAATTGTGCCTTTTATATCTCGTTAAATCCCAATGTATCTCCACATTATATTATTTGGTAAATTCATACACAGTAATATACTGATTGATATACATCTACTTTTCTCCAACGAAATCGAATTTTGAAATTGCCAAATGGGGGGTGACTTGTGTGGATAACTAGAAGCAGAGTCAACAATGTATGCCACCGTTAAACTTGAGTAGAGTAAGATTTTTTATTTTATTTTTTGGTGCGGCCAGATTTATATTTGTATTGTAATATGTTTGTGGACAACAAAACTAAACAGTTTAGGAAAATAAAAGAAAAATGTGTGGATTTATGATATAATAAGATCAGGGGACTTTGAAGGTTGTGGCCACATGCAAATGTTGCGGTTAGACCAACTGCGATTCCTAATCAAGTGGCCCATACTTGCACATGCTTCAATACACAAAGTATTTATTAATTTGTCTCTTCTTTCAGTTTACGATGATCATATCTCTTATTTGTGTTGAAGGTTTTTTACTGATAAAATACTATTATTTGTGTTTTGTGTAGAAGGTTATACCACAAAAGACTTGTCATCAATGACACCAGTGTGTTCAACGGGTACTTATATAATTTGTTTTGATAAACTTATCAAAGAGTATATATCAGTTTAAGAATCTTATCACGGTTCCTATTAGATATAAATATTTATATAGGATAAAACTCACCAATTTGTAATTTGTATATAATTATATAACTACTTGTAATCTCAATATTGTCCATAAATTAAGTACTTTTTGTCACTGTCGCATTTACGTAATGACGGCCCCCATGTTGGGAGCCTATTGACATATTTTATGGATGGAGGAGTCGAATTACCGATTACAAAATAACGGTCTGAGTGAACATAGCCAAATATGAGCACATTAGAATTTATAATAACGGGCGTATATATTGTTTTAAAATATGAGCACATTAGAATTTGGAAGTAATTTTTATCAGCGGTAATCATTGTCGTATGGTTTATGGATTTTACTTTTTAAAATAGTAAACGAGAATAAGGCACACTATCAAATTTATAATTTCATATAACTTCTATCTTTGTTCAGTTCACCTAAAAACTTTAGAGATGGATAACCAGATCAATGCTACAATCTTACGAAATATCGGGAGTTGACTATTTAAAGATTTTAGATAACATTCTATGTTCACCAAATCAATAATTGGCGTGTTAATTTATATAATGCATTCGACTTTATAGAGATATTCCATAAACAACTACTACAGATTTCTTTCTTCTTTGTTAAAAAAATAACTAATAGTCAAACATACCAATAATGAATTGATACTATGCATATGACAACAACTGGTTCTTTCATACATCTTGCCCATTTTTTATTTGTATATTTCGTGTAGGCATATACTTTATGTGGAGCTAGTTTTTATTTTGCCAACCAAGTCCGTCAGTCTATTTTTGTTTTCATTGAATGTTATATTATGACGGTAATTTTTATGGCAACATCAGTTTAGTGGTTGACTAGCTCTGAATTTCAAAAGTTTTCACGATCCGACGACAGTGTGTGTGAAATTCATGTAACCAAATAAGTTCTAAGAAAAATTATTTTTAGTTTTTGGGTTTGATTAGGAATATGTGTGAATATTGTTATGCTTCTTAACTACTTAAATTACCTGGATTGACTAGACAGGCCACTAATACATTTAAAATAGTAAGTGGGTTAGTAGATGGCCCTACCATGTTACGAGCACATGCAAAGATTTCTAACGTTTAAGGCTCTCATGCATTTTTTTGATACGTCATTTTCGTGGCCCTTTTATACATCCTATTTGTTGGTTACTAGCGTATATGCCTATAATGTCATCAAGTAAACGCATCCATATATAGGTTACTTCGTGATTCCCTAAAAAATATAGAAATGTATTTTGATTTTCGGCAGAACAAACAAGGATTTTTGTAAGAAAACTACAGTACTATGTTTGGCAAATTTAGGATTATTTCTACCAAAAAATTCAAGAGACCGTTTTTTTTTGTCTACAACATGCAATATGTAAATGTAAACTCGAGTGATAACACAACAACACCAATATCACAAATTCAATGTAAATTTACAATGATTTTTGGAAAAATGTAAATTAAAGAGAGCAAAATTAGGTTAACTCAAACCCTTTGTCAAAAAAAGAAGAAGGGTCAAACAGTAAGTCACACCATAAAACAATTTGCAAATCCATAATTGATGACCAAAATGCATTTGTTTATAATATTCCTAATTCTAATAAGCTAAATATTTGATTTTAAAAAATCATGTGTTAATACGTACTAACTTTTATGAATATTTTATTGGCCGAAATCGAGATATACTTCACACAAATTTTGTTTTATGGGAAATAATCAAATTTGCAGGCAGATAGATGGCTACATGATATTTTCATACATATATATTTATGATACAATATACCAACTTACAAAAATCACTATACTTTTAGGGCTAAATATAAAATAAAATTCCATCAAGACGAAGAAGATTATGATATAAATTATTTTAGTTCGATAGTGGGATTAGCTTTACTTTTGAAAATTACCGTCTTCTTTTGGGTAAGATTTTCTTGACAAAGAATCCTTTAAGCGGTGTCTATTTAATAATAGTTAAAAGGTTACTCTCAGTGTACACATTTCTAGCTACTATGAAATTAAATAGTTTAAATTACAGTAATTTTTTCAATACAATCATGATATCTATAAAACTACTACATAAATTAAAATTTCGACTACATTCTGTGCCAATGAGACAGTCATCTATTTTGAAGCTGGATAAGAGCAAGAATCAATTGAAGGAAAAATACTGTTTAATTGTATCCACAAAAAGGTCACGTGAGGTCTATCCAAAATGTACCAAAAGAAAAACTAAAGGGACCACACTTTAAGTAACAATCACAAGGTTTTTGTCTATTTGTTGCCCCAAAACTGTTGGGACTGTCCAAAACTACGTGCCTGAAGAATGCTCATTGTCCAAAGTGAACGTCATTTCGATGACCCAACTTATAATAGCCGACACAAGATAAACAAATTTCAAGTATATTTAAGCTTTTCTGAAGATATAGCTGAGAGATTCTCATGTGAGTATTTAATTTTGTTGTTTGGTAGCTAGGGTACCTCTTAAGTGGCCTCATCATGGCTAGGTCGGTTCATGTAGTTTGTGTCTTGACCCGGTTTAAGACGTAACTCTGCTTTAGTTCCTAAGCTTAATTGGGATTTTTCAAAATCTCCATATATCCTGATGAAAAGATACTGGTTTATTGTAGTAGTTAAATCCTAGTGCGGTTTACGAAAAGTGATTTCAGACATTAGGGTTCTTATGGGAGTCTTGAGAAACTTATGCTTGAAGCAAAAGTAACTGGAACTGTGAAAGTAGCCGACAAGCAGACATTTCCTAAAAATTAAATTTACTGGAAAAGAAAATAACACAAATTGATGTGGGAGACCTGCAAAACAAAGCACTTTCTGATCTGGTTCAAGCCAAAGCCAAATCAAAATCCAAATCCAGATTCAACCATCAATTACAGGGATGATTATAGAAGCAACTAGCAAGATAACATAAAGAACAGAAAAAGGATCTGGTTATACTTCAGTAGCTCCCCCGGAAGAACAAGATTAATCAGGAAACAGAGAAATCAGGCAAGTTAAAACACCTGTGGTCTCTAAAGTTGAAACCCCAAAACCCCCAAAAAGAAACCAGTTTTACAGAATAAAAACTGAATCAGATGGTCACGGAGATGTTACCTTTTTAGCTAAAGATTTTAAGGGAGAGCAAAAGAATAGGTTTATCGACAAAGCGGAATCTGGAAAAGGCAGCCTCACATGGTGCTGCTGCTTTCACTGATGGTGTCAGACCTACCAAAGTTTGAGCCTCTGCCACAGCTGCTAATGTCAAGCCCCTGTAACCGGCCAAGATGGTCTTCATGCATTGCCTCTGAATAGGAATGTGATTGAGCCGGGGCATTAGAAGTAGCTTGATGCATAAGCTGATGAGCGGTGGGAGGGTTTGGGCGAGAGGATGTGTTCGTGTTTTGGTTGTTGTTGGGCTGAAAGAGATGAAACTGATGAGTCATTTGTTGTAGGTTTTGAGCATCGGTTTGTTGCTGATGATGTTGAAAGAAGGATTGTTGTGGCTGCTGCTGATATTGCATGTGTGCCATTCCGAGGTTATAAGCATCAGCGGGTGAGACTTCTCCTGTGGCGAATTTCAGCCTCTCAACTTCCTTTTTCAGTTGCTCGTTCAGTGCTGTGTAGGGAAGAATCATCGATAAATGACCTTCAAACCCAAACAATCATATAAAAGGAGGAAAGGAGAGATTAATACATACCATCTCTCAACTTAGCTTGTTGCTCCATGACCTGTAAACGAAGCTTGAGCTCTGTATTCTCAGATGATAAACCAGTTGTGTCTCTCTGTAAGAAGCAAGTTAATAGGAAGTAGATGAGAAACCGAGTGCTATTGGAGTAACTGCAAAATGTGCAAGGAAGAGAATGTGACTGCAAATGCAGTATTGAAGTTTGTAATAAGAAAAACCTGGAACAAAGACAATTGTGCTGAAAGGGTAGTAGCTTCAGTTTGCAAGGTCTGAACTTTCCTCTCAAGCTCCAAGATATATCGAGCCTTCCTCTCTTTCGAACGTGCAGCAGACTGTCGATTAGCAATTATCCTGTACAGAGTGCACGAGACAGGATTAGAAAATTGGAGCATCAATTAACCAAGAATGCAGAATGTTTCCACTCTATGTTGAAGAGTTTAGAACAACATAGAGAAAGTTGTCTTGCCGCGGACATTTTTGTTACTATAAGCCAAAAAACAGTCACACAATCAACAATGACCATTACCAGAGGTTCATCCCAATTCCCAACTAAGAATCTCGGAGATTACATGGATCGCCCTTAACCCTATTGAGACTGATTAGATCCTACACAAAGCTAATTCCCAAATTTTGTTGAACCAAAGTCACTTTAAACTATAACGTTCAATTCCAAATAGTTGACTACTAAAAGGGAATATGATGAAGGGATCAACTCGAAAGTTCGCATGTTAAGACTTAAAACATATCCAAGCCATACGAGAAGTACCACAAAAAAAAACCTCAACATTAGATAAGATCTCTGACCACACAGGAAATGAAAAACAAGCTTGAATCGACCAATCAAACAAAATTTAGGTGGGGGTGGGGGTGGGGGTGGGGGGGGGGATCAAATCATCATGAAAGAGACGCATTCCCACAGAACTCAACTTGGGATTTAAACAAAAAAAGCATACTTATGGGTCCCTCATGGTCTCTCTCTCAGCCGGAAAGACCTTAAAAAAAAAGTAGCATAGTAGAAGCTACAACTAAATTTCAGTTAAAATCAGTTATCGTTGAGATTCGAGATCAGAGTCAAAAGAAAGGTAGTGATGTAACACGTAACCAAGCAAAATAAAAAAAAAAGATCTCCAAAAGAACACCTAATGGCATCACATCAACATCAAAAGATACATATTCATCAAAAAAAAAGTTAAAAAGAAACCACATTTTCCCGCGAATTGTAAACAAAAGCATAAAACTGTTGTTAACGATCTAAAAGGAACAGGATTTCAACAAATCACACAAAATTCTCGACATTTGGGATTAAAGATGAAACCTTTTGGCTCTCTTAGGGTCGACGACCCAAAGCTCGGCGAGTTTATCAGGAGCCATAGCTTTTTTGGCCTCAATTGATTCCAAAGTGGAAGAGCCATCAACGGAGAGGCTGTGTCTGTGTCTAGGTCTCGAATTCCCAGCCTCCGCGCCTCCATTTTCAGCGGAAAACGGATTATCGGACCTAGGAGCAGATGGACCAGCCGAATCGGATGCGGATCCGGATCCGGATCCAAGTTTCTCAATGTCCATGTATGAGCAAAAGAGGTCATCTTCGGATCCAAGCTCGTCGAATCCTCCGAATGGTTCAGAGAGATCCAGATCTTCAGGAAGACGGAATTGAACCTCTGAATGTGCTCTCCGGTGGTAAGGACCACGAAATGGAGCCGACGTAGCTGAGGCTAAAGCCGGGCATTGTGGGAGATTGCTCTGGTTTGATTTTGGGTTGGAAGGATCCTCCATATCTGGATCGTCCTTCTTGTCTCTCTCTCTCGCTCTCTGTGTTTCGCGCCCTCTCTTCCTCTGTCTATCTGTCGGAATCGGACAGCGAAAGAGAGATTCAGATTTCACGTTTTGTGTCCGAAGGTGATGGCCAAAAAAAAACAAAAAAACAAAACAAAAAAACAAAAAAACCCGGAACAGGCTCCAACGGCGTCGTTTGCGCACCACTTCTATATTTTAATTTTTAACCCTTACTAAGAAGAGTTTCGTTTATGCAACTTTGAAGCTTTGTCTTTGATTACGCAAAGTCATATACATTTTTCATTTTTTCTATTTTTTTTTTTTTTTGCATTTGATATAATTCTTGGTCAACAATATTTAATTTTTCATTAGATATTTTACTAAATAATGTAACCGCACAAAATAAGGAGGGGTATTCAATAATTGAATTTAGAAGAATTGAATAGAATAAAAAAGTAATAGAATTTAAAAGTATTAAAATGAATTATATCCAGATGAGAGCATAAAAGGTGAGAATTAGTTCTTCACGTTTTTTGTTTATTTTTCTATTAAATTCCTTTCAAATGATAATATAATCAAAATCATCCTAATATTGAATAACACTAACATTTAATAGAATTTAAAAATTAATCAATTGAATAACACTATAATTTAATAGAATCTATAAAATACAAAATTGAATAACACTAGAATTTAACATTCTATTATTTTCTCTCAGATTCTTTCATCCAATAACCCCCCTAATTGTCATTTCCATATATATTTATTTTAAAGTTATCTTAAAAATGTTTTACCCCGATTTAATTTTAGTTGGATAACCTTTTAACAGTTTCCAGTGGATAATATAAAAAGAAGTATATTAGATTTTTGGTTATTTTAGACGTTAGACAAAGAAATAGCAAATAACCATCATGAAATGACCATTATACTCTTCTATTTCATATGAGTTTTGGGAGTTTTGAAAAAAGTGAAAGACGATTGTAAATTTACACAGTCTAACTGGTGCAATTTTACACATTGTTTGTATATAAACGATTTTTAGCCCTAGAGTTTCCTAATTCTACATTTTAAAATATAAAGAGTGACTTATAATTTAAACTTTAGATTTATTTTTTTTAGTTTAGAATTTAAGTTTCTACTATTTGCTTTATATAATTTGATGTACACTAATATATTGTGTTCTTATTTTACAGTTCTATCAAATACTACGTGGTTTTCTTAAACATACTCATTCACAACTATCAAAATGTTGTCAGGTCTATACATTGTTATAAAACGCATAATTGCGATCTTATATAAAATATGTTTTCATTACTAGCCCACTTTCTGTCTACTTTTACCCATTTCAAAGCCGAGTGAATCAATATATTATGTACACGTAAAATTCAGACTAACATGTAGCTTACTGTTTTATCGGCATTATGATATGTAAAATCCTTAGTAAAACTTTATATAAACAATAGAATATGTAATCTTTTAAAGTTAATTTTATCGTATGTGACAACAAAATAAACTAGATTCGTTATATTTTGAATAACTACGAAACTAATTAAAGACTATATATATATATATATCATGATTTTACATGCATAGATATTTTTGTTCTTAGCATTTTTAGTAATACCAAAATCTTAGAATTGTGATGATAGACGTAGATCTTGATTTGATGCAGAAAATTATAGTTAGGAGTAACATAGTTTGAAAATGTTTGGTGGAGACAGGAGTAACCACACTTGACTAATTACTAATTAGACGATTAAGCAAAATACGAGTTAAGACAAATGAGCCCTACTTACTACCTTGGTGTCGAATTGAAGAATATAAAAGGCTCCAAGGTGAGCGGCCGAAAAAACGAGGAAGCCCTCCTTTATAACAAAAACCTTAATACTCCCATTTGAATTCAAAATCCATTTCTCTTCCGTCTCATCGATTTTTTCCCAAAAACTTTCCGCATCTCACCTCACTCTCTCAATCCTAATCATTTCTTCAAATCCTGCTCTCTTGAGTTCATTTTCTTTTCCCAAATCCCTATTTGTATCGTTGTGTGTACCTGTTTCGAAGAAACTGTTTCGTTTTCGTTCGTGTGGACTCTATCTGCTTAATTTAAGACCTGGGTTTTTGGAAAAGAGAGATCTTTCTGGTGTGCAAATGGAGGAACAGAGAGTGATTTCCTCTGGGCTTGCGTCGGAACCGGCATCGAATTCTGGGGTTTGGTTCTTCCCCGATGACTTTTGTTTCTTCCTCAAATCTTACTGTTTTTCTTTTATATTATTGCAATTTGTTAATGGTTTTGTGTTATTGGTCTCTGGGTTTCTCCCAATTTTTCAGATTTCGGGTGAGAAGCGTAACGGAAATGGATTAGAAGAGAAAGATGAATTAGGGTCTAAACGTGTGAAAGTGCCAGATCTGGATTCTGGTAATTCTTCGGTTTTAAGAGTGGATATACTCGATTTCGATTATTGGAAATGATCTTATCACTGAATTTTTGGATGATTTATTAAGAAAGTTCCTTTTTTTTTTTTATGCTTATTGCTACAGATGCTAAAACCAGTAATCTGCAGTCTGATGGAAACATTGAATCTGTTCAGCAACCAAATCTAAGTAGTGAAAAGGTTTCAGGAGTATCTGAAATGCATGTGGCTCCTGATGCTGAAGGTTTAGGAAGAGTAGTTAGAGAAAAGGATGTTTTGGCTAAAGATATAAAACTTTCCACAGTTGTTGAGACGAGCACATGCTTGCCGAAGGCTAACTCAGTTTCTACAGATGATGATAGATGCGTTGCTAATTCTGGAAAACAGGCTTTGCTTGAGAATAATCATATTGTGAAAGATGATAGTAACTGTGAGTCAAGAGGAAGACAAGTTGATGTTTCAAAGAATAGCTCCCTCTTGAAACCTAAGGAGACTTCTGAATCCACTGGAAGTCCACGAGGAGCAGCAGAGCCTTCGCTTCCAATTCCTGTTGGCGAAAAAGTAAGTCCTTTTCAGATGTGTAGTAGTGCAGCGGGTGCATTGGGTGAGTCAGATTCGATGCGGCGATGGATGGAAATGAAGCGGAATGGTTTTCTCTCAGGCCCTTTGGGTGGAGTAGCAGCACCAAGTTCTACAGTAGCGAGTGCGCCTGTTGAAGTACCTGCGCAAAAGCAACAAAAGAATAAGAGGAAAGGTGATTCTCTCAAGAAGAGAAACGAGGTCCCTAGGAGAGAACAGCAGCTGATAGATAGGTTCTCAAATGTTACCGCACCAAGTGGATTGCTGACGGAATTGAACCCGGGAATCATTAACCATGTCAGGACTAAGAAACAGGTCTGCTCAATTATTGAAGCTTTGATTCGAAATGCTAATGATGATGCTACCGTGGGGGAAAGACATGCCAATTTGAATGTAAGAGGTATCTATCGTTCTCATTTACCTCGTTAAGATGTCATGTTAGCCTTTTAGACCAGAGACGAGAACTTTCAGAATCAATGTTTAATCACTCTGTTTACCTTGGGATTTTCAGAGTCAATCAGAGAAGATAGGGCATTAGCCTTTAAGTTACCATCTACCGGGGTGTCTGATAATGCCAATTCCATTACAAACCCAGAACAAGCCACGTCTCTTGCTGTTGAAGGTCAGTACCTTTTATCTTGCTTCAGATCGCCTTGAGTAAAGTTTTTTGAGTTTCTAAATATATCTGAGGTAATAAGTGGTTAAGCCCTATGGAGAAGACGTTTGTCGATTAGGTTTACTGATTAAAGTAGTGTAGAAGTGGCGGAAGGATAAATGTTAGGTATTTCTTTCTTTTGTGCATGATGATCACTTCATATGCAGAAGTGGAAACAGAAAGAAATGCTTAAAAGGAAAATGTTTGTTTGCTTTTTAGCTGCTACCGTAGCTTCCCAATGGTTGGAATTTCTTCACCAAGACCTCAGCGGACGGCTTTCAGGTGCGCATTTTACTTACTTGAAGGAATACCTCAGAGGGGCTTCTTGGGTTAATTGAGTTTTAGTGATCTGAGTGAGATCTTATGATGTTGTTTCAGCTGTGCAGGATAGTAGGAACAGAGTTCAAAATATTTTGACTACCGAGTTACCGCTTCTCGTTTCATCAAGAGAATCCTCTTCTAACCAAGAAGATACTCTTCAGATGCCGAATACGAATACCTCTGGTGATGCTTCATCTGAGAAAGCAGTAACAGAGATGCATAAGATAAGGTGGTCTGCAAAATTTGATCAGATTAACAAAGCTCTTTATGATGAAGAGAGAGATTTGGTGTGTACATATCCACTGCCTTCAAGTTAGAATGATTATAGCGACAGAGTTTTTTAAGGTCAAGGCGGTGTTTGATGTATTGATACTGTGGATTTGAAATTCGCAGGAACATTCACTAAACCAAGTGAAGGAAATGCAGTCACGATGCAACGAGGGTCTACGACAAATGGACGAGTACTCGCCTTTTAGTTCCCAATCATCAGATTCAAGGTGAGGAAATTAGACCAAGCAGTCCATAGACGCATAGAAAAAGACTGGTTTAACTGATTTTCTTGCTATACAATATGTTTGCAGTTTTGGGAAAGACGGGAACCAGGAGACTAGTATGGCGGTTCAGGCGGCTGCAGCTTCCATTTTTTCGACCTGCAGTTTTCTTCTGTCAATGATGAAGTCGCCGCCTACCAGTTCTTAATTGGTTTTGTTTTCGGTTTACCGGGTCTTTGACTAGTCCCACCGCCTATATATTGTCATTTGTGTTAGTACTTTTGATAGTTATTATCCTTAGTGTAAATAATAGGCGATTGATGAGTTACGCCATTCGTGTATGTAACATTAGAAGCGACCTTTTTATATCAATGCTACAAAGTTGGCATTTGCTTCAATACACATGTCTGTTCTAGGAGGGCAAAGTTTTCTTGTATGAATATGAAACACTGGACTTAATAATACAAGGAATTGTTGCTCGTTCCTGTACCACATAATGAAATGTAGTATCTAATTTCTCCTGAACGAAAAATTACAGATGCTGATCTCTATGAGCTAGAGCCAAGATGGTGCCATTTCAGCTACTGTTACTTAGCAGACGAATTGTCCGAAATCTTAGCAAGTGAGCAATGTTGTAACTTAATAGACTCTGCATTGTCCACTGTCTTCACAACGTACCTGAAAATAGAAGTCCAGTTTTGTTATAAGAGCTCTAGCATCTTATGGATGAAATGAGGCAAACGAGACTTAACCATCCATTTAAGCACTGTGTCATTATAACTGCCTTGCGTCCGACAAACCGTGGAGGTGTCCTTTTGTTTCCCTAAAACATGGTAACTTTTGTCTGTTAAAACATGAAAGTAGTATTTTCTAGATTTTGATAAGTAACCTTGGCATGGTGGATGATCTCAGACCTCTATGATAATATGATCTCCAATGGAGAAAGGAAACTGTATGCCTCGGCTACTCTTTGGAGTTTCTGTGATTTTTGGGATACAGAAACTTCTCTTGTGCTGCAGATTCATAAGAAAGAAACTCTGCTTATCTGTTTTCTCATTGTCAAGGTAAGCTTACACGGATAATATTTAACGAAAAACAAACCTGATCCGACCTCTCTTTCCTTCGCTTCAAAGAGTGAATATGATCTGATTCTTCTTCTTGGCAGAAAGCAAGAACTACAATTCTAAGAGCTGAACAAGCACATAAACAGGATCAGGAAAAAGAAGTTACTCTTGAAGAGATTTGAGTCTTCCACTGAATCCAGTAATGTTGTAAAACTCACACAGATTTGGCTTTCCTGATCCTTCTGAAGTAGGTTGGGAACATGTGAAACATGCTTTCTGACCACAAAAATAGTCAAAACTCGTTTGTTAACACATAACAAAAACAAGAGATCTAAAGCGGATTAGTAAATAATCATTTACCATTCTTCTAACTTCTTTTAATCCTCCAGCTCCAAAAGAATGTCCACAAGGCAGTATCGTAGCATCAATCATTAAGGTTCCGCTATCCAAAGCAAAGCAACAGATAGAGAATCATCTATGTGAATGTTAAACAGGAACTAACCTTTATACTACGTGCAATTTTTTCACGTATCTCTCTAAAAGATACATATTCCATCACACGACAATGATCATCAAAGTACATTGACATTGACTCAAATTCAAAAAACAAACGGATCCTAGTTCTCAACCATACACAACCAGAGCCGATACTTACGTGACAGGATCAGAGAGGATGGCTTTGAGAGACTCCCAAGAGCTGACACTAGGGACTCTCTCCTTCTCCACAGAAGCAAAATCTCGTTTTGACTGCGTGTTATGGTGGGAATTAGACACATTATCATCTGGATTAGTGATCATCACCTTGAAATCCATTTCAAGTCGATCAATCGATGATTTCCTTTCCTCATCTTCTCTCACAACTAGTTCCCAACCAACTGAACCTGAGTAAAACAAGGATTCGAGACCTGCTACTCAGCGCTTCGACAATGGTGGATTCTTTAATAGTCGTCGGAGACCATCGTAAGACAAAAAAACTAATGTACAGTATATACCTGGATTTTTACTTTCCCTGTTGGTTTCTGCAGCTGCAGAATCGCCATTATTACCAGAATCAATACCAGGTTGAATCAAGGCGCAATGTCTTCGGACGGAAACGTTTTCTTCGTCATCATATCGATCGGAATACCTGGTATCATCCTTCTCAAGTCTATTTTCGCAGAAACCTTGCCGGATTCTGAAACGGCGATCGCCGACGGTTTCGAGCTCCCGGCTTTTAGGAGCGGACTCTCCGGCACGGAACCGCAAAGATTCATCTTCCACATGGTATAGAAACCGAGGATCGATACTGTCATTAACGGACATTTGTTTTTCCGCCGGGAATTTTCAGTAGGCGATCAATAAAGACGGAGGAAGCTGAGATAAAAGGTAAAGAACGCAGAGATCACTCAAAACGACGTCGTGGGACAAAGAAGCACGCGCGTCGTTATGGTTAATTATTACTCAGAAACTTTTGGTGTGTGCCTTAAAATTCCATGTGCACTTGGGGTGGGGGACTCATAAGTGATATTGCCACGTCAGCTTATCTTATTCCGGACTTTTTTAATGAGCTGGAATTTGAACCGGTTTACAATCTGAATTTCTTGAGCACTATTCGTATCCAGTTAAGAACGAACATACATTACAAAGATTCTCCATTTTGTTCTACAATAAAGAAGGGGATCAGATAACTCGAAAACCAAAACTAAAGTGACTAGGATCACAGTGTAGTAACCGGTTTAGCTGGACAAATGAACCAAAAGTCGGTTTGATAGCATGTTCTCATTTTACAGTTCACGAGTCTTCTCCTTCTGCTGCTGCTTACTTCAAAGGTTTCAATCCCAGTGATGCTCTCAGTCTATTAGCTTCTGCAATCTCAGGATCTGGATGATCAGTTCCATCTTCCCTCATCTTCTCCTTCTTTTCCTTCTTTCTCTTCGGTTCATCCCGGTCCCGCACATCATCAGTTTCGTGTCTCTTACGATCCCTACTCCTGCTTCTACTTCTACGCCTTGCCCTGTCTCTCCTGTCTCGTTCTCTGTCTCTGCCTCGTTCCCTGTCCCTATCCCTATCTCGCTCTCTATAGTGATCTCTGTCCCTCTCCCTATCCCGGTCTCGACCACGTCCACGTTCTCTTTCATAGTCTCTGTCATAATCTCGATCCATATCATCATAGTCCCTATTATAATCACGATCCCTGCCAATCACAAAACCATGGTCAAATTATAATTCATGAAATAATGAGCTAAAGTCTCAACATCAATCATGATGATAATCCGTAACAAAAAAACATTGTTTGAGCTAAAAACTAGATGGGAAGAACAGAAACTGCTTTCATTATTTACACATCTTTGCCAACATAACACAACGACCAACTGCCATATATCAGGGTAAGCTATTGTAAGAATGTCTGATCCATAAAACTTCTCTCTGTACACTGTCAGTACAGAGAAACCTGGAAAGATCTCCACAATTTCAATTTCGGAAGCTGTATGCAACCGCTGATGGCTTGAGATGCCATAGAGGAAACAGACATTCAAAAGAGAGCATACTAGACATGATGCACGAGCATTAGCTAGATCAAACAGCTTCCACAATCATAAGCAAAAAAGAAAATCACAAGGAAGAGTTATTAGGGATTGTAACTAGTAAAGAAATGTATCAAGCAAAGGGCATGGATTCAGATACCTATGTCTATGACTGTCGCGTCTCCTGTCTCTGTCTCTTTCTCTTTCAGGACTCTTACGGTGATGATCCTGTAAAAGAGGAAGAAGATGGTATCAACATGGAGCTGCTAAATAGAA
This sequence comes from Boechera divaricarpa, assembly GCA_026770425.1. Classification (NCBI taxonomy): domain Eukaryota; kingdom Viridiplantae; phylum Streptophyta; class Magnoliopsida; order Brassicales; family Brassicaceae; genus Boechera; species Boechera divaricarpa. The sequence goes on from CM049186.1 coordinate 19,497,367, forward strand.
AGAGTAAACAGGACAAATACTAATTATCACAGAACGAAAGCAGTGACCTTCTCATCTTCAGATCCATCAGCAATCCCTTCATTCTCCTCCTTTTCTTCCTCTTCTTCAAAGTCGTCTTCCAAAACACTTTTCCTTGGCTCTAATAAACCATTCTGTTCAAGCGTCCACCTATCATCACAATGAAAAATTAACCATCTTAAAATACTGCAGAAACCAAAAACTAAAACTCAGCTATAGACAAATGCTAAAGAACGAACCTTTTCTTCAAACGTGGCATTGCAATATCACAAGAATAATCCTTGGTTAAAAGTTCCTCAATGACTTCGTCCACATGTGTCAACGAAAACCCTATTGCAAACCAAAGAGATCAAATTGGTTATGGCACAAATCACTCAAAAAGTTACAACGCATCCATTGAAAGAAAATGAAACTTACTCCCATCAGGTAGCTTTTGTCTCACTTTTCGGTAGTCATTGTAGAGAGGCTCGAGGTAACGATAAACATCAACATCAGTCCCAGTGAGACGGAGATAGAAAGCACCAAGTATACGAACATATCTGCAGAAACCAAGAGAATAAATCTTCTCAACAATCAACCTTTATGACATTGAAAACGTAGGAAACAGCTAAAGCAAGCACTGAACTATCAACTTGATTACCCTAAGGTGCAGGAATCTAAAGCTAGCAAGATAATCAGACCAAAACTTCAAAGAAACCACTAGCTGCAATTTACCCTACATGGGCATACCCAGATTTGGGATACATTCCATACATATATGCTTGAGAAACATCTAAGACAAAACTAAGCTTTAGGTTAGAAATCATACTTGTAATCATCGTTTTTGATGAACTCGACGACAATTTCCTTCTCAGGCTGGATTTGTAGCATTTTCAATATGAGGCAGAGGAACGGAGTAGGTTTGCGGTTACCACCAAAGGTTCCACCAAGATGGTCAAGCTCCATAGCTTTGTCAACCAAAGTCTCCGCAGTGAGACCAAAACACTGCTCCTTCCAAAACGTGTGCTGGTATATCTTCGTTCTCACAATCTTCTCTACCAGATTCTGCGGATTCGTCCCTCTGATATTCTTCGCCAACGGATCTGTTCTGTTTGCCATTATCACCGGGAGTTAATCAGAAACCGCCTCGAAGGCCTAGTCGCCGGAATAACAAGCGTTGACTCACGCCGCTTCAGTGAAGCCGGAATCGATGAAACTGTTCCACGAATTTGCCGTCGTAGAAGACGAAGACGACGCTCTAGGGCTTTGAAGAATCTGAGAGGTAATTTTCTGAATAAAACATTAATTCGTTTTTATTTATTTTTATTAATAATGATTGTTTTTCATTCGGTGGTAAAGCCCATAATGAGAAAATATTAATGGGCTGATAATATTTTGCCAGCCCACTAGAGATGCAGATAACGCCGTTAGTTGGAAGTCCGTTAAGACCGTTGTATCAAGCGTAAACCCTATCGAAGAAATTGGGGTGTGTTTTTTTTCTTTCAGCGAAGAGCCCCAAAAGGAGAAGAACAAAGTTTCGAAATTAGAGAAAGAGAAAAAGTTGACGATGGATTCAAAGACGAAGCAGATGATTCTATCAGCTCTCTGCAAACACTTCTCCTTGGACCCTGTAAGTATTGAAGAAGATGACATCTCAAAAGCTTTACCTTTTTCTTTGAGGTCTTGCTAGCTGAGTATGTGTATGATCATGTTTTGAATTAGTTAGTCGGGAGAACATTTGATTCTTTCTTTTTTCTTATTGGGTATTGAATTCGATTATAAAGATTTGAGTTCCATATTAGGTTTATCAGTGTTTACATTTGTGAATCTAGCTGGTTATGAAAAAGGAAACTTTAGAAATTGGGCTTATATGGTTTTCTTGAATTGGGTTTGCATGGCAGTTGATTGTACACTGTGTTGATCATTTCTCTTATCCAGAAATTACACCAATCCCTCACTTTTTTTCTTTTAAATAGACAGGGTGAATTATGGTTTTGTTTCTGAGATTAATTTTCATTTTCTTAGAAACCTTTTCTGGGAGAGGCTGGTGAGAATGATGTCAAGAAGGTGTATTCTAATGTTTTGAAGGCATCCGGAAAGGAAGTGTCTGCACAAAACAACGAGGTAAGTTGTTTCTTCTTGAATTTGGTTCCTAATGACATGAATGATGAACTCTAAATGGAAATTTATTGAGTTCCCTCCTTGTTACTACCACATTTTGAGACAGCGGGGATTAGTTTGTTTGCTTTGTGATGCAATGCCTTTTGTGTGGTGGTGGATGATGAGTTTTCATTGGCTTTCTTTTGCATAATGCGTATCGTTTAAAAGTAATTACCTATTTCAGGTTTTGAAGTGGCTGGATTTTGTGGAAGGTTTCCCTGCAATTTCCAAGGATTGCTTTGCAGCTCTTGAAAAGTTGAATGTAGAGTTAGCTACCAAGTCGGTGCTCTTGGGAAATGGATTGACGCCATCGGCAGCTGATATCGCTGTGTTCTCAGCTTTGCATTCTTCAGTGGTACCACTTCTCTTGGTTCCATGTTTTTCGTTAAAGATGCTAAGATGAAATTTTCATAAACTGTAAACTAAAGGCGGCCTTAAAGACTAACCGTTATCTGTTTGACTTACTGTTCCCAGCTTGGCCTCTCAGATTCAGACAAGGAGAAAGTTCCACATGTCATAAGATGGATAAATTACATCCAGGTAGGTTCCACAGCATAAAATTATCATTACATGATTGCGCCAAGGTAGTCTGTAAATCTATGGAGGACTACTTTATGTGTAGGCATTAGTGACTATTACAATATTTGCACTCTCTGAACATCAACCTTTCACATTATCTTTCCTTGTGATTTCCTGCTGTAATAATAAATGCTCATTATTTTTTTTTTACAGAATAAAGAAGACTTGTCAACATTATTTGCTCCAATTCCTGTGAAGTTACAAGTGTTTGACTTCGAGGTGAATTATCTTTTCATACCCAATTCCTTAGTTTTAGAATCTATAATAACATAATACGTCTTTCCATATGTATTACATGTCTGAAGTCTTCCTCTCCTTTCACACGCGATGAGCAAATGGTTTTCTGATGTCTTTCCTTTATTCTAAACGCAGGTATCAAAAAGTGTTCCTAAGGTGGATACAAAAATAGCTACGGAAGCTGTAAAGCCTGTTGACAAGTCAGAAGCACAGCCGATCACAAAGAAAACTGAGCCCGAGGTACTGATTTTAACTTTTAAGTTGGATTTATTAGACTGTGAGTCTATTTATATTCTAGAATCTGATGTTTCCTTTTTTTTGTGTGTGTGTGTGTCTGTGTGTCTGTAGGAACGAAAGAAAAAGGCTACAAAAGAGAAGGATGCCAAAAAAGAAAAGAAGAAACCCGCTGAAACAGAACCAGCTAACAAAGACGCGGAGCTTAGTGTCAGTTTGCTTAATATTCAGGTCGGTCTAATTCGCAAAGCATGGAAGCACCCATCAGCAGATAGGTTTGTGGTCAAGACATTTCAATCTTATGGCTCTGTTAAAGATTTTGTTGAACGTCTTCTAATATGTTAAGAGACTTGTCTTATGTATAATGCAGTTTGCTGGTGGAAGAAATAGATGTCGGGGAGGATAAAGTGAGGCAAGTAGTTAGTGGCTTAGCAAAGTTTTGCAATCCCGATGATCTAGCGGTATAGTGAAGCCTTGATTTACAAATAACTAATATAAATCTGGTTTATCAATCTATAGATTGTTCCGGTTCTTGAAATTTAAAGTTACTAATCTATGGTTTCTTGATTGCTCCATTATGATGATGAAGAACCGCCTTGTTGCGCTCATCACAAATGTCAAACCTGGAAAGCTAAGAGATGTAATGTCACAAGGACTGGTAATACTTTCTTCTATCCGCCTCAATCCAGTTCATCAACGATCAAAATATTGCAACACTCCCACATTTGCTCTTCTTCTATGTTCTTGGTTTCTTTGCCACAGGTTCTTTGTGCTTCAAATGAAGATCACTCGGTGGTAGAACCGTTGCTGCCACCTGCTGGGGCTAAACCAGGAGAGCGTGTTTCATTTTCAGGGTATATTAATGTTAACGATATAACATCGGACTTCTTTGATTGCTTTCCGTACATGGTTCCCCTTCAACCATTAAATGCATAAGGTCTTTCCTTTTTCTTGTTTTTCCTGTTTATCGCAAACTCAAGAACCCTTTTTCATAATGTTTATCTAGGATTGAAGGAAAGCCAGAAGATGTACTAAACCCGAAAAAGAAGCAACTAGAGAAGATAACACCGGTATGTGCTTTTTGCCCTTTATTAGGTTCCAGACTTAAACAAACCGAACATGCAGACTGTATTTGCATTATTATACATAAACATCCAATCTCACGGAAACTTTGGTTAATCACACGCAATTGCAGAATCTCTACACTGATGAAAATGGCGTAGCCACATACAAAGACATACCATTCATGACCTCGGCTGGACCTTGCACTTCCAGCATCCCCAAGGCGACCATCAAGTAGTGAACTTTATACTTCTTTCTCTTCTCTTGCATTTTTCTTTGATTTTCACAAACACAGTTGGAAAAAGAAGATATGTTTTGTCACAATTCGAATTAATCTCTAACCTGTTTTGACTCTCTCTTTTTTTTTTTATGAGCTTTCTGCTACTGGATTTTGATTTTACTTGGTTCCATTTCTTTCTCCTTTTGATCAAGCTGTGCAAGTCCACCATTACATGACATGATTTGCATCATATCTACAAATAGCCACTTCGCTACTTATGGGGTACAGTCAGATAAACTAAACCAGTCTTGACCATCAAACCAATTGTATTTAAATTAATTTGTCTCAATAAATCATGAATATAGGTGATCATATATCATGAAAACTCAGTATTAAATTCTGAAAGTTCAAATTAACTTCAAATATATTATACAATCTCCTTTTATCGTGATTCTTAGATTGATCTTACAAGTTAGAGGGATAAAGAATCTTAGACATGGCCCATGAGGATCTCTATAAGAGATTGGTGGTCCATTTACGACAGAAAATCATTATTATATTTTCCTTTTACATTTATTCCGGATACGAACCCAAAAAAATAGGGAAAAAAAATAATTAAAAGTGGTATTATATCTAAAGATTTATCTTATCAGCTTATAGCAGAGATCCGTACGACTGTCACTGGACACATATGTTTCTTTATTCAGTTTCTCAAAGAATCAGTCCTTCCATTGCAAAACACAACTTCTTTCTTATATTACACACACACAAAATCTTTATATTTTGTCCCAAAACAAAAATTATGATCTTTTTGGGTTTCTTTGGCTTTTATTATACGATTCCAAATCATATCAAATCAGTTCTTGGTATATTATGGGGGATTGTTACCGAATAAATCTGTTTTCATATCATATTTTCAGATCTATGTATCTACAATTTCGTATTGTACTATAGACTTTAATTCAAAGTGGTCCAAAAGAAAATAAATAAATAAATAAACCCCACACGATTCGAAGAACATGTCCTAACAAGTAACTCAATACAAAAAGACAAGTATATGAAACTTTATATCTATAACGACTAGTACTGAAACTAAAACACCTAAAATAAGATATCACGAAATATCCGTGATATTCTTTGATGCAATCTCTTTCCCATGCTGTGTTTTGAATTTATTTTTTTTATTCTGCGGAATTATATATAATTGGTAATAATAATGGAAAATTCTTCACCCACCAAAATCAAAGAAACCATCATAAATACCGTCACCAGATTCACATGATTCATACATACACACTTCTGAGTCTGTCACTTTCTTTCTTCATTGTATGTGTTTTTTGTCTTTTTGGTTTTTGAATTTATTTTTATTGGAGGAGGTGGAGAATTAAAAGCAATGTCTGCAAGGCTTTTGTATTAATGCTAGAGTCAGTCTTTGCTTCTTTGCTTTTTGTCAAGTTTTTTTGCTTTATCAGTTACTTGACATCTAAGGAACAAACGAGATGAACACTTCAGGAGGTTCTTGTTCGTCGTTAATGGAGGTGAGTTATGATCATCATCATCATGGTCATGATGAAGAGCTTCATGTTTTAGCTGTAGATGATAATCTCATTGACCGTAAACTCATAGAGAGGTTGCTCAAGATCTCTTCTTGCAAAGGTTTCCATCTTTTACCTTCCATTTTTTCTAATCAAAATTCATTACTTTTTGTATTCTTTGTCGTCGTCTATAAAATGTGAATATTTGCAGTGACAACAGCAGAGAATGCGCTTAGAGCATTGGAGTATTTGGGTTTGGGAGATCAAAATCAGCATATAGATGCATTGACCAACAACGTAAGCAAAAAACATATAAATCATTCAAGATCTATAATTTTTCTTTTCCTCGGGGCATATTTGATATCAGGTCTATAAAAATAACTCAAAATGTGTCCGATTTATCCAGGATTTGAAGGTGAATTTAATCATCACAGATTACTGTATGCCGGGAATGACAGGTTTCGAGCTACTCAAGAAAGTGAAGGTAAATATATAACAGCTTCTTGGAATCAAAATCCATAGAATTTATCGGTTAAATTCAATCTGACAATCTCGTCTCTGTGTTTCTGTAGCAGGAGTCATCAAATCTGAAAGAGGTCCCTGTTGTGATAATGTCTTCAGAGAATATTCCTACTCGCATCAACAAGTAAGAACAATTAAGATCTGGTTAAGACCTAGTTTCTGTGCATGTTTCTTAATTGTGGAAGTAATTAGTTAAGATCAATCTTTTGTTCCGTTTTGGCCTTTAAAAACGCAGATGTTTAGCGGGTGGAGCTCAAATGTTTATGCAGAAGCCTCTGAAACTGTCTGATGTTGAGAAACTTAAATGTCATCTCATGAACTGCAGAAGCTAACTATGGAGAGATTAAAATGTAGCCCTAACCAAACATTTCATTGTCTTGATTCCTTATTTTGAAATATTTTACAAGTTTTTCCTGGAAATCAAGAAATGTTTTCATATGCCTATAGTAATCTCAAGCTTATATACAAATACACACAAATCATAGAAAATGGTTGTGGTGATGAAGATGATGACGATGTCTTCTCTCTTCCATCCCTGTACAGCGAATAAATGGATAACATGAGAGGAAGAAACATCTCTTTATTCCTCTAACCATTGAAAATGGAGGCCACACGCAACAACAACAACAATGATGATTCTCTTCTATATTTGTTTCTTTCTCTTTTCTTCTTCTTCTTCTTCTCTTGTCTCTTTTTCTGCCACTGTTGCACAGGATTGACATCGTTTCTGCGTGAAGAGAAGAATAAAAATCTGTTGATATCTTGTGCAGCAAAAAAGGTTTAGATTTCAGTTTGTAACAGGACAAATTCCGAATACAAGACTAGTAAATGCAAAGAATCTCAATTGAATCACGACGAGGTTCATATAAGAAAAAAACTTATTTTTTTTTCCTTACCTCGGGATATTCACCGGAATCTTGTGAATGGCCTGGAAATTTTGTTTTTTAGAAAGACAATGAAGATTTTAATGGATCAGAGAAGACGATGAACCTCTTTCTTCTCCCGAGATAGAGAGAAAGAAGTTAAAAGTCTAAAACGTAGAGGAGAAATTGTCTCCTCAAGAAGAATACCTTTAGGAGACTTGTATTGTACGTCTCATGGGAGCTTTCAACATCATAACACGTGTCGTTTCATTTGTTTACTTCTCATTACTTTAGATCGGACCGACTTACCAATACCAAGACTTTTTAATTGTTATGTGCATGATTTTATTTTTTTCTTAATTTTTCTTTTCGGATTTGTGTATATGTACCGCACGATTTCTAGTAGTATAAACATGATTTTTTTTTTTAGAGTGGAACAAACCATATATGCTATTAATATTTTCCACGTAGATATGGTACACGTACGTTATCAAACTTCAATTAATCTGTCCAAAAAAGGTGGCAATTAGCGGAGCCGATTGAGCTTGATATGTATTATCCAATTTGGATAATGTATCACCAAAATCTGACCTAACTTGTTTTGAAATTTTGAATTTGAGTCTAGTGGTAGTGATGGTGTTTCATTTAAATAAACTAAACTGATCTAATTTGAACCAAACAAGTCTTACCTACAAATTGACTAACTCTTAATTTGAACTTAATTTGAACTTAATTTTTAAGTATCTAAAAGAAAAAACTGAATTTGAAAGAAAAAAAAAATTATATCGATTTTTTTCATTTCTTCCAACAACACTAACACAATTTTTTAGGCTAGTAAATTATATCCGATGTTTTTTTTTAAAAGCTAAAGATCTATCAGAATAAAATCGAATTCAAAAGCAAACTCAAATTGGTTTTAAATTGAAAAAAAAAAATCCGAAAATTTAAAGAAACACACTTATATATCTCAACCGTTAAAACGACTGGAGAGCGTTTTAATCTACGGCCCAAATGAGATAAAGGCCCAACTTAGGATTGTTACGGGCCAAGAATAACTGCAAAGGACGAACAAAGATTCTGTTCACTCACTCTCTCTCTCTCGCTCGCTCTCAAATCTTTCCGATTTCGTTGGGTCTTCTCCAAGTCTCTTGCGAAAATGGCGGCTTCGGTACAACCTGCATGCTTAGACCTCCACTTCTCCGGCAAGCATCCACCGCTTCTTAAACACAACGCTGTTTTCGTCCGCTGCGTTTCTTCTCCAAATGTAATTCCCGAAGCTGACTCCATCACTGGCCCGCCTGATATCATCAATACGAGCCGTGACCAGCGCAAAGTGGTTCGTATCGCGTGGGAGAAGTTGGTTCGATGGTCTCGTTTTTGGCGCGCTAAAGCCAAAACCGATGTTCTTGAGCGCACTCGCAAGGTTTTTTTATCTTTAATTTCGTTTGCGTTTGAAGAATTTGAAAAGAATCTGGTGATTTTTAGGTTGTTGTTCTTGGTGGAGGTTCGTTTGGTACAGCAATGGCTGCTCATGTAGCTAGAAGGAAAGAGGGATTAGAGGTTAATATGCTTGTGCGTGACTCTTTTGTTTGCCAATCTATCAACGAGAACCACCATAATTGGTACTTTATAGCGTTTGATTTTATCCAAACTCATTTCATAATACCTTTAGGACTTCACAGTGGTAATGTTGATTTTGTTCGAATTGTGTTTTGTTATCAGTAAGTACTTTCCTGAACACAAGTTACCTGAGAATGTGATTGCCACAACTGATGCGAAAGCTGCATTGCTTGATGCTGATTACTGCCTCCATGCTGTACCTGTGCAGGTTTAAAGCCGATTGAGTTTTTGTTTTTTTTTTGTGTTTTGGTTGATCTGCTTCTATGTTCTGCTGATTAATGCGGTTTGTTTGTTGCAGTTCAGCTCATCGTTTCTAGAGGGAATTTCCGATTATGTTGATCCAGGATTGCCTATTATATCTCTTAGCAAAGGTCTGGAGCTTAATACTCTTAGGATGATGTCTCAGATAATTCCTACTGCCCTTAAGAATCCACGGCAACCTTTCGTTGCACTTTCTGGCCCGTCATTTGCTCTGGAGCTGATGAACAATTTACCAACGGGTTTGACTCTTGTTCTTCTTTCGTTTATATTCAAATAGCATTATATAGCGTTCTATTGCTGAATGCTGTGAAATTTTTCTTTTCGGTATATTTTTTTGCTTGTAGCAATGGTGGTTGCCTCGAAAGATAAGAAATTGAACAATGCTGTTCAGCAGCTTCTGGCTTCTAGTTACTTGAGAATAAATACTTCCAGGTACGACATTTCAAAACCAGACTCCTTTGGTGTAAATAATTTCTGGATGCATTTCCCTGCTGGGCTCCATTGGCCTACCTGCTTGATAGTTTATTCATGTCTTGTGTACGTGTGGTATTAGTGACTGAGCTCTAATGGTTGACTTCTTAATTCTTCGAGGGAGTTTTGTGCACTCAGCTTGTAACCTCTGATCATTTCAGTGATGTTACAGGCGTGGAAATTGCCGGTGCCCTGAAGAATGTTCTAGCAATAGCTGCAGGAATTGTTGATGGAATGAATCTCGGTAACAACTCTATGGCAGCTCTTGTATCCCAAGGTTGTTCAGAGATAAGATGGTTAGCCACAAAGGTAGTAAATTTGATGTGTGTCTATAATAGCTTCATAGAAAGTGGTTTTTATCCAAGAAACTCACCACGATGTTACTGAATCCTGAGTTTATTGCATTTTCTGGGGTTTTCCGTCATGTATGTGTGAAGATGGGTGCAAAGCCAACAACCATAACTGGTTTATCAGGAACTGGGGACATAATGCTCACGTGTTTTGTAAATCTTTCAAGAAACCGAACAGTTGGAGTCAGGTTAGGGTCAGGGGAGACACTAGATGACATACTAAGCTCTATGAATCAGGTGTGTTTCTCATTGGTGTCGCTTGTCTTATGGTAAAACCAAAAAGATTGGTTGAATCTGAAACCCATGAATCAAATAACAATTGCTGCGCAGGTTGCAGAGGGTGTAGCAACTGCCGGGGCAGTGATAGCATTAGCGCAGAAATACAATGTGAAGCTGCCGGTTTTGACAGCCGTAGCTAAGATAATAGATAATGAACTGACCCCGACTAAGGCTGTTCTTGAGCTCATGAACCTTCCTCAGGTTGATTCTAGGTTTCCTAGATTCCCATTTCGACTCTGCTACTTTTCTGGTTTTTGATTTGACTCTGTTCTGTATATTTCTGGTTTTGCAGATTGAAGAAGTATGAGATGGAACAATCGTTTTGAGGACCACATATTCAAAAGAGATGGCTTTAAGGCGGCGAGAGCTTTGCATTCGTTTAGAGATAGCTAATAGAGATGACTTGAAGTGAGTTTTGTATTCGATTTTAGGCCTGAATCTCATGAATGTGAATTGTTCATAAACATTTTACAAAATCTGTGTAAAGTTTTCTCATACATCTATAAAAATGATGGTTGAGTCTCTTGTTAAGTGTGGACTCTGAAATTTGGAGTGGGATTCGTATGATCTTCGGACTTTCACAGCCATGGGTTTAACTAGGGGTGTTTCAATTCGGGTACATCAAACCGATTTAATCCAAACTTAACCGTGAAAAGCCGATCAAAACAAATTAAAACGTCATGCTTTTGGTGAAAATCCACCGATCATAAAACAGTGAGCATGGGCTTTGAAGTTGAGAGGCCTACAGTTTTTCGAAGGCCCACAGATAAACGGTGTCGTATAGGAGGCAAAACCCTTGCAATTGCAGTGTCGTCGTTAAAAGTTGTCGAAGACGGAGGGAAAGAAACAGAGAACTTGTTTGTTTCGTCGAAGAAAAAGATGATGAAGAGAACCCAACAATCGGCAAGGGAAACAAAGCAAGAAGCTAAAGATGCAAGCAAACCGAAGAGCGGTTTGTTCGCTTCCTGTTCCTTCTCTTCCCTTGGCTTAGATCCCAAGCTCTCTGACCAGCTCCAAGGTTCTCTCTTTGCCTCTGCTTATGTTTAGTGAACTTAATTTTTATGATTTTAATGGTTGTTTTTCGTGTCAATTTATACAGAAAGGATGGGCTTTGAAGCTCCTACGCTTGTACAAGCTCAAGCAATTCCTGTTATTCTCTCTGGTCGAGATGTGTATCCTTTTTCTATAAACTTCTATCTTCTTTTTTTTGTGTGAATTATGATTACATTTAAAGTTAGGTTTGTTTTCGTTAACTTGGGATATATATAAATATATAGACTTGTTAATGCTGCAACCGGTACTGGAAAAACTATTGCGTATTTGGCACCAATCATCCATCACTTGCAGGGTTATTCTCCCAAGGTTGATCGTTCTCATGGAACTTTTGGTATGTGCCTATTAGTTAGCTACAATTTAGAATTCGTTGGGAGGTGAAGTGAAAGTTATGATGCTTGGCACTTGTATTTGACAGCTTTGGTGATTGTGCCGACACGGGAACTATGCCTTCAGGTGTATGAAACCTTGGAGAAGTTGCTGCATCGGTTCCATTGGATTGTCCCTGGCTATGTGATGGGAGGAGAGAAAAAGGCTAAAGAAAAGGCTAGGTTAAGGAAAGGTGCCATCTTTTCTTCCATTTTGCATATTCAGTTCTTTATGTGAGAAGGGAGATGATCGCTTTGAATCCGGACTAATCGTTTTTATTTCAGGGATATCCATTCTAATTGCAACCCCGGGACGCCTTCTTGACCATTTGAAGAACACAGCTTCATTCGTGCACAAAAATCTTTGTTGGGTTATCTTTGATGAAGCTGATTGGTATAAATGCTATACCCTGAAAGTTAATCTCCTCCTTGATCCTGTGCTTCTTTTATTTAGTAATTCCTTTGAATTTTGGCAGCATTCTCGAATTAGGTTATGGGAAGGAGATAGAACAGATAATTAAGCTTCTAGGTTCTGGGCAAAACGACCAAGGGGAAGAGGATGATATTGTTCCTAAAGGAGTTCAGAAGCAAAACTTGTTATTGTCAGCAACATTGAATGAAAAAGTTAACCATCTTGCAAAACTTAGTTTGGACGATCCGGTAATGATTGGTCTTGACAACAGCAAATTGCTACAAAATCCATCTATAGAGTCTCCTGCGTCTCCTGACTCTGATGCGGATGATATGGTAATTCATGTAAACAAATCCGTAAACCCTTCATCTGAGGACTATGGAATACCATCACAGCTAGTGCAGAAATATGTTAGAGGTATATTTATCTTCACTCAAATTTCTTTATATTGTTTTGTGCTTCTGGTTTGATACAAATATCTATTATATGCAGTGCCATGTGGTGCACGGCTTGTGGCACTTCTCTCTGTTCTCAAGAACCTTTTTGAAAGAGAAGCTTCTCAAAAGGTAAATCTCAAGCCAGCCATATCCGAAGTTCCTGTCATATCTGTTTCTTTTTAAATTCTCGATTGATTGAGGTTTTGTGCGGCTGTTTTCTTACAGGTGGTCGTATTCTTTTCGACACGTGATGCTGTAGATTATCATTATTCACTTCTGAGTGAATTCCAGTGGCCACCGAATTCTGATACAGAAGAGGAGGGGACTAAACAGTTGTTTCTTAAGTGCAAAACGTTTCGGTTACATGGAAGTATGGAGCAGGAGGATAGAAGATCTGCGTTTGGGACCTTTAAAACCGAGAAACAGGCTCTTCTCTTGAGTACAGATGTTGCTGCTAGAGGCTTGGATTTCCCGAAAGTAAGATGTATTATACAATATGACTGTCCTGGGGAAGCTACCGAGTATGTGCATAGGTAAATTCTGGAATGCCAAAAACCTCTTGACGTTTCTACCTTAAATACATAGTACCTTGAATTTACTGAGCTTATGCGTTTGTGATTAATGGTTGCAGAGTGGGTAGAACAGCTCGTATTGGTGAAAAAGGAGAAGCCTTGTTATTTCTACAACCGATTGAAATAGACTATCTTAAGGAACTTAAGAAACATGGTGCATCACTTGCAGAGTACCCTCTTCTAAAAGTACTTGATAAATTTCCCATACCCGGCAATATGCCCCGAATCAAAAAGGTAATATCGCTAGAATCGCATCCGTGGGTCATATCTCTGCAGAGAGCTCTTGAATCCTTAACTTACGCTGAGGTATGATTCTCTTCATTGTGTCTTCTCCCGCTGTGATTGATTTATACTCTGATAGTAAAAATCTCTCCTTGTTTGTGGCTGTTTTATTCACAGCCAAAGATGAAGAACCTGGCAAAGAATGCATTTGTCTCTTGGGTTAGGGGATATGCAGCTCACAAGGGAGAGCTCAAGAGCATTTTCGTGGTAAAGAAGCTTCACTTGGGTCATGTCGCCAAGAGTTTTGCTTTGAGAGAACAACCGTCTTTAGTTGGGAAATCACATCATAAGGAATCAATGAAGAGGAAGAGAGACGAACGTCAAAAAGGGCAACAAGCTAAGAAGAGAAAGAAGATGAGTGGCAGTAGAAGTATAAAACAAACTTGATAAAATCTGTTTCGCCACCATAAACCATGGCATAAGTTTTGTAATGAATGAGCTGGTTTGTTCATCGAAATTTTGAATTATCTAAGAAGTTTGGAACTTCAACCATGTTTTGTTAACAATATTACTTGTATTAACCACGAAGCTAAAGATTCACAACAAATGCATACCAGAGATTTCTAAAAAGTCAAAATTCATTTTTGGAGGTGAACTACAACGACGATGCAGATATGCGTTTCAAGCTTCACGACGTTCACTTTCTTCAGGGAATTTCTAATTGTTTTCAATATTTTGGATCATAAAAAACACTGTTTTTCTTTAGATGTCTGAACAAAAAAACTACTAATACACAAATTTTGTGTACATCTTTGGGTTGGATCTCGTGCCATTTTGAGATCGAGTACATTTTTAGGAGCTGAAACAGAGGCGTTGAGATGGAGTGTTCTTTGTGCAAGGAACCGAAGGAATCCGACACGAAGGAGATGTTACATATCCTATCCAACTCAATGGAATGGTCCGCACTTCAACCTCTGCTGCTCAATATCAAAAAGTTAGCATTGGATTTCGAAGATTTCAAACTCGTATTCCATCCAAGAGAAGCAGATGGTATAGCAGATGCTGTCGCCAACTCGCCATAAAAGACTCTTAACTATCTGAATTATGATCTGGTTTTCTATTCGACTGTGCCTGTGACGTTGACAAACCAGAGTTGTGTAACGATATGGTCGACTGTGACGAATTATATATTGGTTCTTTTGTATGTAGGGTCTTAAAACCCATTAATATTTGTTGACAAAGAAAAATATCATTAGGCCATGAATATTTGTAGTTTTTAAAATGATTTTTGGTTTTTGATTTTTGATTAGGCCTAGTAGAAACTATGAAAATCTAGATTCCCTAATTTCTAGGAAAACTATTTGTGCAAAATCTTGAATAGGGTAACAAATTGGTTTTTGAGGATTAAAAACCAAAAAAATATTGTAGAATCTACAAACAATCAAGGGCTTAATATTTTGGGCCAATTAAGGAGATGTTAATGAGTAAGAGTACGACTCACGTTTTCTTTTTTTTCTTTTTCGGGAGTATAACGCGTAATGCCACATTCGTATAAAAACTTTCACGAAACGCCACGATTCCCGTTTGTTTCTTTCAAAGAATGCCACAAAACGAACTGTAGCGCGAAGGGTGAAAGACAATTTTGCCCTCACTAGTTTGTGTGTGATTTTTGAGAAGCTAGGCATCGTTTCAATTGCCATACGAAAAAATCAAAAAAAAAAAACCATTTCATCCCGAAATCTGGAAAGAAAAATTCACGACCGTAAAAGGAGGGATTCAAGTAGAAACCCAGAAATTGAGTTAGGCGATACTAAAAAGTGGGAGATTTTGCACTTCCGTCGGCTGTGACAAACCGAAGGCTGGGTTATGGCAATTGGTGAGAAAAAAAGTGGGAATTGGTAGGCGAGAAGACGAAGTGGATCCATCTAATCAGTCCAGTTCAGAGGTTGTGGAGGGCAGCAGAAGAAAAGAAAGATGGTAGTAAAAAAGCTAGTTTGAGTCGCGCGCGATTTTATTTGGGGCTTGGACAGAAGGTCGATTAGGGTTTTTTAGGTACAGTAATAAGATAAAAAACGTGCAGGTCGAAGGCGTGGGAGGAGAAGCCAGTCGAGAAAGATGCCGGCAAAAGACAAACAGAACCAAAAAAAGGGATGGAAGCGGATAGGTAAATTTCATAAACTGGGAAATTGATAGACAATGCAATTTTGGGGTAAAAGTAGAATGGTTTGAGAACAGATTGCGTCGGCGTTGCTGAATGCAGGCTGAACAGTGAGAAATCTGGAGCGAAGGTGGCTGAACGGAGTGGAAATAATGCGCCGGGGAAAGTTGCAGCGATGGACAACCCCACATCAAGGTAATGGACATTGTAGTTATGACACGGGGTGGACAAAATATAATGGGAAAAATTGAAAGTGATGGATACTAAACCCTAAGAACATTTTTTTTTGTCATCAGTTGATAAATTAAGATGGCGGATGAAGGCCGAGAATGTGACGGTGCCAGTGCCACCGCCGATGAAAGAAGCTCTAGTCACCGCTGCTGCAAAATCAAAGAGTCAGGAGATTTAAGCGAGGGTGTAGACTCAATCAGCTCTCTGCCTGATGAGATCCTCCAACATATCCTCTCTTCTATTCCGACCAGATTCGCCATCAGATCTTCCGTCTTGTCGAGACGATGGAGGCATGTATGGTCCGATACACCTTCTCTCTACTTTCATGACCATTGGGACAGACCGGATGCTAATTCGATAAACGAAACCCTAGCTCGCTACAGAGCTCCGAAGATGACGAGTTTCCGTATCTATACCAGCATGCTCGATGATCTTCCTTTACATGGACAGTTGGATCAAGTTCGCTTTGTCCCGAAACGTGGAGAATCTGTCGCTGGATTTGGATCGGCGTGAATATAATATCCCTCATTTCCTCTACGTCAATTCCTCTCTCAAGCAACTCAGCATTGAGTCAAACTTTTCTAAACTGATTCCCAAATGCTCTGTGTCGTGGACATCCCTGAAGAAGCTGTCATTGATTACTTGCAACGTCCCTGATGAATCCATTGCTAAGATCCTATCTGGTTGTCCGGTTCTCGAAACTTTAAGATTGCGTTTCTGCGATGAACTGAAGGTTCTTGATCTCTGCAAATCACCGCGTCTGAAAACATTAGTCATTCATAGCGACAGTTTGGTTCCGGGGCCAACGAAGATTGTGGCACCCTATATCCATTGTCTCAGATTGAGAAACTCTCAGTTACTATGTGATTTAGTTGATGTATCATCTTTAACTGAAGCTAAACTAAACATTAGCTATTACTTCGAAAGTGAAAAACTGAACGCTGATTTTCTTCACATCA
The DNA here is from genome assembly GCA_026770425.1 of Boechera divaricarpa. Lineage (NCBI taxonomy): Eukaryota > Viridiplantae > Streptophyta > Magnoliopsida > Brassicales > Brassicaceae > Boechera > Boechera divaricarpa. The sequence continues at coordinate 19,514,169 of CM049186.1, forward strand.
TGGTGCTAGAGATGCTAGAAAAGTGTCAGAATGTAGAGAAGCTTACTTTTGGGGAAAACTTTCTTAAGGTATGTTTTCGGGTATTCACGTGTCGTATGGATGGTCATTATTGCATTCTCTAATGCATTCAACTTATTTTACCAATGTAAAGTCAGTTACTACATAGTCTTATGTTATTTTCACTCTCTAAGACATCGCAGCCCATTTTTCTTCTTGGGATCTGTATATCGGTATTCACTATTTGCTTATGCTTTTTGTTAGATTTTATCTCTTGCCGAGCTCCGTGGTGTTCTTTTTCCAAAATTCAAGGCTAAAGCTTTAACGCTTGAGACAGCGATCTCTCACTATGTAGTTCCTGGTATAGTAAGGGTGCTACAAAACTCTCCTGAATTAAAGAAGCTAACCCTAACATACACAACGCATCGTGGCTTCATACCGGTATATTTGCCGTAACCTCGTTTATTTTCCTTCACCATTCTAACTATTGCCAACTTTGAAACATGTCCTTTCACTTGAGTTTGTAGAATTTGAGATAGTGACACTCTTTGGATAATGAAATTTTTTTCTGCTGTACAGGGCACCTATATTGATGAAAACTTGCGTTCTCATGGCTTGAATACGGATCAGTGCTGGAACTCGGAAGCGAGAGTTTTCAAAGACATTTGCCCCTTGAGAGCAAACTCTTGGTTTATAGAACTTGTGCTTAAAACCACAAAGACATTAGAGAAGATGGTCGTAAGGTTGGAACCTTATCTTAACTCAAAAGGTTTTATGAAAGAGTTGCTTGAGATGGTTCCAGTGCTTACTGGCAACAACAATGTCTCCATTGTGATCAGCTCAACAACCAGAAGCCGGTTAAAAATGTAAACTTTTCCTTAGTTTGTAAGAAACTTGATCAAATCTGTGTAGCCACCATATTTCATTGCATAAGTTTTGTAATGAATAGGCATTTTTGTTCATCGAAATTTAAATCATCCAAAAAGTTCGAAATTTTATCATGTTTTTTTAAGAATATTACTTGTATTAACCAGAAAAGGTAAAGAGATTCACAACAAATGCTTACCAGCAAAAATCTAGCCAAGTGTTGAAATCAAAATCGATTTTTGCGGTGAACTACCGGAAGATAACGACGACGATGCTGATATGCGTTTCAAGCTTCACGTCGTTCACATTCGTCGGGGACTTTCTTCTTTAGCTTATTCTTACATTTCTCCGACTTCGGTTGGTTCTGGAATCAGAGCTCTAATTCAGAAAGGAGAGTATCTACAAGCTCTGCATTTATACACTAAGCATGATAACACTTCTCCCTTGTGGACTTCCGTTTTCACATTTCCTTCTCTTCTTAAGGCTTGCTCTTCTCTCACAAATCTTGGCTATGGCAAAACAATTCATGCTTCGATCATCGTGTTGGGTTGGCGTTACGATCCTTTTATTGCAACCTCGCTTGTCAATATGTATGTTAAATGTGGTTATTTAGATTATGCCGTCCAAGTGTTCGACGGTTGGTCTCAGAGTGGAGTTTCTGCTCGGGATGTCACAGTTTGGAACTCTATGATTGATGGGTACTTCAAATTTCGAAGATTTAAGGAAGGGATTGATTGTTTTCGCCGAATGCTGGTGTTGGGTGTAAGACCTGATGCTTTCTCGTTATCAATTGTTGTGAGTGTTTTGTGTAAAGATGGAAACTTGAGGCGGGAAGAGGGGAAACAGATTCATGGGTATATGTTGAGGAATTCGTTAGATGGCGATTCTTTCTTGAAAACTGCTTTGATTGATATTTATTTCAAGTTTGGTTTATCTGCAGATGCGTGGCGTGTTTTTGTGGAGATTGAGGATAAATCTAATGTTGTACTATGGAATGTGATGATTGTTGGGTTTGGTGGTAGTGGGATCTGTGAATCTAGCTTGGAGTTGTATATGCTTGCAAAGAGTAACAGTGTCAAGCTTGTTTCCACTTCATTTACTGGAGCTCTTGGTGCGTGTAGTCGAAGTGAGAATTCTGGTTTTGGTAGGCAGATCCATTGCGACGTTGTGAAGATGGGACTTGACAATGACCCGTATGTTTCTACTTCTCTTCTGTCAATGTATTCAAAATGCGGTATGGTTGGTGAGGCAGAAACTGTCTTCAGTTGCATTATGGATAAAAGACTTGAAATATGGAACGCGATGATTGCAGCTTATGCAGAGAATGAGTATGGGTACTCTGCGTTGGAGTTGTTCGGTTTCATGAGGCAGAAAAGTGTCTTACCTGATTCTTTTACCTTGTCGAATGTTATATCCTGTTGCAGCATGTTGGGAATGTATGACTATGGCAAATCAGTCCACACAGAACTGTTTAAGAGACCGATACAAAGTACACCTACAATAGAGAGTGCTTTACTCACTTTGTATTCCAAATGTGGATGTGATACTGATGCTTATTTAGTCTTCATATCAATGGAAGGAAAAGATATGGTTGCATGGGGCTCCCTGATCTCAGGACTTTGCAATAATGGGAAATTCAAAGAGGCTCTGAAAGTTTTCGGGTCCATGAAAGATGAAGATGATAACTTGAAACCTGATTCTGATATTATGACCAGTGTTATAAATGCATGCGCCGGATTAGAGGCTCTCAGGATTGGCCTTCAGTATCATGGTGACATGATTAAAACTGGACTAGTGCTGAATGTTTTTGTTGGCAGTTCCCTTATTGATCTGTATTCTAAGTGTGGCTTACCAGAAATGGCTCTCAAAGTTTTCATTAGCATGAGACTCGACAACATTGTTGCCTGGAATTCAATGATATCTTGCTACAGCCGAAACAACCTTCCAGAACTATCGATAGAAATTTTCAATCTGATGCTCAATCAAGGTGTCTTCCCAGATTCAGTATCCATCACAAGTGTCCTTGTAGCAATCTCATCAACTGCAAGCTTGCTTAGTGGGAAAAGTCTACATGGTTATACATTAAGACGCGACATTCCTTCAGATTCTTACCTGAAAAACGCTTTGATTGATATGTACATTAAGTGCGGGTTTTTGAAGTATACAGAGAATATCTTCAAGAAAATGCTGCATAAGAGTCTGATCACTTGGAACCTAATGATATATGGATATGGATCCCATGGAGATTGTTTTAGAGCATTGAGTCTTTTTGATGAGATGAAGAAGGCAGGAGAATCGCCCAATGATGTAACATTCCTGTCTCTGATTTCAGCCTGCAATCATTCCGGTTTTGTGCAGGAAGGCAAAAACATTTTTGAGATCATGAAACAAGACTATGGAATCGAACCAAACATTGAACATTATGCAAATATGGTGGATCTTCTAGGACGGGCGGGTCGCCTGGAAGAAGCTTACAGTTTCATAAAAGGGATACCTACTGAACCAGACAGTAGCATATGGCTCTGCCTCTTATCTGCCTCAAGAACTCATCATAATGTGGAACTTGGGATATTGTCTGCTGAGAAGTTGTTGAGAATGGAACCGGAAAGAGGCAGTACCTATGTTCAGCTAATCAATCTTTACATGGAAGCAGGAATGAAGAACGAAGCAGCAAAGTTGTTGGGTGAGATGAAGGAGAAAGGCTTGCAGAAAAAACCTGGTTGCAGTTGGATTGAAGTTAGCAATCGAACTTATGTTTTCTTTTCAGGAGGTTCATCTTCTCCAATAAAGGCTGAGATATTCAACGTGTTGAATAGGTTGAAAAGTAATATGGTAGATGAGGACAAGTCCACTTGAACAAGATAACATTCCGAATTGATGGTGTTTTTACATCACTTCTACTTCTCAGAAACTCATAAGAAACACTCTTTTTGGATGTGTAGAGTAAAAATAGAGACACTCTTGGGGTTTAAAATGAATGATATTACAAATCAAATAATTCGTTGGTTGCTTGGTTTGAACTCTCTGAGTCACCTGGAGATGCTTTCAAAAAAATGTACATTGTATGCTGTTTATCTTCTTCCTTCCTCTAGTGTTCATCACATTCCAGATTAGGTTCGGTTAATGCGTTGGGCACCTAGTCTAGGAGCTGCAGGTTTGGCTCCTCGGCCACGACCAGAAGATAACGGTTTCGCTCTGGTGGTTGGTGGTGGAGCAGCAATGGCAGCCCATGGGTCTTCATCATCAGACTGTACTGTCTTTTTCAAGTTCAACGGTCTTGAAGTAGTTGCAGGTGGGGGAGCAGCTATGGATCCCCACAAATCATCGTCTTCCGTTTTCACAGCTGCTTTCGCCGTGCTAATCTTTGGTCTTGAGCTTGTAGCTATTAAGAGGAGTAACACACAACCACATCAATTTTAGAAAGTTTAACAGAATGTGTTGAGGCAAACTGATTCAGCTAAAACTAAGTACCTGCAGGTCTAGAGGACTGAGACACAGGTCGTTTTTGAGCTGCTTGAATGTTTGCGAGAGCAGGAGAAGGTTTTGGTTCATCCAGCGGTTCGAGATCCCAACCGTCTTTGTCACTGTCATGGCCTTCGCTAATGCCATTCTCAACATCTCCCCAACCATCTGTTGATGTTGGGGATGGTGGTGCGGGTTGATCTGTGAAGTCCGAGTTGGAACGTGTATGATGACTGGCTTTGACACTTGGCGCCTCCGTTGCTGGGGAAAATTTTCAAGAAATAAACAAAATAGGAAATGGAAAAGTACTGGCAACTGTACAGACTAGCCAAAAGAACAGTGATCGACTAAACATATAAAGCAATATCTTTTTTCTTTTATTATTTACAGCTTCCGTTGTGCATTTCAACAAATTTTACAATCAGGGTCGAGAGAAAGTTTATGGTAAGTGATCTCAAGTGTACCTGTGGTTGCAACATTTGAGGCTGCAGCAGCTAGGGATGGTGCTGAAGAAGAAGAAGCAAGAGGCGCTTGTTCTAGTGGCTTACCCTTGAGAGTCAAAGAACTCATAGCCCATCTATAAAAGTAATTAAATTAGTCTAATTAATATACTTAACTCTTTGACCAATGTTCATATAATTTGACTTGACTATACTCACCCGATCAGACCAGCAGTTTCAGGTATAGCTGAGGCTCCTCCGCTGGCTCCCGTCTCTCCAGTGTTTGTCTATTAACACCCCAAAAAAAATCAGTTATCTTCCATCCCCTAATACATAAGACTACAAATATAAAAACAGCTTAAGGAAAGAGTTAGGTAGACATATTATTCCTACCTTCTCATAGTTTTGTTTCAGTATCTGAAGAAATTGTTCTACAGCCTGAAATGCCTTTGCTCGAACATCACTATTAGGAGAACAAGAGAAAATGATTTAGATTTTGTCGGAAGAGAAACCACTAGAGGAAATAAGGATTGACATTCATTTCAAGGAACCTGTCTTGATCAATGGTTAGCACAACGATATTCGGAAGAATCCTAGTTGCTATTTCAGTGTCGTCATAAGTAGTACTGGTGGCACATAATGCAACAATCCCTGCGTAAAGTAAAATCCAGTGAGATATAAGATGAGTAGATGACACCTGGAAAGAGGATAACAACAGGAATATCCCAGACCCAGTTGATGGGAAATGATTTTCATAGAACCAAAACATCCCACACACTATGTAATAACTAGGATCCTGTTATACCAGGCATTCACATACCTGCACCTCGAGCAGGTGGAAATGTATCACGCAGTGCACGCACTGTAAAAGCATTAATCAAAACTCGTTTCCTTGTCTGCATCATTGTTTCATGATTAGATACAAACAAAACAACAGATCCATAGAGATAACAAGAAATCAAAAGAAAAAAACGAAGCTGCTAGAGACTAACCCCTTCATTTAGGTAGGTGGCAATATTCCCGAGTAATATAGTGGTATTGGTTCTGATTGCAGGCTCTTCATCCACCTGAGAGGATAACATAAAATTAAACCACAAATACTGTGAAAGAAGTAATTACATCTGCAACATGCATGACCTCTTAACTCCAGCTAAAAAGAACCAAAGGATTGCCATAAATAGAGGTATGGAAAGGCGGTAATATTTTACAAAAAAAAAAAAAATCAAATATGGGAAAGAGCAAGGTGCAGCTATTGCGGTCGAACCTGTAGTTTGGAAAGGTATTTCAACAGGGATCCAGAAAGTGTACGCTGAGAAAGCTGCAGCCACAAACAAAAAAAACAGAAATTTATGTCAGATACAACTAGATTATGACCAAAAAAAAAAATGAGAATGATCATAAAAATGTCGTTGGATGAGATGAAACAGACAGTGACCTTTCTAACTTAAAACATATAAAGCAGCTTAAATGGGTTAGGCGCAGGTACCTTTGGAGCTAAAACGAGCATCGATTTAAGAGTCAGCTCTCGGAGAAAAGCAGATGTATCCGCAAATCCAGTAGCAACATGAGGGTATACCTAGTAAAAACGCAGCCCATTGTTAATGATAAAAGTATGCAACTAGACGACAGTACTGCCAAACACCCACAGTTGAACACCTTTCAGGCCACAGAAGAGGAACTGATCTTACTTGTTCATCAACGATTTGCCCGGACATTGACTCTCCAAATTGATCAACATGTTGCAAAAGAGAAACTCTAATAGCTCGATCATTGGAAGCAAAAAGCTTGACTATTGTTGGCAGTACCTAAAATAAGAGAAGGGAGTACCTTTAGGAAATAACTGAAAACTATACATACAACAATGGAGTGGATAAGAGCGTTTTAACAGAAATATAGCATGACTGAACAACCTTCACACTGAAATCTTCAGTTGATAACCACGAACCCATCTTAAGTAAGGCAGTTAATGCGGGAGCAGCAGCTGAACCAAATTCAAGGGAAGAAGCTAATAAAGGAAGAAGCTGCATCAACCAGAAGGTTATGTCAAATAGCAAAACAAAAAACCTTCAACTCAAAAGGCAAATTGTTGTCCTAGTACCCAATAAAATTTAGATTCACACCTTCTTAAGCACGATCTCCCGAGGAAGCTGTTCAGCAACATTTGGAAGTTTGCGGAAGAAAGTATCTTTTTCGACGCTGTCTTTCAAGTTCAGAATATCCATAAAATGTATGGTGTCCACCAGCTTATTTTGGAAATACTCTGCCAATTCAAGTATGTCAGAAATAAGAATCAAGAGATAAGGGATGGTCAAAGATAATTATAAGAGATAATACAACACCTTTATATAAAGAAACCCAGACGGAAGGGCCAAAAGCAGAAATACAGAGAAACAGAACAAGCAGAGAATCGAGAAACAGTGAACTATTTAAGGTACAAAATATGTAACCCAGACAGGAAGATTACCGCCATTTTCTAGAAGTTTTGAGGTGTTCAACCTGCGAGAAGGCATGGAACTTAGGAGTCGCTGATAATCTGGAAGCAGAGACTGTGAGAAAAGAAACATTCAACTGAAGTGAAAGCCAGCTCTTAGAAATCAGAGTCACACAAACAGATAAAAAAGTAACACGTCAAAACTTTGGGGAAACAAACATACAAAGCCTATTGACTAAAATCATATCGCCAGTATAAGTTCCAAATACACTGGAGTTAAAAGTTATCAAAATTACATGGAGCTTAATCCATAAATATGAAAAACCAAAGAAGAATCCAAATGTATACACAAACGATATTGAGGAACATAACATATACTCAAGGACAGAAAGGGATGAAAACAAAACCTTAGGAATGCCGACAGTGTTACGCAGCTCCTCTGTTTTTCCCAGCTTAGAGCCCGAGAAGAGTTCGTAAATAAGACAACCTTCAAAAAATGAAGTATAGGGCTTTAATGAAAGAATTGCACTCAAGTGAACAAAGGGTCTAGGGCGTATAATCTCCATTTAAAATTAGCAAGGCATAAAAGTTCAAAACTACAGTAGGGGGTTACCTAATCCCCACGAATCAATGGCCCATGGTGGAGATTTTCTAATAGCAACCCAATCAGACTTGACCATTTCCATTGGCTTGTACTGTGTCCCCACTAGCCATTCATATGGCTGAAATAAGAAAAATAAGGTAGAAAAGATGAAAAGGAAGCAGTAAACACTGACAGAGTATTCCTACCCCAGACACATGAACAAGGTCTATGATACTACAAGGTACGTTATATCAAGAATGTCATAAAATAATGTTAAAGACAGATATGACAGCAGGTTTGAGTTCTAAGATTTCGAGGGAGGGAAAAACAAAATGATAGAAATGGCTATAAAATTGAGAAGATTAACAAAGTGTAACACCCCAATGAACTACAATAGTGAATGATGAGTACCAGCATAGGTCCACTTGCAGATTCATTGCTCCCATCAAACTCTGATAGAACATCAAAAGCATGGAGTTTCCAGTCCAAAGTAGGTGTAACAACAACACTCGCCAGACAGACATTTCCATGCACCTGTTGAGACAGTACAACTTAAGAGTTTTCACTACAATATATGAAGTGCGGATTCAATGTATGCTATCATAAATTCAAAACGATATCTAACTGACAAGAAAATCTAGTAGTCACCGGTTATATATTCTAATAGCTGAAATATAATGTCGTAAGCAAATACTTACAAGTTTGCAGTCATTGTTCAGAAAGCTCACAGCTTTAGCTATCTGGTGTAGCCCTAGTGCAAAGTACTCATCCCTAAAAGGAAATATTTCATAGTTACAAAAAAATTGATAAGTGATCAAAATTTACCATGTCAAACATGATAATGGCTTTGCCACTGGACATTATATGTCTTTTCTGCCTAGATGCTCATAAGAAGAGTTCATACCTCTGGGTAGCTTTCAAGCCTAGCTCCTTTATCTTATCCGACAGTGGCATAACAGGCTCAGTGACTATATAGATCGTAACCTTGGAAGTAGAACCATCATGAGTTTCAACCTCAGTGCTGTGGAGAAATGAAAGTATATTTGGATGCCTCACCTGCAAAACGAAATAGTAGATGATAATATGACAGAAAGATGTCAATGATACTAACAAGAGGAGAAAGAAAGCCACCTAGTGTGACATTCAGATGAATCAATTGAGAACATTTATATTTGTGTAAAAATTGCTCACCAAGATGTGACAAAATTAGATATTATGCAGGCGTCAGTTCAACTGGGGAATTCTTAACCAGGTACGAAAAACTGATTATATATATCATTGTAACTTCATACTTCACTTAGAGACAAATAAAAGGTACTCGTACATCACTAGTTGATGAAGTAAAGTTCCATGTACTAGAGAGTTAGAGTTCTTAGCGCTTGATGGAAGTTTCCTCGGTAATCAGAGAAATAATATCTTGTTTGTATGAATCGAGCCTAAACATGCTATAATTTTATGAGAACTTACGGTACGAAGGCGCTTGACACCATTTCGTCCAGCAGCCAAATGACCATCTTGAGCATTGTTCCCAGAAAGAGCAAATATTGAAACTGGAGATCCATCATCCTGAAGAAACCAAAAGTACAGAATATGAGATTATATCACAACTTACAGTATCCGAGAGTAGATCAACCTAAGAAAAAAGACATGAATTTTATAAAATAAAGCCAAAAATCTGTACAGAATGAGAGCCTGAGAGACTTGACCAAACAAAGCCACAAAAACCATCAAACGAGCCAAATTCACATAAGGTTACTATTATGAGTGCAAATCTCAAAACTCAGCGTACTCACAAACTGGAAGAACCAAGAACAACAGTAGTTTGAATGGTACTTCTAGAACTACAGCTACTAAGCATAAAAAGGTTAAATCTGCTGGATCACGCTACATAGAAAATCAATCTACTACAGGGACAAAAAAAAACTATGCCTCTCGTTTGACATTAAAGCAACACTTAACAGCACCGAATTCAAATAATACAACTAATGTGCAGCCTAGAGGCAGATTCGCAACATCTTCTGCAGAATTACAAACATCCGCACCTACATAGAGAGAAGGGAGATTAGAGAATAACCTTGGAGGTACCACGAAAGTGACTCCATGAACCCCAAGCAGAAGGATAAGGATCACCGATGTTGTAAGGCAGATCCTTGAGTCCGGTCCCAGATCCAGCCACTACTCCCTTTAAGAACTTAAACATTTTTCCACCTTCTCAATCCAGCAATTGAACAACGTTGTTGTTTTCAAACGGATCTATGTGTAATCAGAAGAACGACGGTGGAGCAAAACGGAATAATTGAAAGCTCTGTTCTTATGATTCTTCTTCTTCTTCAATCTGCATCCCCGGAAAGAGGAGAATTTTGTAGATTTGTTTTTTGGCTTTTTAATTCGTCGGAATTATTATGATCGACCTGAACGTACTGACTCTATCGCCGTTTTTGTATTTTGTTTTTACAATTCGTGCTGTTTTATTTGCTTAGAAGACGCCGTGGAGTTTGGATCTGTGGACATTTTATATGGGTCCGAATTCATAATCTTGGGCCGTATAATGTTTGTTGGCTTCTTTTGTAGTCCAATGGTTTTCTTGTGCAAATTATCCCTTTTTAATTATTCCAATCTTGCATCTTTTTGGGTTTTGGAATGTTTAAAATATCTCTATTGACATTAAAGTTAACCGTTTAGATTGTAGAAAGATGCACACTAAATACCAACATTTAGCTAAAATGATAGCTCGAATTTAAACTCGAAATGATAATGAACAATAAAATACGCTTGTAGTATAATTGGGTAAACACTATTCTGGTTTTTCCAACTCCTTCAAACAGACCATCGTTGTCTAAATCATTGAGTACCTCTCGACAAATATCATATCAGTGGTCCAAAAAACTTTGACTGATTGTTTGTCCTACACCGGTTCGTTTTGGATTATTGTACAGTTATTCAATATATGTGAATTGCATGAGATCTTTGTACAACAATCAAATGTATGTGAATTACATAGTACAATTTTTTTTTTTTTAACAGCGAATCACATATCATAATGTTTAATCACATTTGGGACATTACTATATTGTTTGTAAGGGGCTAATTATAGACTAAGACATAATTCGGATCCGAAAGAAAATTCTTTTAAGATTTTGTCAAGAAACTTACCAAACTTGTCCTTTAACAACAACAAAAAAACTTACCAAACTTGCGTCAACGCCTTAGAAATTTCGTAACTTATGTGTCTCCACTTCTAGAAAAAAGTTCAACAGTTTCAGAAAAAAGGTTCAACAGTTCAAAAGTTCAACAGTTCCAGAAAACCTCGAGTCTTCGTCTAGACTTCTAAGAAAATCTTGTAATGTTGAAATTTGAAAGAAAGAAATAAAATATTATTTTGTCTTAAATCATTGAAGACCATGACTTGGTCAATGTTATTACCAGTTCCTCTGCCGTGTTAACAAAAGACGAACCCACCCATCCTAAATATCTCCGACCGGGTCAATATGGGTTATCACTATAGTTAGATCTTTGGTTAATTTGGATTTTGCAAAACAAATATTTGTAGCGTTACTTAGAAAAATATTTGTTGTTCCACAATGTGAAATAGCCTAAAAGCTTGCTCTTGATTCTTGGACATATTTCACCTGTCGGTTAAGAAAATTCCATTTTAGCTAACCCAGCGCAAAAAAAAGATTGGAAATGGTATTATGTCGCTTTAAGAAGAAAAAAATTACAATCTTTGAATAATCTGCGCATATTCAAACTTTTTATAGAGTTGGAACCAACATCGAAGCTAACTGTTGGCAAACAAAACTAACCGTCATGCACGTATCTCTTCGTCTATATATATGTATGTGTGCATAAATTTAAAAAAAAAAAAAATATATATATATATATATATATACTGGTACAAAACAATAAGCTACAAATGGAAGAGGTAATGTCAATGATCTTCCACGGAATGAAACTGGTTAAAACGCTCGAGTCCAGCTTACCGGAAAAGCCACTGGAATCTCTATCGACCTCTCTCGACGAGATCGCAAAGACATTCGGTGATGCAAACGAGCGGCTGAAGATGTTACTGGAGATCAGGAACTCCGAAACTGCGTTGAACCAAACCAAACCGATGATTGTGTCCGTTTCAAACCAGATGTTAGTGCAGATGGAACCAGGTCTGATGCAAGAGTATTGGTTAAGGTGTGGCGGGTCAACGTCATCTCAGGGAACCGAGGCCATGTTTCAGACGCAGCTCACGGCCGTTGATAGTAGCGGAGGAAGGAATTTGACGGCTGCAGAAGGATCCGGCGCTAGCGGTCCCTCCACGCCAAGGCAGCGGAGAAGGTGAATATATAATCATTAATAGAATTATAAATTGTGATATGCATATAACAAATAATTTTTGGAATAGAATGCATAGAACAAATTGGCAACGTAAACAAAAATTAATGGATAACTATTACGAAATGTTTAAAACAATTTTTTTGCATATTTACTATATTATTTTTTCTTAGATATATTTTTAACATGACGTGCACCATGTCTATCATAATCACTTTTCAAAAATGTGAGATTTTGATAAATATTATGAATGATAACATAACCAAATCAGAACATAAAAATGTGAATAAGTGGTATATAAATCTATCACCCAGTTTTACCAAACAATTAAAGCAAGAACATATCTAAATCATTTTTTATAATTAATTAATTAGGCTGGAATCTTGATAAATCGATGATTGATTAGTCCATTTTCAAGCTCCTTCTTCCTTTTGGTCTACATTTTTAAAATTTAACTCCATAAAGGGGAGGGGGTTGAACCAGTTACATGTGACTAGGTAGGCAAAAGTGGAAACCACCTCAAGTCCACTTCACGTTCAAACTTTCAAAGTTATTATATGACTTTTTCTCTTTGCAAACTAATGATAATTAAACATGCGCAGTACGTTCGTATGTACTAACGTAGATTAAAATGAGTACGTTATTTAGGAAGGACGAAGGAGAAGAACAAACGGTGTTAGTGGCAGCGCTAAGGACAGGGAACACAGATATGCCACCTGACGATAACCATACTTGGCGTAAATACGGCCAAAAGGAAATTCTTGGTTCTAGGTTTCCTAGGTAATTAACTTTACTAATTACTTATAGTATTTATTGATTAATAACCCAAGTTCAATTAGTGTAAAAGAATTCTGGAGAATACTTATCGTCCAGTAGTCAAAGATTCTAGATAAATGAATATCTTTTCTTTAAAAAGTAATGGATGAAACTAACAGGGTCCTTTAGTTAGTTAACTAACCGAGATACACACATTTACATCACATCACATGTTGTAATCAGTCTCTTTTGATTCTTAATCACGGAGTTTATTACTTAGATGACCATATAACTATATTATTAAACTTCGGTTGAAAGTTGAAAGTTGAAACTTCATTGTTATAAGAATATCTTTCTCAGATATCGTTATCAGATAATATAAATCAATATTTTGCCTTTAGTCCATGTCAATTAATAACTACGTACTTGCTTATCACATGGATGGAACTATGGAAGATTATTATTAATAATTTCCGCATTCTATGTTAAAAAATAATTAAACAATTTTGCAGGGCGTACTATAGGTGCACCCACCAAAAGTTATATAATTGCCCGGCCAAGAAACAAGTCCAACGCCTCAACGACGATCCCTTCACCTTCCGAGTCACATACCGTGGCTCACACACTTGCCATATTTATTCAACCGCTCCGACCGCATCCGCCACCGTCATCACCACAACCGCCACCACGGGTCATTCCATTGACTATGGTTCCCCTATCCGCGACATGACCGACGCTATGTTTGGTAGCAGCGGGATCGGAGGCAACATGGATTTCATATTTCCTTTCAACGATCCACCTCAGCGTTTCCGGCGGCTGGACGACGGCGACGGCAACAAATAGGATTCATCTACAGAGAAAGGACATGTTTTATTTAACCAAAACGAAAAGTCATGGTTTCATTTAATTTATTATTATTTGTATTAAAGTTTTGCACATCAAAAGTGATTTCTGGTCTGGGATCTAATGGGATCCAGTTCTTTTAGGGTAATTTGGTTTTTTTTTTGACAAAGAAAAAGTATTTTGTAATTAAATGGGCTGTTCAACTATTTATTTAATAATTTCCATCTTCATTTGCTTGTTTCCATCCTAATTGTCCATTTTGACTTGAAAAAGAAAAGAAAAAACATGTAAGTAACTTCATGCATAAAAACATCTAAACTAAAAAAAAGCGCATAAGAACCTAAATAAATTAAATTCCTAAAATAAGATTAGCGGACAACATCAAAGACCCTTTAAAAAATGGTCACTTCTCGTAAAATTTCCTATAAACAACTGATTTCAACTTCTTTTTTATGAACTCATTAATCTTAGACCCTTCATTAATTTATAAACAACTGATTTCTACTGATTGCATCATAGACCCTTCAAGTTTAGCGTAAATCTGATTAATTGGCTCTCAAATAAAACATTTAAGTAATCGGAATTTCCCATTGTGTACACTTTATAAAGTATCAAGGTACATTGGGCCACGTGAATAAACAAAGACGAGCAATTCAGCAATTTCTTGCAAGCAATTTCGTTGTGTTTAAAATAAATCAAATTTTGGGGGAAATTGTTGTTTTGTCAGTATCTCACAAATTGTCACGAACTTCTTGGTGTTTTTCTCTTTCTCGTTGTCTTTTCAAAATCTAAAGAATCCAAATAATTAAAAAAGGAGTCTTCAGTGTCTAAATCAGCTGCTCGAGTGGAAGTGATGGTCCTGTCACCGACACTATTCTCATGTCCTGGGCCTTTGTTCATCATGTGTGTTTGTTATGTCGACGGAGAAGAAGACTCTTACTCTCAATTATTTTTATAACTGTAAAAGATGTGTGAGATGTTGAATGAATTGAAAATTGAGTTTAGTAGTTAGGTTTTGAAATAACTAGAAAAATTCATCATATCTCGTAATCAATTTTTTGAGATTTTGATTTTATAAAAACGAAATTTTGTCCTACACATATTTATGAAAATAATACTTAATATTCAGAAATCTATTGTATTAGAGATGATCAAAAGGTTTCATGGAGTTACATTTGATTTTGTCAAACTTTTGACAGTTTCAGCAAATTCAGACATCTTATCTTTTATTAATTTTCGATATGCTTGATTTTAATTTTTAATTAAGAGAACGAATCTTTTAAAAATATCACATGTAAAAAAATAGTTTAGTATATGAAGTTAATTTCGATAATCGTTTCTATGAAATTTACGTACTAAGTTTTCTGTATATCTATTTTCTATTTTTAGTAGATCTGTACGTTACAGCTAGGGGTGAGATAAATTTAGTTTGTATAAATAAAACTAAGAGTACATGTACAGAACATATTATAGCTGAGTTAATTTTGTTTTATTTGTGTAACAAGCATTAATAAATGCCCTAGTGTACACGGCGATCCTTATGTAAAGGCAACAATAAAAAGACAAGCACGACAGTTCCAAGATGCATTTGTCCCAATTTCTTCCTTTTTAGCACAAAACATTCATAGCCGCATTTGAATGGATAAGTCTCCTTACACTCCTTAGGTAATCATATTCATATATCATATTTATGGAAGCCAATATTTAAAGCACTTACAATCAAATAGACAAAATAATTATCTAGAGGAATTGTTGCAGTGGAAGCTTGGCTTATTCCAAGTTTAATCGGTAATCTATTCAAGTTATTCCATCTTTATTGTCAATCCTTATGTAAAGGCAACAATAAAAAGACAAGCACGACAGTACCAAGATGCATTTGTCCCAATTTCTTCCTTTTTAGCACCAAACATTCATAGCCGCAATTTGAATGGATAAGTCTCCTTACACTCCTTAGGTAATCATATTCATACATCATATTTATGGAGGCCAATATTCAACCTAATGATTTATCCAAAATGAACTTGTGAAACAAAATTAGTGAAGAACACCACATACAAAATGTCTACTGTCAGTTCAAAAAATGAAGAGAGATGTATATATGGTGTTTTTGTCAAACATACCAACAACAATATTACACTCACTAAACATACTCCAAGAGAAGGTGAAAATATTACAAGCCTGCTGATGATTCATCACTATGCACAATATGGATCGAAAAAGGAGGAAAACTGATCGTCGTCGATGAAAGCGAAATGATGAGAAGTCGTACTGATTTCACCACAATAGTATTGGTTTTGATGATGTTGTTGATGATCATAAAACATCATCATTTCTTGCCAAACTAATGACAAATCCCCATCCGTCGAAGAACCTTCACAATACTCTTTACAAAGATCACCATTGTTATTTTCTCCCTCCTTCACTGTGCTTACCACTGTCACACTACTGATGTTGTTCTCTTGCTCTTGTATCTTAGCATTGACATGGTTCTGAGCAGTAGTTGCAGCCAATGTTTTGTCCGAATCCATGATGATTTCGTGATCAATAGGCTCCACCTTCGCGTGTATTTGGTCATTGGCAGTGCATGTGTGATAGCCAATATATGTGATTTGGAACTTCTCCGGATCTTGCTCCTGTTTCTGAACTAGCTTTGTTGCTTGGCATCCTTGCGTTGGCTTGTGTGTGCATCTAAAATAACTTCTGCAAAACATTAAAAAAGAATAAATGATTTAGGCCACTGCAAAATTCACATAGTGACTTTAAGTCCGAAATTTAACATATGATTCACCTTGACATCCCTGGTTAGAAAATAATTTGACCATGTTTATTTGTATTGTGCCTATAATACACAGGTAGACATAAATGGAGTAAGAACCTTGGGAATGTGGCATTAAGAATCTCCTTTTGTCCATATTTCCTCCAAGCATATCTGTCTTCAGAACTTCTAGCTTCCACGATCCTAGTATGCGATCTCTTCCTGCAAATCATTAATCATAACATTTTTTAACTAATGGCTAAACCATTTTGGTTATTATGTTCATGTAAAACAAATGCACGGTAAATCGTATTCATGGTATAATCAGCACTGATTGGCCCTATTCAATCAATCATATTCATACGACTCTCTATCACCATTCACTTACCATTAATAAAATCAGTGATTATATTTTTAATATATAAACTGGTATATTATACATATAATGAACAATTCCATATTCATATATCCTTTAAGATAAATCATTTCAATATAGGGCACTACCACTATATATGATGGAATCCGTAGACCAAAACAGCAAATTGAAGTGAAAAAGTTTAAAGAAAAAATTCACATTAAAAGGAGATTAAATCATTAAACACGAATTAAAATATAAAATAATAAATCGATATTTGAATTCAACTTTTTTTTTTCACTTACTTTCTAGTATAGCATCCTCTTTTACCCTTACCAACCCCTAATCTCTT
Source organism: Boechera divaricarpa (assembly GCA_026770425.1). Taxonomy (NCBI): domain Eukaryota; kingdom Viridiplantae; phylum Streptophyta; class Magnoliopsida; order Brassicales; family Brassicaceae; genus Boechera; species Boechera divaricarpa. Next base: position 19,531,333 of record CM049186.1, read on the forward strand.
CCTCTTACTATCGCCGGAATCTCCGCCGTTGCAACTCGCCGGAGCCACCGAATCATCGCCGCATGAAGCATTCCATGAACCCTCGACGGCGATGGGGACGGAGACAGCGACGGGATCGAAAGTATCAAGAACCGATATGGTTTTATGGAAAGAACCCAAGATCTTAGCAAGAAGCTCATCAACGGGATCTGGAACACCGGAAACTGAACTCGACCTTGAAACGAGACGGGTCTGATCGATGTGGTGGTTAGAGTGTTGATGAGAGAGGAGAAGCTGAAGCTGAGTAGCGAATTCATAGCCTTCGACAAGTTGGTCTACAACTTTTCTCTTTATGGATTTGGTATTGTTACTATTCGAATCCATTTTTTTTTTGTTACAACAATATAATGTATATGCAACTTTTTTTTTTTAGGTTTTTGGTTTGATGATTTGAGAATGAAGAAGTGTTTGTTGTAAATATAGTGGAGAGAAGAAATAAGTTTTTTTTCTGAGTTTTTTTCTTCAAGAGAGAGAAAAAAATCAAAGAAAGATGCTAAGGAAAGAGAGACGAGAGAGAGATGGCTATCCATTATAATGAACATTAGGGTTATAATGGGAAAGTACTAAAATTACTTATGAATTTATCATGAATTCGAGGTTATAATGGGAAAATGATAACTTATCTATTCACCCATTGGCTTACCAAAGCTTTGCTTATGTCACATATATGAGGTGTATTGACGTCACCCATCTCCGTAACACGTTTGAGGGCTTGGTGGTATATATTTTTTTTTCTCCTTTCATCCCTGATTTATTTAATTCTCATTGAAACGATCCAACAACTTGGTTAGGTTTTATTATTGGAAAAAAATGTTTTGTCTTTATCTTGGATAATAGTTATAAAAATAATATTTCAAATTATTGTTCCATTGGCATGAGATTCACTTTCAAGAAAAAGAAAAAAAAAAAGGAGATATGTTGACAAGATATATCGGACCAACCACCAATATCTTTTAACAGTAATTGGGTCGAATAATCTTAAAACAGGATAACATTTACAGTTTTGTCAATCTCGTAATATATGTTTGATATATAGTACTTTCATAAGTATAATTATTTTTATACGTGTGTAGTGTCGTGCATTTACGAAAGTAGAAGGATTCAAATGAATATTCTCATAGGTGATTTTTGTAATGGATAGACTAACGTACTATCAAAACCAAATGATAAAAAGGAGTACTATATAGATTGTGGTGCGACCGCTTAGTTCGGATCTAAAAGTAGTAATCAAGATTAACCTCATTATACTAAGGCAACGCTATTTAATTTTACCTTTATGTTTTTAAGAACTGCCATTAAAAATGCCGGAAAAGTACTAAAGTACAAAATAATGTTATGGATCATTTGGGGTAAGAGAGCTTTAAAATCATTACAATCACAAGTCACACTTTAGCTTGTGTCAGCCTATTGCTTGCTTGGCCCTTATCATTTTGGCAGTATTTAGCAATTTATTTAAAATATATGAATTTTGGACTGAACAAAAATATTTTAAAAATTGTTGAAACTGTCGCTACTTTACATATTTTAATTAATACTCGTGTAACTATTGGAATATTCGTATAAATCAT